>JARQZK010003623.1:12500-187500 GCA_030704885.1 Cynegetis impunctata
TATATATATATATATATATATATATATATATATAATTATTCACTCGAATTGTTGTTGCCTATGAACTATTTCTATATGAACTATATTATCTCAAAAAACTCGATTTTATTAAAAAGTTGACGTTTCGCCACGACATTCGTGGCTTTATCAAAACTTTTGAAAAAATTGAAATTTCTTTGACATTTAATGATTTGAAAAAATTTGAATAGAAAAAGACTACTATGTTTCACTAAAATTTTTCGGCTGTGGAAGTTCTTTGTTATTTATTACGTGCTATTCAGTCCAATATTAACATTCAAATCTGTTATTATTAGATGGTAAGGGAAACCACAGAAACCTTTACCCACGTAATGTTCGAAATAGGTTCAAATTATTTTGATTTTGAAAAGTCGAAGAATAGGTTACTGTTTTGTACTGTATGAATGGACTGTATAGGAAATATAATTTGGGTTTAATTTTATGAAATAACGAAATGCAAAAACTAACTAAAACGATTGACTTACCACAGTTTGGTGTCACAGCTATTTTCTACGTCAAACACTATTACCTGTAATATGATAGGAAAGCGGGAAGGAATCAAGGATACCGGTAAAACCAAACTAAGAATGTAACTACACAATCTGAAAACTTCATAAACTTAAAGTGACAATTATATTGTCGCTATTGATATATCTAAACTATAATCGAAAACTATCATAAAATACGCAAAAACCTCAACAGATCGAATCTCGTTACCGTTTAATGCGGTATTCTACAATTAATTCTCGCTTCCGGGTTAACCGATATATCACATCGCCACACTTGTGTCTGATATAGGCAAAGTAAAAATATTTTCTATACAACATTTCCCCCAACTCCTGAAATACAAATCATTTTTCAGATCTAGAAACTAAAAAATTCCTTACTTAGAAACTTAATTTGATTCAACTAACAAAGGAGATATAAACTAAAATTCTAAACAATGTTCTAGAATTAGCTTTCTGTTAATATACTAAACGAGAGAAACAAATAAAACTTATACTTCAAATTAATGAGAAGGTACGGAGACACCTTCACAACAGGACGTAAATAGGTTCCCGTTTTTGTCTCACATTTACTACTCTAACATTTCATCTTTACTGGTTATACTCCGTTATGCCCCAGAGGCCACTGCAAGAGGCAATTCGTTGATGTAAAATACAAGTACCGATTTATTGATTTTTGAGTCGACATTCCATCGTTCCCGCGTTTGTAGATGTGTAAATCTCAGATGCATTTTCCCAGACAAACATTGAACCATATTATTATTAACTGAACCATTTATAGTGTAGGTTTCTCGGAAATAAGATCTACAGCAGTAACTATCCAACAGGCCTAAGATCGAAAAATGATCCGTGTTAAAGCTCTGGATCCGCAGGATCTGAAGATAAAGCAAAGCGGTCTAAGTTAGTAAGCTTCAATTTGTACTTACATGTAGTCATTTCTCAAACGTGAGGATTTCTTACCGATTATTTATCTAAATGTGTTTTACGATTTTACATTGATCCCATAATCCTAAAATGCGGAGCCTAATGGATTGAACTTCCATCGATGCACTGAAGATAATTCGCTACTAAGTTTCTGTCAAATTCACTTTGTTGACTAACATATATCTCGGCCATCAGTTTTGCACCAATAAATTAGTCCCTCTATCTGATATATTGAGGACAGTTATCCCTACGACTTATAAACCTTAAGGGCAATGAAATGTCGT
Organism: Cynegetis impunctata; assembly: GCA_030704885.1. Lineage (NCBI taxonomy): Eukaryota > Metazoa > Arthropoda > Insecta > Coleoptera > Coccinellidae > Cynegetis > Cynegetis impunctata. The sequence continues at coordinate 14,233 of JARQZK010003623.1, forward strand.
AGAATAAATCTGAAACTAGTTCTAAATGCACTGCCTTTACTGAAAGACAAAAAATAAACAAATATATACCTTTGTCTCCTAGCACTCTATAACGATCATTAGAACCTGAAGTGGCCTGCAAAATCCACACCTGTGTTTAGAAACGTTTCGCTTCTCGCCTCTACATGCTGAAGATTTCCCATTAATGTGGATATACATAGGTTTAAAACGAATCATAAATTACATTTGGAAATACATTACGCACACGCCTCTTCCTGATAAATATCAATATTTCTGTTCCGTGACAAAAACTAAATTTGATCCAGTATGCAAGTTTTTTTGGCATGAACGTGTTAATCAGTAAATTAACAAATTATCTTTTTAGCAATAATACGGGTGTTTACTTCCAATACATTTGGCGAAATGTATCGTCCACCACCTCAATAATCACCTGAATGAATGGTTTGAGTTTACGAATGGATTTATTCCACATCTATTCATCTTTTTAGGAAGTGATAAATCAGAAAATGTACCACGCTTGTACAATTTTTATGACAAATTTTCTGCGAACGTAAGATCAGATCTCCATATACTGTTGAACAGCAGCAGTTTGGCAATCACAATCATACTACAATTATCAGTACTTATACCAATCAGAAACATTCCAAATTAAGAGACAATATAAGATTAGCGTGGCTCAACAACAATTAATGAAATACCTTTTCTCAAAAACGGTGTCGCTAGGTTTTATCATATGAAATTGGCCAGAACCTCGATCCAATTTAAGCCATTCGGGTCCATTTAGCCATTCTGTGAGATAAACTATGGGACGCATCGCGAGAGAGCATATCTGCGATATTTTCGTTCCCTCAATGGAACACGAAGAAGCGACACTCCTGTATTTTGGATACACGGTTGGCAACAAAGGTTTTTTCCACGCTAGAAGGTGACATTATCCAACACAATGCACTGTTAATCTGACAATCATTATACCTCTTCATTTAATATACGTGTTCTAATGCATGTATCACAAAATCAATCAACTCTAGCTACAAAGAGCAGCACAGAGTCTAACCTGGAATAGATCATATTTCAAAGGTGATACTTCATTGGCACAAACTAAAATTACGATATTTTTTCCTGCGCGCTACGAAATATAACATAGCACATAGAATGTTCAACAGCATCTGCAATCCAATGAGCATATACGAAGCATGGTTACAAGCTCCCTAAGTACGAGGCAAACTAAAATCTTGAGTAAGTATAAGTTGACTCAAACTTATCAAGCTTCTACAAACTTCGAAGGGCTCTCATCCAATCTAAATGATATACCATAACTGTTTGATGAATACTTTAATCCTAGTGTGACTGGGCAATTAAACACAAGGATCGAAAACTCTTGCCACAGTAGATAAGATATTCGTTTTCGTGCAATTTCTATTTGACAAACCAAACTTATAAGATAAAATATCTGACGGACTCCACTGCAACCTAGGACGCTCAGTTTTCTGAAGGAAGCTGAACATCTGTTTGCGATCGTAAATTTCTGGAATGGTATCAAAGACCTCATTGTCATGACCGCCATTTTACCATTCAAAAACCTCTGCTTAAGAGCGACACTATCTCCAAATAAATTCCTCTTGGCTTCATCTACTACTCCACACTAACACAATAGATCGTCCATTGTACATCTATTACTAACAATATTAGAGGCTAGCGGATATACTTCGCTTCATCGCGAGTTAATGTGATAACTCTCAAAGCTAAATAGGGCGAGCTTTAACACCAAAGTAACTGTTGTAAGTTCAAAACAGGATAAATCTTTCTGATTTGAATCACGCCATAAATATCGTTTGAAACTCGATGATTTCACATAATTTGATTTGCAGTACATCTGTCTTATGTCTCAGTTACGCAATTTTGAATATCTAAAATTGATGACAAGATTAATATATGTGTTGAAGTCTGCACCGTTTAAACAATAAATCATTCAAGGCATACGAGCTATCAGATTTACAACTGCATCCATAACTATACGAAGTGGAGAGGGGTACTGTCCTTAGTATTCCATGATGCGGAATAAAATAGCTATCTTCATTATCATGTCCATATAACTTTCTCAGAAACCCTTTTTGAAAAAATCTTCATGATTTATTATAGGAAAGCCTAAACGAAGGATCTGATCGAATTTGGGTCTAATGCTAAATATCTCCTCAATGCTATAGGATATGATTGTTAACTTCGATGGAATTCTTTGAACGGCACAAAACTACATACGCCGTCACTTCTCGCGATAAGAATGTTTGAAGATTTCTTCACATGAAAATCTTCAATTCATTAAATTTGGCTTGGAATTCCTAACTCCCAAAATTTGTTACTATATTATCTAGATATCTCAAAAACTACACTAAAACAACTAACGTTTTGAAGTACTATGAATGGTACCTCTCCCATTATAACATACCCAAAACGGTCTCAATGCCGAAAGCTAGAAGCTGGCTTTCTATGGTTTTATTTCCCAATAAATACCATAAAAGTTGAGCGCTATAATACCATCAATTGGTCCAGTGAGAAAAATTCCTTATCCGGGTAGTGGTAAGTTACAAAATGTCAGAAGCATATATCTTATCAATAGATGCACTTGGCAATGAATCTATAATTTCCCTCTATCCAATAATGCTTCAATTGGATAACGCATGAAGGATCGACATTTGAAACAATAGTTAATTTAACTTGTCCCATAACTCCTCGATGAATTGTTAATACCGCTTATAACAGATTTCTTCTTACTAATGTTCAGATTAAGTTCTAACTAACGATTTTGTGAAAATATGGGTTGACTTCCAGAATCTGCAGTACTCGAGCTTTGTGATAACCATGACCAAAATATTTACTACCGCAGTACCCAACAAAATTGTACACGGTACTTCAATCCTCTAATTCATGCGAGCTAAAACCGAACATAAACTGATGTCTGACGATTTCAACCTATCGTGCTGAACCATCTAATCAAGGAATTTAAAGTTATCTGGTTCTTGGAAAGAATTATGATATGACCGTAATTCGTCTTTATAACAAGTGAAGTATAATTGAATTATAAAATGCAATAGGCTATGATCGCAATTGACAAGTTCTGCAATTCATTAAACTATTACAAGATACACTTTCTGTCGACTAACAATAGCAATACAGTACGTTTATCACTAAACTTTTATAGACATATGACTTTCAAAGAATCTGGAAACTTCAATATTGTATGTAGTTCTATGATATATCACATTTAATGGTGTATATTCGTACGTTGTGTGCTTAAATGTATGTGAGCCTTTTATTCATCGCGGTTTGGCGTTATAGTTTTACAACTAGAAGTTCGACTAGATGTTTAGCTGAAGAACATACGAGTACAAATTTTAGCTTTTCTTCAGCAAACGTGATATATCTGAGTATGAAGGTAGAGAAGAATCCGCTTATATATTTTCAAATAAATCTCTCGTTTCTGGTCAACCTTTTTTAAAGCTAAAGAAGAAAATAACAGTCTGCTAAGTCAGGTAACATTCAGACCTTTCAACGCTCGGACCGAAATATCAAAATGAGATGAAACTATTCAATGATCTGAACTATGTATTCCAATTGTTTAAATTCGAAATTTTGGTCTAAATAAAATTCGCAACTGCCCTGTCTTGATATTTCTTTTCATGCATCCCAGATAATTTTATAATTAGCACCTATCCGTGTATTCAGCAAAACATCTAACGCCTTTAATGAAGTTTTGCCTACTAAATAATGTATTTTATTCAACCTCACTCAAGTATTTTGTTATGTTTTAATTAGCAAAACATTCGTGAAACTGCCAATCCTGAATATAACCTCCAACGTGGTAAATATTCAGGTAAACGAGAAGAGATTTAACGGAACGTATAGAATAGCTGATAGCCGATGTAGACCGTCCGAATTTTACCGAAAACAACCCTGGCAATGTCGTTTAATATGAAATACAGTTCATCACCGCTTCTAATGGCGAAATCTAAGTTAGCATCCCTATAATTCTAGAGTTCATTCGTTTATTTGATTTACAATATATACATTCTTGTTTAGTCTCCTCTACGTTCAAATCTTATTTTGAAATTTTTTTAAATTAGCTTAAATCATTATTTACCATCATGTAGAGTTTTTGCATTCTAGAAAACAAGAAGTTTTTCTTCCTACAATATAACTTCATTTTTAATCTGATTTTCATCTTTCTATAAGAATCAATAATTTTTTATGAATGTCAATGAACCACTATCTATAGCTGATATTAAACACATGTAAATCAGACTGAAAAGTATTATTTCAGATATCTGAAATTATCTATCTACTATATGAAGATATATTTTCTAGTGATTGAATAAACAATAATTCCAACTAAAAAACGAAGAGCTAATGTGCACGATAAGGAGATCGATTTTGTTCTACACATCCAATTCAATGCAACGAACAAATTATCTATTGAATAAGTTTAATATATTTATTTATTAATTTGTGCGAAAACCCAATTTAATAATATCAAGTAAAAAACTAGAACCGACTATAAGGCGCGAAGGTACCAAAAAAATGTTTTGTACTGTTGAATGAAGATGTCATATATTTGGGTTTAATTTTATGAAATAACGAAATCAAAAAAAACTACTAAACCGATTCTTACCAACAGTTTGGTGTCACAGCTATTTTTTTGTCACACTATGTAAATTGATAGGGAACGGGAAGGAATTCAAGGATACCGGTAAAACCAAACTAAGAATGTAACTACACAAACCGTGATACTTCATAAAACTTAAAGTGACAATTATTATTGTCTGCTATTTGATATATCCAAACTATATCGAAAACTATCAAAAATAGCGCGAAAAACTCAACAGATCGATCTCGTACCGTTCTAATTGCGGGTATTCTACTAATTAATTCTCGCTTCTCGGTTAACCGAATATACAACATCGCCACACGTGTGTTCTGATATCACGGCAAAGTAAAAAATATTTCTATACCAAACAGTTACTATTTATCTTGTTTTCAAAAATTTCTCATTGCGGCTGTGGCCGTCTTCAGTTATTAATTACGTGCAACAAACAAACTCTAACCATAACAACTCATCTTAGACAAAATCTAAACATCTAGAATTTTCAATTTTTCTAAAAACAAAGTATAGTTTAGAACATGTGATCTCCAAAATTACAAATATTTCAAACCTATTTTGTACATTACGTGGGTGAAGGTTTCTGTGGTTCCCTTTCCATCTAATATCAACAGACCTGTCTGTTGATATTGGACTAAATAGCACGTAATTAATAACTGAAGACGGCTACAGCCGCAATGAGAAATTTTTAAAAACAAGATAAATAGTACCCTATTCTTTGACTTTTCAAAATCAAAATAGTTTGAACCTATTTCGAACATTACGTGGGTAAAGGTTTCTGTGGTTTCCCTTACCATCTAATAATAACAGATTTGAATGTTAATATTGGACTGAATAGCACGTAATAAATAACAAAGAACAGCCACAGCCGAAAAATTTTAGTGAAATATAGTAGTCTTTTTCTATTCAAAGTTTTTCAAATCAATAAATGTCAAAGAAATTTCAATTTTTTCAAAAGTTTTGATAAAGCCCCGAATGTCTCGGCGAAACGTCAACTTTTCAATAAAATCGAGAGCCTGTTATCGCTAATAATTATCAAGAGATTATATATATATATATATATATATATATATATATATATATATATATATATTTATATTTATATATATATATATATATATATATATATATATATATATATATATATATATATATATATATATATATGTATAAAATATATGAAATTGAGTTTTTGGTGACAAGCATCGTAAAAAGTCATGAAACGAAAAACTATTTTGTTCCTTGGTCCAACTTTGCTAATAGCACCCATTTTAATGAGCAGGTTTTCGAAGTAAGTGAAAACCTGCTGAAAACGTATGAGCTGCAGAACTTCTTGCTCTGACGGGGGTCACTGTAGAAGTGTACAAAATGTGATATATATATATATATATATATATATATATATATATATATATATATATATATATATATATATATATATATATATATATATACCGGGTGTCCCAGTATACCTGTTCCAATGGATTATCTGAGCCATTTCGAAAGATAAAAATTTGAAAATTTCATGATCTCCAATTTGTTCAAGGAACTTTCAACTGAGAAAAACAAGAATTAAAAGTCACTTCCGGTTTGACCGGAAGTGACCCTGACTTTTTGATTTCAAAAAGCACCCTGTATATTCTTTGCAATGTTTCATTTCTACTCAAAATTATCTTTTTAACGATGTATCACACTTTGTATTTCATATTTGATTTGATGGAGAAAACGTAAATTGAAATTTCAAATTGAAAAAATTGCAGTATGCTAAGATATTTTGTGTATCATAACATTTCGAACATATGCTTTAGTCATTATATTCTTGTGCCACCTTTCTTTGTTATTTTTTGTTTCTTCAATTATTCATTCTTTGTTTGACGTTCAGTAAAATACATAGTTGATTTCAACTTGAGAAAGGTTTTTTTATTGTTGACGATTATAAGTCAGAAACATTTCCTTTTCTACGTTCATGCAAAATACAAAACTTTATTTGGTGAAAAAACTGTTTCCTTATTGCACTGACTGCAATAAAGACTTTATTGAACTCATCTATCATTCTACTATAGCGTTCTGTCATCATAACAGACATAAACTTCCAAATCGACGCCAAATTTAGCCCATTTTCTGTGAGATTGTATTACGTTTTAAATAGTTGCATGTTTCATATAACTGTCAATCATATTCATTACATACCTAATGGACTATGAAATTACTAGAAAATGCAAAATTAGTTCCTTCGAATATCAACTGTATTATACAAAATGTTTTCTTACTACTTTTAACAGATATATTCAAACAAACAATGTCTTCCTTTCAGTTTAGTGCCACCTGAATGAAACATTTTCTGGTATTTGCATGAACGTAAAAAAATATATGCAACTCCTAATAAAAATAAATTTTAATTGTTCATAAAATATCAATTGTATAAGTCAAAATCAAGATTACACAAAATATCGTAGCCGACTGCAATTCTTTCAATTTGAAATTTCAATTTACGTTTTCTCCATCAAATCGTATATAAAATATAAAGTGTTGGAAAGATAATTTTGAGTAGAAATAAAAAATTGCAAAAAATATACAGGGAGCTATTTGAAATCAAAAAGTCAGAGTCACTTCCGGTCAAACCGAAAGTGACTTTTAATTTTTGTTTTTCTCAGTTGAAGGTTCCTCGAAAGAATTGAAAAGCATGAAATTTTCATCTTTCGAAATGGCTGAGATAATTCATTGGAACAGGTATACTGGGACACCCGGTATATATATATATATATATATATATATATATATATATATATATATATAGACATACTCCAATTATGATAATGATAGTTTATTGAAGAAAATTGTAATGAAGATACCAATTGAATTCTATGAAGTACTTATATGAAAATAATGTTCCACCACGTATTTTAACTTGGCGGACCAAAAGAGGCGGCCGGTAAAAAAAATGTATAGAGCGTTTGAAGCTTGCTTTTTTGTTGCGAGAAAATTTTGTTTGTAGCTCCAAAAATAAGGGAGAAACGAACGAAGGGCTAACTCAAATTCTTAATTTAGCAGACCAGGAGATTTCTCGAAGATGGTGCGACCTAGAGGAGTGGGGTAGAGGCCATTGTTTAAGTCTTGAAAAGTACAACAGGATTCATTGATTCATTTCCGGAAAAACGCTCTTCCGAGCCGGGAAAATGGAAACACCGAAATTAGTGAGGGCTACAGGAGTAAAGTAGGTGTCATTGTTTGTGTCTTGAAAAGTACAACAAGATCTTTCAATTGATTTTTCGGAAAACACTGTTCTGAGCCGAACAAACGAAAAAACTTATATATTATATCATATTTCTGATCGCTAGATTTAACACGATGCTATAGAAACATATCAAATCCACACCGCTTTCGCTCCGCTAAAGTGCAGACCGCCAAAGATACAAACGAGTCTCCGCTAGAAAACAGCCATTTCGAAAGAAAACTCGGGTTAACCGAATTGTCTACCCCATCCAGGTCTGATCAATCGAAACAAACGATTTTTCGGTTCCCTGTATTCAAGATAATATCTCCGTAACTGTTTAGACCCTCTTGAGTGCAGACCGCCAAAGATACAAACGAGTATTTACTGAAGAATTTAAGTTAGCCCTTCGTTTGTTTCTTCCTTCTTTTTGGAGCTACAAACGAAATTTTTTCGCAACAATCAAGCAACAAACAAATTACAAACGCTCTATATATTTTTTTACTGGCCGCCATTTTTGGTCCACCAAGTTAATGTAGGGGAGCGGTGGGCATAGTGGCCACCCTGAGGAACATCTATTATTTTCCTCCCCTAAACTCTTTTGAAACATTTTATAAATCCCTTCAACATTGAGTATGGTTACTTAGGCCTAATTCAAAAATAAAAAACAACTAGATTTTTAAACTTATTTGTACAAAATTTTGACTTTACCAAAAGCTGTCAAAGTGGCCACTTTAGACCACTAGGTAGGGCAAAGTGGCAACTGCCTAAATGGATTTAGGTTATATGGAAAAAATAAAACGCATTTAGTTTCAGAACTCAAAACGATTGTATTACGATTTTAAACAAAAATAGGCATTACTGAAAGTATGTGAAACTATGAAATCACTGGTATTTACATAAATCACAAATAAACTCATCGTCCTCCTCTTCGGCTCCTGTGCAGGCTTCGTGAGCCCATTTGAGGTATCCAGAACATCTAATCCAGCCTTCGTTGTCCTTAGTTTTCGAGTAAAAATCACCACAGAATAAACAATCGACGTCGCTGACGTTGCCTTCATCATAATCATCATAGAAATCGTTATTCTTTCTCTTAAACAATACGCGTTATCCATTATTTTTAATTTTGGCCACCCTTTTCTTAGGCGGCTGCTGTTTCTTTTTGATTTCCATATTCCCTATCTTCTTTTTCTTTCTTAATTGCCATGAGAGTGGCCTTATATGGACTGGATGTTAGAACTGCTGCTGTTCCTTTCTTCCGCTTAGTTTCTCTTTTGATAATCCTATTGACGTTGGGTACAGGAACAATTTCACGTGGAGTTACAGCAAATGAAGTGGACTTCTTGTTTATTGGACTGTTCAAATTTGAAGTTGTTTCTAGGGCACCAGCTGATGAAGTGCTGGGAATACACGGATCAAATGTGGCAAAAGGAAGCCCTCAAGTTCTATGCAACATACATTGCGGGCAAAGTGGACACGGCTGTGGCCACTTTGTCCTCTAGCACTAGTATTTTCTAAATACAATATTTCACGTACAACCCGTTATAGTATCTACTGTTGAGACATATGAATTCAAATCTAGAAACATGTTGTTTTGCACGATTGATGTACAATTTACTTCACCTAGGCCTACAATAAACTAAAGCGAAACATGTGATGTTCTTACCTATCATCAGAGGGTCGAAAAAGTGAAAAATTTGCGATATATCGGTGAGCTTGCGTCTGAGCGGCACCAAACTACAACACAATAACAACGGCTGCCGGTCGAGTAGTTGAGACTATTGCCCCGAGGCTGCAGTACTATACAGGGAAAAAAATTTCAAGTGGCAACTTTGCCCGCAGTGGCCATTATGCCCACCCTTCCCCTACGTTGTTCTATCTAACAAGTGCAGAAACAAAATATTCTGTGACATTAATAATCAATCGTAAGAATCATTTTTATTCCTTGAACATATTATAGTGAAGAATAAACTGAACTCTCGAGAATATTCTCATCAACATGAGGTAGTGAAATTGAAGACAATCTAGGACAAAAGGTCAAGTTAAGTGAAATGATATATTTTGATTGTCTTATTTTCGTTATTTGATAATTTGAATAAATGTTTCCCAACTACCTCTTGTGCCTATACAATGTCATCGTGATTTGAAAGTAAATATTTTAAAGTTTTTATCTGTTCTACTCACTTTCAAACATTCTCTTCGTCCACAAATGTTTCTGTATTCTCCATAGGGACATACAGTTGGCGGAGGGGCCTCGCATTCTGCAGTGGTCATACATCTTGGACATGCCATACACCTTGAACATATACCTTGTGTCATATTTCTTTTGAATATTCGGAACAATTTTCCATAATATTAGGAACATATATAACCCATACAATTTTCGTTATAACAAATATGCTTATAGGAGCAGGAAATACCTCTGTTGGTAATCTCTTTCGTTCGAAACTATGAAAAATCTGATTCGATGAAAATTGTGGGAAACTTTGGAGAAAAAATTCTTTTCAACTTTTTTGTTCAACTCTCCTCAGAAAAATTACTTTTTTGTTCATCGATTACGTGAAGATTATGAATATATCACGATTACTGAATCGGTAAATTATTTAGAATCAGTGAAATATTTTAGAAAACTTATATAATTGAGTATTCACTATACTGTATGGCCAGAGTGGATGGTTTTCGGCTTTCGTTCAGTCAAGTATATATTACACGGACGGATAGTGTTGGATGGGTTTTTAAGTCGAAGGACCTGTGCCCTCTTACAAGCCTGACCTCCGTACTATATTGACTTCGTCAACTATGGACATCTTCGCCATTAAAATAATAAAAATGAAAACCACCAAATCTCAGCGACGTATAAAACTCCCTAGAGCACATTGGGGAATCGAACCCAGGAATAACAGTAACCCAAACGATACATCGGAATGCTTGCGCTGCGCCAGTGGGCCACCGATTTGATAATTAATCACATAGTTGAATTTTAAATTTCTTTTTATTGTTTTCCATTCCATTTACTTCCACTATTTTATATATCAAAATTCATCTTTGTCTTCGTAACTTAAAATTCATACCAATGGAAAGAATCATAAAACTCGATTATCTACTAAACTGTCAAAGACTCAGAATTTCAGTTCTATAGTCTGTCCAGCGACCGTTGGCGTGTACGTCACCAATTGTATATGACGTCGATCGTGAACACTGTTGCCAGACGTAATAGATAATCTTAAATCTAAATAGCTAACCCAATTTTCAACCGAATGAGATATCCTGCATGTTTGACATGGCGGGGATTTTTAGCGGTAAATTCAAATTGACCATTATTCCCTACCAGAAGTGTCCATCTATATGGAATCCATATTCATCGATCGATAAATCAAACTTAATTACAAAATCTTCTAGGTTACTCGGCGACTGTCAAACGTGAAAAGCCGATTACCGGCGCGTTGGTCGAGAGGGTTCGACAACATTGCAAATTGTTCAATTAAATGACAACTTAAAAAACATTCAACTTATTTTCATTACTCGGAATGTTAGTTTTTCTTGAGAGATACATACGATTTGATATGTTAAGAACAGAATATTTGTCGAAATGGATGATCCGGTCACTATCACCATATAACTACTTTTTCAGAAAATTACATACGACAGATATGAATTTTGACCATTTCGAATTTTATTTATTTGGGTAGGCAGCTTTGCGTCGTTATTTGCGCATGACTGTGACGTACACGCCAACTTAGACTGGACAGACTATATCATTTGTTCTCACTAATAAAATCAAGGGTACCTATAGAATTATGTAACGGAAGGTCATTTTCAATACGTTTATTCAAATGTCGATTTGAAAAGTAATGGTTATCCTTGATTATTACCGAAACAAATTGCAAGAAAACAAAACACTAACAGAATATTTTACAGGATGGTTTGCTACGTATCATAGAGCAATATTTTTTTTCTGGAAGATTTTATATATTATGTTCAAATTCAACTATTGAAATGAACTTAAACAATATTCATATCTATGCCTACCGCTACCTATCGTATTTTAAAGTTCTATGTAATTTGTTAACATTTTTGCAAGCTTTAATGCTATCGATATTTCAAATCCTATGAATATTTAACTAAACGATTTGTAAACATCTGGTAAATATTAATAAGAATAATGAGCTGATCTATCTTTTCCGCTGTTAATATAAGATACATACAGTACAAATTCCACAAAAATCATCATTTGTCCCGTGATAGCAGAGAAACAAACAATAACAATGGAAGCAAAGAATGCATTTATCCATTTTGTGATATATTTCTTTAACTTTTCGATTAATAAAACTACTGGATCATGATCTCCTGCTAATTCCAAAATATAATACAATAACAAAAAAATATAGCGACTGAAAATGCAAAATTTTAAAGAATATTCAATCAGTTCCATTCGTTTATATAATATTGGAAGAAATTTTTCAAAATGTATTATGTACTTTTCATCGAATGTATCATAATTATCCTCACTTCAAGATATATTCAAAACCAACTAATGTAGTTTCTATTTGTGGGTTAAATTATATATTTATAATTGAATTTCCAAAAATAAGAATTGATTGGAGAAAAAAGCAGTTAAATATTTGAATATCTACTGCAATAATGGGATGAAAAAATAATTTACTTTTATTATTTGTGAGAGCTCCATATTTTTTTGATCCTTATGAATATTTATTTTTGATCTAAATCGGCGCATTTTGTCTGATTGAAGGCACAATATTCACCAATTCAAACTCGAATTTTCATCAAATTTATATATTTTCGTCGATTTTTATCTTTCTAAAAATGAATTCATGAAGGAATTAATAAACAGTAAATATATATATATATATATATATATATATATATATATATATATATATATATATTTATATATAAATATATGCATTGCATATATATATTAGTAATTATAGTTTTCTAGTTCATTGAGTTATCATTCATTGAATATATCAATAAACAGACATATACAATATTTACCTTTGTACATAAGAAAGAAGAATCACAAAGGCCAAAACTGAAACCAGAGATAAAGAGAACTGCATTTCTTAAGTAGGGGTTTGGCAATAGATGGACCTCCAAAAACTAGTGAAGGACCTGTAACAAGCATAATTAATGAAAAGATTATGAATATAATTATGAAAATTGAAAAATATATCCTACATTCATCTATATATAAATAAATATATATATATATATATATATATATATATATATGTATATATATATATATATATATATATATATATATTTGTGTATATATATCTATTTATATATATATATATATATATTTATATATATATAATTATATATATATATATATATATATAAATATATATAAATATATATATATATATATATATATATATGTGTATATATATATATATATATATATATATATATATATATATATATATATATAGATAGATATATATATATATATATATATATAAATATATTCTTCCATATAAATGGAAATTATTTATATTGAAAAAATTTAATAAATTATTCATGAAAAGTTCTCATTTACTTTAAAGAATAATGAAAAACAGAGAGGGATTATACGTTCTTACAAAATATATGCGCATACGCTTTCAAAGACATTGGCAGGCGTGATATATCAATAATTAATCTTTCTGAATTGAAGATTTTTTGATATCATGTTGAGAGGTAAGCGAATAAATGGTATTCTGTTATTTAAATAAATAACGTTTACAGTATCAATCCAAACTTAATTATTATATTATATAATTTTTCATGGATAGAATATTCTGATTTTATTTAATAAACTAGTTTATTAATGACAGCGATTAATGGTTGAGATATTTCTCAACCATTAATCGCTACATTAATAAACGAGTTTATTACAAGATTTTTCTGTCGACCTCATCATGAATTGAGTATAAATTCTTGATTGAAATAAATTTTTGTTTTTTATAACAGATACATTTGACACAATATAAATTTCTATGTTCATTTCGATATATTTATATTTATGCTGCCGATGGAACAATTTGAGAAATTCATAGATGGAATATTAGACAATGGACATTCTGAATAGTTCACATTACCTACAATATCCGATAAGGTATATGTGGAACTGGTGGAATCTGAAGTGTTAATTACTTTCGAACGATTATTGCATTAATTGTTTTCCGCAGTTTCTACTTTATTTTGTATAGAGTATAATTTTTCGATTTGAATTATGAATTCCTTTTCTCTTTGGAATAACAGTACAGACACAGAATAATTCAACTATTGAATACTTCTGTGTTTGGTTGCCCATGACAATCATACATTAAAATAGGAGAAATTACACATTGAAATGTGTAATTAATGATCAATTTCGTGTACGTTAAAGTAAGCTTTTATTTAGAGGCCGACGGAAAAGTATTTTACTACAACTTCATTTGATAATTCCATTCATGGAAAGCATTTTAATGCATATTTCAGATGCAAACACACAATTTTTATAAGAAGTAATTTCATATATGTATATATTTGAATTATTCAGCCTATGTTGTATTATTATTTATTTGTCTGTTATTAGCAATCACCTTCATTTTAAGTTTGCTAATCGACTATTCAGTCAAATATCAGTAGTCAGATCTGCTAATATTATCATTCATATATATATGTGTGTGTGTGTGTGTGTGTGTGTGTGTGTGTGTGTGTGTGTGTGTGTGTGTGTGTGTGTGTGTGTGTGTGTGTGTGTGTGTGTGTGTGTGTGTGTGTGTGTGTGTGATGAAATGATCCAAAATATTATTTTTCTAAATGTCAAATTTGAATACCTACCAAATTTATGAGAAGGTTCAGAATCACCTCCTATTGTTCTATAATCTAAATCACTAAAACACAAAGAATCGCGAGAAAGTTTTTGATACATTTACTTGATAGATCACTGAATTAAAACGAAGAAATTCTCAAAATAATCATAAAATTATTCGATAAAATATTTCGAAGTAAAGCAAATATATTCTTCCTAGCAAACCATAAAACAAGGATAATGTTGAGCCTACAAAGTAAACGTGCAGACTGGAGAGTCTGACATGTTTTAAATATCGTATTTCTGGTATTGCCAGACGTCTTATCACTATTCCGAAGATTACTTCTATAAATAGTTGGTCTCATTTGTAATTAATAATACTGACAATTATGTAGACTAAAAAATGACTTCTTTGATGAATCGTAGACAAATAGATATATTTGTCGAATATTTTGAGGAGACACCAGAAAGTAGATTTGATTAGTCTATTTAAGCATAGATATTGATGGGCAAACACAATATTGTTTTCTTAAGTTATCATCACATCGACTCATGAAACGGGCATGTGTTCATTTTAGGAAACGAATATATTATTTCAATAACTTTCACTTATATTTTCACATTCAGTAGTCTTCAAATAACATAATCGTTTTCAGGTGTAAATAATTGATTAATATGAGTACGATTTTTCGAATAGAGGTATTTTGAAATTATTTATCAATACTTTTCTACATACCTTTATGCAATTCCAAATCTCTTAATCACTTCATGACCAACTTACAAACCAAAAAATTGATTTAGAAAAGAATTACCTTATGTTGAAATATATGCTTCAATTCATAACCAAAAATACAGAAATGATGTTAAAATAAAAAAATAATAGATTTTGTCAAACACAAGTCAAGGGATAATGAGAATGATGATTTTATGGGAAACTCAATTTTGTTCGGTTAGACAAAAACTACTGGCAAGTGAAAGACCTTATATTGTGTTATATTGATACGAAAAGAATATGTAGATATTGATATCAACGAAAAATATGAAATTCAAACACACTTAATATTCAATTAGAATTAGAAAAATATAAATAGTTTTCCTTTATCAATTTCTCCTAGCAATTATCTTTCACATAATTTTCTCGGAAGTAATTGTCATGATGATAATATGCAATTGGTGGATAAAGTAAGTATGCAAAAGTTTTTGTATTATTTCTTTTATGATTCAACCATTGGCAAAAACGATATGATTTTTTCATGCATTTTTATTTCTCAATGACCAAAATTAATATACTTATGTAATCATGAATGAGAATGAGAAAACTTACCTTGATATTATATCGTGGTCAAGGGATGAGTATACCTAGTATTCTTAAATTATACTTCAATATTTTTCTACATACCTATATGCAATTCCAAATCTCTTAATTACTTCACGACTAACTTACAAACCAAAAAATGTCTTCTGGAAAAAACCACCCAATGGAAAAACAGATATTCAAAAACCTACTTTCATTCTTCAAAATCCTGTTATTTTTATCAGAAACAAATAGCAATGTTGCATATAAAAATTTTCAATAGATTTTGTCAAACACAGAATTTAACGGTTACATCAGTCATGGGATAATGGAAACGATGATTTTATGAAACAGTCAAGTTTGTTCGGTTAGCCAAACTAACTGGCAAGTGAAAAACCTTATATTCAGTTCTATTGATACGAAGAGAATATGTAAATATTGATTTGAACGAAAAGTATGAGATTCAAACACAATAAATATCAAATTTGGTTGAGAAGAGTATAAATGCATTTCTGTTATCAATGTCTCCTAGCAAATATAAAATAAATAAATAATATTCATATTATTATCATGATCATAATATGCAAATGATGGATGGAGTAACTATGGAAAATTATTATTGAAGTAGCTGTTGCCAACCTTGCTAGTGGACTAAACGTTTCAGTGCAATCAATACCTTGTCGCTGATTGAATCCTTTTATTACTAACCATGCCTTGAAGCTATCAGTAGATGTATCTGGATTAGTTTTAATTTTTTATACCCATTAACAAGGCAATGCTTTTGATCCTTCTGGTAGCTTTACAACTTGCGAGGTATCATTGTTCTTTAAATAGTTTATTTCACTATTCATAGCTTTTCCATTCGAATCATTCATTCTCGCTTAATGCTTCTTCATATGTTTCAGGTGTAATTCACTTTCATATTGAAAATCAGTTTCTTCGGGTATATTTACCATAATGCGATTTGTGTTACCCTCTACTTCAATGTTTTTTCCTTATATTCTTTAAGAGGTATCTGTGCTTTTTCTTCACAATCTCTCACAAACTCCTCAAGAAATTTGTTATCTCTAAAGAATAATGTACAAGAAGTCCTCTCGTACATTTTTCTTGCTTTTTACTCTTAGTGAAGTTTCTTTCAAACATGCACAACTGAACAGTAAGCTCATGAAGGGATTTTTATTTTATCTATTGTCAATAACATCCAACCTGACCTGACGTTTTCAAACTTGCTTGGAATAATGTGCAAAATCTTACGAACAATCAAGAAATATGGAAGAGTATTTTCACTTTTTGCCTCTGAACTATTATTTTAATTATTAAAAAACGTTTTATTCTAGCAATATGTGTAGAAACATCTTCTCCGAGTTTTATCTTATGTTTGGAAGAAGCTTCAAACTGATACTTTAAAGCCTGCCATGCATCATATGCTGTTTCTTCATT
Organism: Cynegetis impunctata; assembly: GCA_030704885.1. NCBI lineage: Eukaryota > Metazoa > Arthropoda > Insecta > Coleoptera > Coccinellidae > Cynegetis > Cynegetis impunctata. The sequence goes on from JARQZK010003623.1 coordinate 31,631, forward strand.
CATAATATTCTGATAGACTTCTTCACTTAAAGCACTAATTTTCATCATTTTGGCATAGCTATTTGCTTTACGATACTGATCAGATTTTTCAGTATGTTGTTTTTCCTGAACATCTGAAACACCAGCTCAATCTAGAAGATCAAATTCAACAAGTTTCCTTTGTATAACATCCAGAACTCCTTCATGGTAGTCGAGCCTGTTCTGCATCTTTTATTTCCATATCGGCCAGTCTTCTTCACAATTTAAATGTTTATTATGAAGACCTAGGTTCATAATCTAGGTTATAAAACTCTATAAAATATTGAATTAGGAGACAGATAAACTGTCATAAGAATTCATCCATGAAAACCTCTATCGCTGCAAGCTGCATTAGAAAAGTAGGTTTTCATAACGTCTCTAGTTTGAAAAATCTATTCATTCAAATTTTTTTCGAAATTCAAACCAATTTTCCATCCATTCAGACTAACAACTTTCAAACCTTTTGCTACAAATTTACGCCTCTTATCGTGTAAACCAGATTTATTTTCTTTCCCGATGGTCAACTCCCCAACCAATTCGTACCAAAACCAATCTCATCCAAGATATTATGCGAAACTACCAACCTACTAACTTTAAATCCTATTGCTCCAAAAGTGCGCTCTTTATCGCGTTAACGAGATTTTTTTCTTCCTCGGGGAGCCAGTCCTCATAACCAGTGCGAACGAAACGAATACCATTCAGATCCAATACCTATATCATAGCAAACTACCTACCTACAAAGTTTCAATACTATTGCTCCAAAATTGCGCTACCTATCGTGTGAACAAAATTTATTTCTTCCCCTGGAGGGTCAACCCCCCAACAAATTTACACTAAAATCAATCCCATCTAAGATATAATACGAAACTACCTATTTACAAAGTTTCAACCCTATTGCTTCAAAATTACGCCCTCTATCGACTAAACAAGATTCATTTTCTCCCCAGGGGGTCAACTCCCCAACCAATTGGAACCACCAATTCTATCCAAGATATTATACAAAACTACTTACAAACATTTAACTCTATTGTTCCAAAATTACGCCTTTCATTGTGTAAACAAGATTTATTTCCTCCACATGAGGGTCAACCCCCAACTAATCCTAACCAAAATCAATTCCATCTAAGATATCATACGAAACCACCTATTTACAAATTTTCAACCCTATTGTTCCTAATGATAGATATCTATCAATCTATCTGAGCGGGCAAACGTTGTTTAAATTATTAAAATGGCTATTAAAAATATGGGTTGCTGATGGAAGGGTGAAAATTTTGAGTTGTATGTATTTTTTAATGCAACATCATAAAAAAATTAAAATAGAAAATTTTGTCAAAAAAAAACATATGAAAATGTTTGGGGTGGACCACCCTAATCACTTAGGGGTATGAAAAATATATTACGACCTATTCCCAGACAGACTATTGTCATTTTCGTCATTGCAACCCTATTGCGGATCTGTGGATGAAATAAAAATAAAATTAAAATCGCGATGGAAAAATAGGGGTTGATCGTAGAAGGGTAAAATATTGAGAGAAATATGAATTTTTTTATTCTAAGTCGTGAAAAAATGAAAATAAAAATCTTGCCAAAAAAATTTAAGTTTATAAACAAATAAAAATAGAGGTTGATACCCTCAACATTTAGGGGAATGAAAAATAGATTTTGTCCGATTCTCAGACGTGACCGATATGCACACAAAATTTCATGAGAATCGGTCGAGTCATTTCGGAGAAATTTAACAAATAAAAAAAAAGGGGTTTGTAGAGGAGTGAAAATTAAGGGCTGTATGTATTTTTGAATGCTGTATCATAAAAAAATAGAACAGAAAATTTTGTCTGAAAAATTAAAATAAAAAATTAGGGATATATAAGGACCACCCTCAACATTTAGGGGGATGAAAAATAGATGTTGGCTGATTCTCAGATCTACGCGATATGCACACAAAATTCCATGAGAATCGTTCGAGCCATTTCGGAGGAGTTCAACTTCTAACACCGTGACACGAGAATTTTATATTATTAGATATATATATATATATATAGAAAGAGAGAGAGAGATGAAATTGACTTTTTGGTGCCAACCATCATAAAAAGTTATGAAAACGAAGAGCTATCTTGATCCCAGGTCCACCTTTACTAATCGCACCCATTTAAATAAGTAAGTTTTCAAAGTGAAAATCAGCTAAAAATACCTAGGTACTTCACATTTACATTTTTGACAATGCACTAAAATGCATTTGTTCATTTATATATTGACATCTGTTATATGTGAAAGTGTAAACATAAAATCATATATCTTCAACAATTTTCTGTATATTTTCTCTTATGATTCAACCAATTGATAGAAGGGATATAATTTTCTCATGCATTTCTATTTCCCAATTACCAAAAATTAATTTACTTATATAATCATGAATGAGAATGAGTCAACCAACCTTGAAATTAAAACGTGGTCAAGAGATCCGGGACAAGGATATTCGCTAAGAAATTGAGGATTTCATATATTCAATCTTTTTTTAAATTTTTGACTCAGATTTTTAGAACATACTGTTAGACTCCTTTCATAGAAAACATCTTCATAAACAACTAAATCACTTATCATGTAAAGTAATTAAATATTTAAAACAATATATGTTTTTAAACTTTTATTCCACAAAAACTGATTATTTTCGCAGTTTATATCAACAAGTTCATCAACAAATTATTCGAATTGAAAATTAGAACGCCATTTCACAGATCGAGTCTTTTATCTTAGTTGCTTCTTCATGGAATTTTTTTTTTTTTTACACTGTTTTACTTCATCAAAACAAAATATTTGAAGTTAATTCAGATGTGAAAATAGAAAATTTGTTATACTATTTCGAGATAACCTCTACATTTCACTATGTTTAAGATTACAAATTGTTACATCTCAATATATATATATGGGGAATATATAATTGCACTTTTGACAAATTCTTCTGACTTTGTGCCTACAAACTATAAAATTGCAGATTTGCACTCTGCATAAGTTATATCTTCACTTTAAGTTTAATACCTATGAAAAGATACGAACGCTCTTCGGATTTGGTACATTTTGACTTTTAACCTTACCCATAATAAAATGATACAATCGCACTTTGGAATAGGTACATTTCAACCTAAGACCTACCCACTATAAAATAACAGAATCGCACTTTGGATTGGGTCTGAATTTGGAACACTTAGTAAACATTAAGATAAGTACACTTTTATATACTTACTGTGTATAATTTTATTAACAAAATGAACATATTTTTTTGAAGAAAATGAACAAGTATTGTCATTGTTACATAAATATGTATTATGTGTGATCAAAAGAATATGGCAAAACGAATAGCCTTCGCTATGGCTGATCGTCCTCTCTCCCTTTTGTGGTCGAGAGGTACACTTTTCACTTCGAAAGGCACCTTTGCTTGTTTCATAATGACTAACAAACCTAGAGAATGTTTGCATACGTACTATTTCAAAAAACTTGAGCAAGTGCATCGAGACGCCACTTTATCGTTTTCAGAATACAACGTTATTTTTACTATCTCCTAAGATTCACAAAAAGTATCAAAACATTTCCATTTCAAATGGATATCCAGATTTGTACATCCTCTTGGGTTCAAACTTTTGTAGCAGTTCTTGCTTTTGTATAAAAAATTGTTTTTTATCTTCATTTTCTTCAAACAATTTCGATTTGAATTTAACCCACTGATAAGCATCTGTGAAAATTTTGGTTGTTTATTTTATAATTATTGCAGACGGTTTGTTTTTGGGTTTTTGTGAATTGCGGCCATTTTTCAACCAGAGAAACTTTCGAAACTTCCAGAAACTGACCCACAGGAAGTCTTTCTCTTAGCATCTGTTCCTTTTTAATGACGAAATTTGTTGAATGCAGTTCATAACTGGTGCTTGGAAATTGATCACTTGCATCTTCGTACCAAAATTGATTTTCCCCTAGCCACGTCTTTTCGAAGTACTTAATTTAAAAAGTCCTTTATACTTTGATTAGTGTTACCATCACACGCATCATGCCATTTTTTCAGGAATAGGCTTAAAGCTGCTGTAAAAGTCTCAAAAGTTGTAGGGCATGAATATCTCGAACGAATAATTTTTCTTCTTTTATATTGCGGATTTTACCTCAATGTTTTTTTTGCCGTCGTTATAGAGCTGACGCACTAACAACTTTGCTGACGATGAAAGCCCCCTAATGTTGGCTACATAATTGGCATGATCATCTACTGTCTCCTAACTCTACTTTGGACAAACCAACTACAAAATGGCAGATTCGGACTTTGACTTAGGTACGTGTTAACGGTAGTTTGTTGCCGCCAAACTTTCTTCTTCGCGGGTTTGTTATTACTCATTGCACATACTCACGTTTCAAAGTGCTATGTGTCGTTTTATAGTGCAAACCGTATTTAAAGAGCGTTATACAATATTTCGAAGCGGATTAGGTTTCTTCAAAGTCGAAAATTATTACAATAAGTTATGGCTATTACTTTCATATTGTAGCATATTTTATATGGAGTTAATGTTATTTTCTCAAAGTGCATTTTGTCTATCAAATGTGGCATATATTATTTTTTGTGTATTACCTTTACTGAAAGTTTGAAATATTTTTTTAATGTTTATTCATTTCCTTTTAAAGCGATTTTATTCGTTTTTAAAGTGAGTTTAATTCCAACCCTATATATATATATATATATATATATATATATATATATATATATATATATATATATATATATTTATATATATATATATATATATATATATATATACATCAAGACAGTGGCAATGAGTTTCACTGTACTTTTTATCATAAAAATAACGCTTCAATATATTTTTCATTAGGTACCTATAATACATATAACAATTTTTAGATGTAATATATTCATGACGCTCATCTATATGATTCAATATGTTAAATCTTTACTGGATTTCTTTAAAAAATACTGAAAACAATTTCGTATCAGCCCAGAGCATTATTATTTTATATTATATTTTGTGATCAAAATAGATGACAAAAATGGAACAGCTGCTACCCTTATTTTTAAAATAACTAGTAAGGTTCACGAAAACGATTTAAGCTACATAATTTTTTTTCTCGGCAATTCATTGAGAGATTTCCTCAGAATGTCAGTTGAACTATACAGAATATCATTTCTATTACTGTATTTATGAATACCTACATTCAATCCCATCACCAATATAATAACATGCATATCAAACAAAAATGGACTAGTTATATACTTTAAATAAAAAAATATGCAATTTTCTACTAAAGTTTTTTCATGAATTTATAGATTATCTTTGTAATTCATAAACCCGATAATCAAACTTCAATTGTATTTTCTAGACGACATTATCGTTAAGAACAAAAAACCATAGTTACACTTACCTGCTATGTACCATAAGGCATTAAATAATAAAATATTACGTAATCATCAAGTGAAATTTAATGAAAATCAATTCTGTCCATTATCAAATTATTCTTAAATATTTTTTCAGTTTGGGTAATTGTTTGGAAAGTTGTAAATTGTAATCATTCATCAACAGAGCACTGTCTCTCTGTACATTGAATATATAAATCCTATATGCATCTGTAAAATGTTTAAAACGTTCATTTATGTTAGTGTAATTCAGATCTTATGTAGTATTTGTAGATATTGCAAATGAATTAGTTTATAACTAGAACCTTTATAAATATTATAATATGTAATGCCCACCTTATACGTTATCAAAACGTACATATGTTCTCCATAACTATGAGTTTTACCAAAATACACAAGTTTTCTGAACGACATGTTTCACAGTAGAAATTGTACAAAATTAATTCGATTTCTAGAACACAATGAGCCTCACATTTATTTTCTAAATACTAATATAACTATCATGAAAATACGATTAGTTGCAATTACATTCTCTTCTATTGAAACTGAATACATATAATGAATACTTTGAGATAGAAGGAATGGATTTCATGCAAATACCATACCCATTCTCATATCAGCTATTTAAATGTAGGGGTTACATACAGGGCCGTAACCAGCATTGCTTCCTAGAGGGGGCTGAACGAATTCTTGAGGGGGCTTTTTTTTACATAGGTAGTACTAAAATAAATATACATGAAAAAAAGATAGCAATATACAGCTTTTTCTGTCTTTTTACCTAAAAATGTATACTGAAAAAAGAATATTAATTAAAAAACATTTTGGAAAAATAAAAAAATTTATTCTAATGAAAATAATAAATAAAAAATATCTCCTAGAAAACTCTAAACAAATAAAACTTATAAAAATAAAAGATTTAAAAAAAAATGAAAATGTACTTTCGTCATTAAATATAAACGTCATCCAATTCATTCGTGGAGAGGATATTTTCATTGATTAATATTGTTAAATGTAAAATTCCAAATAAAATGATACTAAAAATGTTAAATTCAGTTGTGTCTATCAGATCTCACTTGGAAATAAATGAGATTTGCTGTAAATAATTTGAGCCTAGCAAAGCTATGTATGCAAAATTTAATTCTGATATATATCAGTAGCAGAAGCAATCAACAACTTCAAGCACAGGCAAAGATGATTTTGATGTAATGATGTCTTGTGAACAGTTTATATGAAAATAAAGATATTTGTAACAGAATCGTGATTTTGATTGTAATAGTAATTTAAGTAAAAAGTCCCGAAAGTACCTATTACTGTTTTTCGGACGAGTAGGCAACATGTTGGGTGCACTATTTTTTCGTGCAGTTGCGAAAAAAATCATGATTGCGATTTTGGGCGAGAAATCAGCAGCAAAACAGGTATGAAATAACTCCTAGAATAAGTGAATTTTATATGAAAAATACTTGTTACCAATGTTTGCCCGTTAACATGTCGCAACCACCACGGTTGCGCTTTTGGGCGACAAATTAGCAGCAAAACACGTATGAAATAACTCCTAGTATAAATGAATTTTATATGAAAAATACTTGTTAGCAATGTTTCCCCGTTAACATGTCGCAACCACGGTTGCGCTTTTGGGCGACAAATTAGCATCTAAAGTGCAACACGGCTCTGAAAAATCTGGCAACCCTGATGGTAGCCGCTCGTTTGTCGCTAAATTTGGTTAAAATTTTATTTCAACCAAAAATAAACATTTTGGGTTTGTAATAATTCTGGTATCTTTTATAGAGGATACGGCCCTGGTTATATATCATTTTGAAGAAAGTGACCACAATATCTCAAAACGAAATCAAGGAAAAGATGAGAAATCTATTATGGAGTATTTTACGTTGAATTATATAAAAATTAATTGTTTTCATAATGGTACTACTAACTGAAAATTCATCCAAGAAAAACTATATTATATATATATATATATATATATATATATATATATATATATATATATATATATATATATATATATATATATATATATATATTATATATATATATATATATATATATATATATATATATATATATATATATATATATATATATATATATATACATATGTATATATATATATATATATATATATGTATATATATATATATATATATATTAGAGATTTCGAATTTGTTTTCACTACCTCTGAATGTAGAAATTTCACATGTTCGTACAGGTATTGAAGTTTTATATACCTCTTCAGCCCCTCCAAATTGATTTCTGGGTTTAGGAATATTTTTGTGTAAAATACAAACCTGAAGGGAAAATACGACCTCACTCACGAAGGTCTGCAGCTCACGCGTTTTTTCATATATTAATAAGAGATTTATTGTTTTAAGCATCATTTTTATATTATTTAATTTGAACTTTTTCATTTCGATAGCGCATTTATTTATCAGTGAAATGTTGAATATAGCTTTATATTGAAAAATTTAAATTTATAATAAACAAAACAAGCCTCTTATGGTCAAAAACGTCAACCCAATTCAAATCATTCTCCAAGCCTTGTACAATTGCAACTCAAATTGGAACTAACGTCCGGCCTGATGACGTCGAAATATATAGGTACCTACATGTAAAATGTGTATAATAATACGTTGAAATAAAGAACAAATAGAAAAACCAATGCGTCTCTCATATTGAAGAGCGAAACTCTAACAAATTAAGAGATTTTTTCTCTATCTCCATGGACTTCAATTTAACTCCGGTTTCGAAAGACTTATGGGCTTGTAAATGACGAACTTTACCCAACTAGTAATTCAATAAATCGAACCACTGAAACACAGATACAAGCATCCATAACAAACCCAGAATTTGAACCCAGCAATCCTACTTCACATATGGTCCGGTAAACCTCTGCTCACAAAGCGTATGTAATTAGAAGATATTAGGTTTCTGAATATTTTAGCACAAATGATTAATTAGATTCAGAGGATTCTTTTAGGATTTGGAGTACTTCAAAATGATTGATCATTACATTACACTTCAAAGTTAATTATAACTTCAAATATTATAACATATTACTAGAATATTCATCAACTTATCATAATAAATGACTTAGTAAATATCAACAAATTGCAACAGATCTTATTTTCATCATCATGACAATATTCATTATCGTGGCAATATAAGAATTGAATTTTTTTCGAAAAAATCCTGCGTGCTCATAACTGGCAAGTTTGAGAAAATACGTAGGGAGTAGGTAAATAACTGAAATAATGAAATCAGGTAAGTACCTTTTTTTGAAAAAACTATATCATTCATACCGTTTCATATTTCATGAAATTTGCAAATTAATATAACTTCTTCAGAAGTTATAAAGAACCATTTCGTATAGCATTTCCATGAAAAAAATTGATTACCTAACACTTGGAAATGGGTAATGAGAAATTATTTCATAGTTAACTATGTTCAATATTTTCAAGCTGATTATTATATAGTATGGCAAAACCTACTCCATTAACATTCAGTTTTAGTTTCATCATCAGATCTCATTTACAAAAATCGATTTATCTGAAGAAACTTCAGTTAAAAGGTTAAAACACACTACCACTGAACGTGATTTAATCTTCCCAATTGAAATGCTTAGCTGTACACAACAAAAACAGGGAATCAATCAATATTCTACTGGTAAACATTTGATAAATTTTTAATTAATCGACACCCAGATAATCTGACAGATGACATCTGAAAATATAGCTATGATGAACAAAAATGTTATCTTCAATTATTAGCTTCTAAAGTTCCAATAATATTCTTCAAACTAGTTGAAAACATCGACTGAATAACAAGAGAATTAATTTCATTTTATTCGTGATCTGATATGAATTGTGCGTGGAGCCAAAATACTGTATTCCAGATGTATTTTCAATATTTACTTGACCTGGTGGTTAAGGTTTGGCCTCAATAAAATGATTGTAAATAATTCAGACATAAATAAAATATAACATTCTTCAAAATTTTTCGTTTAACTTCTACGACTAGTTGATTTATAATGCATATGATATGTGAATGAAGATTTACGTACCTAAATAATAGTCTCATGCTTCATGTTAGTTAAATAATATTCATATTCGATATCATCTAACATTTTGATTACATAGTCATCTCATTTTCTGTTTTGAGCGAATTCATAAAACTTGTGGTCAAATATATAATGAAATGCACCAATTTTTCTTACCAAATTACTTCAATAAGTAATTAGAAATAAGTCTAGAACAAAGTACTCCAAAACTGAAATAAGTTAACAAAAAGCATTTCATTCATATTGCAATACGAATAAATAATAATTTGAGAAGACACGCTTCAATAGAAAATCAAACTTGAAAGTAGATGATAATTTTTAATGAATTTAAATTGAGAATAGTGTAATAAACAAAAAACTACTCTATTTATTATTTTGATTTTCTACTCAAGCGTGTCTCTTAGTTTTCTTAAATTATTATTTATTTTCTACTTTTCAGTTTGGTTATTTACAAAAAGGGTGTTTTTCAGTTTTTTCAAACTTATATTTATTAAGAAAAGACTTATTGGGACTTTTGGATACTTTATTTTATTGACTCTTTTCAACAATGCCGTCGTTTCGAAACAGTTTGTTTCTTTTTCTAGGATAAAAATTAACCCTTAACTACTGACACCTATTTCCTCACACAGACACTGACACGGAGTCTGCCAGACTCCTTTTTTATTAGGCTTTCCACAGTTTGTCAATACTTTTTTGAAATATCTATTAATCGAAAGGGATAACTTACTTCATTCAGAAAGGGTAAAGAGAGATGGAAAATTTTTATTCTTTAAAAAGTAAATAGTAATAGAGAAATTACCAAACTCAACATTTCTCAAAAAAAATTACAATGAATTAAATAGCAGGATGTATTAAGTTGTTTGAATCAAAATATTTATAATTTCTTTTGAAATCGAGTTCTCCTATGTATGTGGAGTAAACGAAATGTAAACTAAATGTTGACAAACAAAGCTAAAAAAAATGACAAGCACTGAAAATATGCAAAAAAAATTGTTCAGTTAAATCGGCTGCAACACACTAGGCAAACTTTTCGTTGGTTTTTTGCAAGTTAAACAGGCATATGTGGTCTTCCTTTTCAATTTCAGAGGACATATATGGCAATATTTTTTGTTGAGAAGGGTTTCATCTCCAGTTTGAGGCTCCGGTACAGTAGGTACAGAGGGTACTTGAAGAATGCGCCGAATCAATTCTTTCAATACCTACGTTTTCATCTGGTTCCACATCACTATTATGAATTTCTATGTTTTCAAATCATTGAAACAAAGTCTCCTCAAAATTTTTGTCCGTTGGTTTCACTCTTTTCGAAGTACTAGCCATATTAATTTATATGAGTTTTATAACACTAACCCTGACACGGAGTCCCACAGACTCCACTCACGATATAGCTTGCCCGATATCAAATGAAAATCAGCAAAATTCAAACACATACACACTTGCCTAAGTACAGGAAGGTACTGAAAGAAACAGGCGTTTGCTTCTATTATGATGGGAGATATGACGTATAGTGCTCTTCAAGGAGTCTGTGGGACTCCTGTCAGTAGTTAAGGGTTAAAACAGTAATTAACCTACAAAACAAATACTCTCAACAACAAATAAACCTATTAATCATCTATGTTAACTGTTACTGTTTTAATTTTTAGCCTAGAAAAAGAAACAAACTGTTTCGAAACGTCGGCATTTTTGAAAAGAGTCAATAGAATAAAGTATCCAAAAGTCCCAATAAGTCTTTTCTTATGTATTTACACGATGGATGAGAACACAATAACTTATATTTATTTTCTATTTTTCAGTTCTGCTAACTACAAAATCGTGTTTTTCATTTTTTATCTTAGCCTTAATAGTTTCAAAACGTTTTTAAGCGCGTACTTCGAACAAAGACACTGCCGAGTATCAGATTTGAAAAATCGCTAATCCTGAAGGTCCTGAGAGGAATAATGTGATAAACTGTTCAAATTATTGCATTGTCATCGGTCCTTGACCAGTGTGCATAGTTAAAAATCAATCCGACATTTTAAAGGCGTGAAAATCAATTTCGAATATTCCGTTACATAGATACATACATACATACCAAGCTAATAAAATCGTGTTAAGAAACTATCGAATGTCATGGCCAACCACAGAAACTTGAGCTTTTGGGTATATTTGAAGAAGATATAAATGTACAGAGCAAGGCCCCTTCATAGCATCTCTTAAAAGTAATATTATATTCATTTAAGAGCATTTAGCTTCATCTGCATGTTTCCAATGATTGAATGGAAATATAGGTACATAGAGGCTGTCTTGGGAACTTCCAACTATGCTCATAGATCATTAAATCGTGAGAGAGTTCAAGTAAGAAATAAAGGTTTCTCATTCGAATTTTTTTTCTTTTCTTGTTGTGTAGGTCAAAATACTGTAGTTGTTTATGATAATTTCGAATTCATAGACGCCCATGAAATTATGGATGAAATTACACACCCCTTGACATGTTGCAAACCCCTTAAGATAGTTACATGTGTTTCGTTTCATTCACCCACAATATTTCTCAAACATCATTTTATTTATGGGGAGAAATTCACCCATACAACGTTTTGGCCAAAGTGGCGCCTCTTAAAGGGTATTGTAGGATAAAATAAGAGTAATTAATACAGCCAAGTTACAAGTCTCCATGTTTTGTCTTGACAAAATGCATGAAATTTTTCTGATAACTACTCATACGCGTAGATTTTTGGTCCCAAGGGATAATCCAGGTCACCGGATGGTCAAGCGCACCAATTTCCTTCCATGCCCAATCTAACGATACCAAAATCTCCATGATAATGTTTCATTATCTTGATGCATCCAAGACAAAAAAAAACGTGCAACACAGAAAAATTTACTTATGGAGTATTCTCCGGCTGCATGGAAAGATAGGACCACCAAGTGTGGCACTAATGCCCGATTTCGTCAACTAATTCCTAAAGTAAGGCAATACTTAAATCGGATTTAGGAATTCCTAAGCGCAAATTGCGTTCCACCACGCTTTAAGTAATGCCTAAGGACGATAGGAAATACCTAACCTTAGGTCTGCTAAGAGTATTTAGGAAATGCTCAACCTCAAATTGATATAATAAAAGTATTATATTTCTATCATTTTTTCTCTTCTGACTATCCTTTGTCAAATTTACAGTCTAGTATTAAACAGTGGTACCAATTATATGTACAAAACTTTCCAAATCAAGTTTTTAACAAGGTGTTTCTTAACTAAGAATTTCTTAGGTTGGTGAAAGCCGATTTAGGTAAGTATCGGATTTAGGTATTTCCTATCGTAGGAATTCCTTAGTTAGGAACTTCCTTACATCTCGTTGGTGAAATCGGGCACAAGTATCGTCAACTCCTAAAAGCTACCAAGAAATTATCGCTAAAGCTGTTGTTCCCACATGACATAATCTCAATATTGATTATAAAATCAAACATCTCTCACGAAAGAGTTTTCTTGATAAGCATAGCTCTAATTCATTGTAAAATAGAAAATTGCGCTTGTTATTCAAAACAAATATAGATAACGTTCAATGAAAAAATTTCTTTACCAAATCAAAAGAAACAGAATCTCAAAATATAAATTGCAATTTTTGTTATTTCATTTGAATTAGTAAACATAAAAAGATAACTTTCAGTAAGTAGGTATATATACATATTTGAGGAGAGGATGCCGATACTTGATAAAACTATTGGTGATAAACACTAACTAATACAAATAATATATTGACAGATTCTTATGGACTATTGTATAATACTTTTTAGGAGAAGCCATAGTAAACAAAAAATTAACAATTTAAATTCACATAGAATTAATTACATCAGTGTCACTCAAGTGCTATGATAATCTGTAATAGACTTTTGACAAAAGGTATATAGTGTAGCGCCCGGGAGTTTTAGCCTAGGAATTTTGTTATAGTGAATGAATTTATACGATCGAAGTAGGTTTTTAATTCTTATGATATAAATTGCAAAGTTCACCAAATATTTTTCTGTGCTTTTAATTTTTTCAATATTTAAACAAAAAATATAAAAAATTAATACTTGAGCACATAAATTTTATATAATATTTTTTTATATATACGTTAGATTTCACCCATATCGACATATACCATCTTTCAAAGACACCTGAGAGTATTTAGGGCCGTAGGGATCTTGAAAAGGTAGTAAAACGTGGAGGTGAGAATGGAATTTCTCTAGTTAGTTTAGTTATAAATAACATGTGTTTGGTACATGTTGTGTATATTTACAAGTAAAAATTGTATAATTTTACAAATAGTAAAATCCTGAGCGATATTTTCCTATTAAACTTCTACATAATGATAAATGAAATGCAATAAACTATCTAATTATTTTCTACAACAGCTTTCAAACAATGGATCAACCAGGAACTAGTAATATGACTGATGAGCATACTTCTAAAATCAATTCAGATTTGGGTGATATTATAAAAATAAGTAAAGGAGTAGCCACGCTGAGAACTGCTTCAAGCAAACGACAGGAAGGATTGTTAAGGAATTTGTTTATGCAAATACAAGTTGTCGGCAAAAGTATATTAAAAAAAATATATTGAAATGTATAAGAAGAAGCCAATTGAAACTTCATTTTTGCCTCCAAAAAAGAAGCTCCGAAGTAGCATTGATTAACCTCACCTTGATTAGAAAACTGCTTCTTTTGTGATCAAGAAGCTGATAAAGAAAAAGAAGAGAAATTAAATAAAAATCAGCGAAGACAAATTCCATATATAAATATTCCAACTTTAAGTGACACCGTTGTGAATTTTATTGACGTACAGACACCTGAAGCAAAATATGCAGATTGTTATCACTTACTCAAAAATTCTATTCACCTGAGTAATTTTGATAAGAAAGTTCCTCTGAGAATTTTTATCATGGACACAGCAATGGACCAAATATACAATTACATAGAGGAAAATGATGATGAAAAAAATAAAATCGAAACAATTCCTACTTATGAAAAGAAATGCAAATCTATCGCACATGCTATAATATCAGCTCTGGGACCAGAATCATTTGTATCACCTCTGTATATTAATTTGGCTGCAATGTTTCATAGGAAATTTGGCTCCAAAAAAGTAATAAATATACCTATGCAACTCGTTAGGATTCTGTGCTTCATACAAAAAGGCTACGTTGTACGAACCTTCGCCTACTTTTGCAACTTCACCAAAAATAAAACCTGGCAGTTTTGTACAATTTGTGCATGATAATGCTGATTTTAATATCAACACTATTGATGGAAAAGGAACGTTTCATTATATGGGAAGCATTGAAATAGTTACACCAGGTGATATTATACAACCTCGACGACCTATCAAACGTTTAAAGAGCCTTCCACCTGAATTTGATTTCATTAAAAAAGGGAATATCCCTCTTCAAAAGTAAATTATTTGAATAAACAAATATTTTATTTATAATTATCTTTTTTTTATATCATTTTCCTTAATTAACTTGTGATTCCTAATTATTATGCCTATATAAATATATTAATATATTAATTTGTATGAATTTGCTAAAAAATATCACCAATGCCATCATTTTACCTAGAGCAGGTAACGAAATACGCCGGCCTAAGTGCGCGCTCAATTATTAACTATTTATTTAAAATTAAGATCACAATTTTTTAAAAAGTAAACTTTTTTTTATATATGATTAACTAAACATTCCCATTTTTATTTTTAAATTTCATTCACTATAACTGAAATCCGAGGTTTTCATGTTTTTAGCTCCCCGGGCGCTACACTAATAGTTAAATTCCCATTGTAAACACATTAATATTCTGCTACAACACAGTTGAAGGGAAATTTTGATACTTTAATAGAAAGGTGAGGTGCTACATATGTTTTTTTAAACATACTACTAATCATATGTGTAGCCACCCCACACTAGAACATTGTTGTTTAAATGGCTATACACAATAATGAGTATGTGCGGAACATGCCGTGCGAGTCATAATACTTTTGTCTTCTCTTCTTCATTTAAATACTCTCAAACGTCGCTAATTTATTGTTATTTCATTAAAAAAGAATGAATTGTGAAAATGATTCTGTAGAAGTGGAGGATAGTGATGATAAAGTCAGTTAAGAACCCGTGTTTATAAATTTCAGTAAGATACTTTAAATAAATATAAAGATATGAGTATAATATCAGTTTATTATTATAGATTTGGTTGGATTTTCAAGTGGAGAATTTACTATAATTTTTACAAATACTTTACTTTCTATTCGTAAGATGGTAATCGGAATCAGATAGAATTATGAAGTTTTTTTTCATACAAAAACGTAGTCATTTAAGTATTAATTTTTCTGATAAAAACTAAAAAACATTGTTGCAATTTAGTTCCGATGAATTTGATTCAAGACTTAACAATGAACAAGTAAAATCTACAAGATACAACCTCTATCCATTCAATTTTTTCGAGATACTTACATTAAATTATTTGAACCCCAAATATATGTGTCCTATTTCAGTAACCACGAACCTTTAATCATTTAGATTGAATGTACTTGTTAGGTTCACAATTAGTTCATGTTTTTATAATAATTGATGATTGAATATTTATTTTATCATAACATAAAAAAATTAGGAATTACAATTTTATCACTTTCATTCATTTTCCTCCATTCAATTATTCTGTACCGTTGTTAATTCATTTCATTGTGCCTACTATTTGATACATAATATTTAGTGCAAACGACTTCGTTCTAACAGGGTGCATGACACCGCTCGTATTTTGTTTGCATTTATTACGAGATGCATACACAATTTGTTTGAATAGGATAACAATTATAATGACACTTAGTGCAACTGTTCTTCAGAATTGTTTTAGATACTCTGGAAATCACATTGATTCACATACTTCCAATGTGTTTTCGAAAATAAAATCAAAGTTCACTCAACTAATTCAATAACCCAACTAATGACATTGATAACTGTGACTGGAGAGATAAAAGTAATACTATTTATGTAATTTTTCGACCAGCTGATAGTTCGCCTGAACATATAATTGAAACTTCATAGACGTTATACAGAATGATCAAAAAACTTCATTTCGACTACTCTTGTCGGGTTCACACAGTGTGCATTGCGCCTTAGTTTAGGAGGGTTGAATTTTTTTGTATTGTGAATATTTTCAATTCTATTTTCAAAATATTTTATCATTATTTCTCTCAAAAACAATGGAAAAAAAATTGAAAATTCGAAACAATATGAGAAATGAATATACATGTATTGTTTAATATTTTCATTCACACACTATGCAGATCAAAGAAACAGTCTATGCGGTAGTTTTTATTATGCATTTTTTGTGGTTTGTGGAGGTTTTTCACTAGTAATATCTCTACCGGATGTGGCAAAAAAATTTTGATGGAATTTACACACCGACGTGTTTGTGATTGACTGAAATCTCTCATTATATGCAGGTCTTCTTCTTTTTCGTTAGATTTTTCTTCATTTCGAATTTTTTTCATACGACATCTCGTTATACGTTCACACTTGCAATCGGAACTGCAACGACGAAAATGCAAGTCCCCACACAAATTATGTGGTGACACTTTGATCTCGCATGGCTTGCTGGAACGTATAGACAACCCAGAATCCGGGTGAGACCAATGTGCCACCATCAACAATCACTATGAAAAATACATAATAAAAACCGAAAATTACTCCGTACAGTTATTTCATTAAATTCAACACTAGGTAAGACGAATATGAAAGAAAAAAAGTGTGGTCACTGGGTCAGTTTTTCCGGAAATTCGATTTGAACGTCATATACTCGGAGCGGGATTAACTTACATCAGATCGGACAAATTCGCAGGAAGCTTGTGGCAGTGTCTTTGGTCAAAATGTATGACTCTAGAGCTACTTGGGAGCAACCTATGTGCGTCTCGCCGAGGTCGCTCCAACCTCGATCCGACTTCGTAAGATTTATGTGTAGCTCACGAGTCTTTCCCGTGCTGTGTTTCGGAATAGTCCGAGAGCGGTTGAAAAATTTAGGGTAGGTTCTTGAGGCACTATGAAATTTTTTCTCATAGTCCTTGAAAGACCCCTGCATAACAAAATCGAGGTCTGGCAGAAGGGTAGCGAACCCCTACCCTTGAAATTTTTCTAAAATGAAAATTTTTCATTAAAAAAAGGTTTTTGAGGCATTTTGAAATTTTCATATTCTTAATTTAGATATTTGACAAATTTCAAAATAGAAAAGCTAGATCAATAAAATGGGTCTAAATGTTAACCAGACCTAGTTTCCAGCCCAAAACTGCATTCTTTTGGCACTTTTATCAGCTTTCGACCATTTTGACCATGAAGGAGTAGTATTTCGAATATGCCCATTGTAACTTTTTTCAAACAAAATAGAATTTGTTAAATTTTAAAATTCTTTTCCTCTGTGAAGACGCAATAATTTCCGGGATAAGGTTTTTCAAAATTTGGTGTTTTCTCAAAATTTGCAAATTTTGTTCCAATTTATCTTGTTTTTAACTTCATAAAATCGCCCTCGTATCATCACAAATCATTATCATATGAGTCATAAACGTGAATGTTCAATAACGTTATATTTTAGAAAGGTGTGAGTGAGGGGGGAAAGAGGTGGTGTGGAGCAGGTATGTTCGAAACAGCCAAACTGATAGTATTTGCTTCTCAGACTGTACAAAACTAGTTCATGAGGATCAAAATCTTGTTTGAATATATTTTGGAAGGCCTTATATGATTTAATTTGTCTAAATACTCATTGTTGGTAACACGACTAATCCACATATTTATGAATATTTTTATGTTACAGTTTTAAATTCAAACATATAGATATTTTGAAAAAATCCACCTTGAAAGTCACTGAAAGTCATCATAGCTTAGTATATGGATAACTATGTCTCCATTACAATGTATCTTGAATTGTATGAAACATAACAATAATTGTTATATTCCTACGGATTAAATGAATTTGTTCTACGGCCACAACACAATACTCCTCTTGGCTAACTGTTTTCAATCGAATAATAAGGTACATTGTACGTCTTGAATTTCATTTCATTTCCTTAGCTGATAATACAATGAACTGATTATATTGTCATCCCCTCTGTTATGTTGAATTTTAGATCTAGAATCAAATCATAAGCAGCGAAAGAGACTTAGAACTTACTCCCCCAGAAATTACTGAATCGGCAAGACAGGCATGTATCAATTTAATCCCAGAACTATCAATAGAAAAATATGTGGAAGCCTACAACTTGTTCATAGATTGGCAAAAGGAAAAGCCTACCGAATCAAATTCAGAAACTTTGTTACCTGCATACTTCAATTAATTATTTCAAAAATTGAGGTCATCAACTTCATGGGCGTAATATTCTATGCTGAATTTCAACAGAACTGCAGATATTGGAAAATATTCAAATTTCAGAATATTCCTCAAGAGAAAATCAGATGACTACAGGCAGAAGGAATCAAAAATTTTGTCCAAAGATGAAAGTTCATGAAAAATTTTACGGATGACATCTACTTCATGGTCCTTTATTTTGGAGAACAGAGAAAATACATGTCATTGCCTTGACAAATGCTTCAAAGTTATATCGGTAAGTCAGTAGCGGCTCATGAGGTGTATGTTTGAGGAGGCTACAAGATGTGTTAAAAAATACACCATAGGCGAAAATTTTTAGGATTTCAAGGTCAGCCGCCTTACAATCTAAAGAAAATCAAATTAAAACAAGCGCCCTAAAATATTGATTTCTTTGGGAAGAAAATTGTTTTCACTTTCGAGTGTCCACCTTGAGACCTACAACTCCTATTTACAATATCCACAAAAACTCTTCTTAACCAATTAATTAATTCATCTATTCATCAAATTTTTTTTTTCTTTCACAAAATAGGAACCTACCTACCTATTTAACGAATTTATGCTATTCGAGGAAGTAATCAGTTGTTGCCCAGCAAATATCAATAACATTTATTATGCTTTGTTTTCCAAGCAATTTAAATTTGATCCGCAACACGACATGTTCCTGGGATTTTTCTTGCCTTTCCAGAGAATGTGATAAATTTTTTGAATCGTTAAATCCTAAGCGGCCCCAAACAGAGACATTTTCCCTAGTAAAAAGTAAACTCTGCTAGCAAAATAATTTATGTTTTACCTGTGATCCGGTTAACCAAGGATGTCTCTCATAATTTCTGATATTAAAACCAATTTTCTGTTGTTTGTTACGCTGCACCAAATTGTTTAATTCCGGGGTAGGTCGCAATGTTTTTATTAAAATTTTATCATCATAACTTAGTGCACTAAAGTTATGGAATAACAAATATTCCACTAAGTCACCATTGAAATTTTTTAAATTAACTTCAGTAACTGAACTCATTTTAAAAACAATACGAGAGCAAAATAAATTAAAACTCACCGCACCAGCATAAAATTCAAAACAAACTGATCTCACGATTAATCACGCTTCAGTCTTCCTGTGCTTGCTACGTGCACTGCAATAAGTGCAATAGAATAAATAAGGTTGAATATCGTATGCTTTGAACGGAGCAGCTAGGTTCAATCGGTATTGCCATTTACATGTATTTTCCTTTTCTATTGCAATAAAGTATTCATTCGCAGTATTGGCAGCGTTGTTTGCTTTTCTGTGGCATGGTATAATTGGCATAATGAACGTAGAAAATATACCTTTTTAAGCCTCTGCAGCGTTGCCACTGTTGATATTAAATCTTGAAATTAATGAAATGCAGTAAGCAGTTAATGTAAATACCTTCTATGGTAATTAATAAATTATATTATATAATGTAGGTTAAAAGGAAGGTAGGTGCATAAAATAATATGATTTTGATTAATATGAATATGCTGAATGCTGACTATTTAATATAGTATAGCAGTGATACACAGAATATTGAGGAGGCGGCTTAGCCTCCATAGCCGCCTTCGAATAGCCGCCCCTGGTAACAGTATAACTGTGAATATTGTTAATAACTGAATTGCAATCTGAGCTTTCGAATATAATTAAATTTGAATTTGAAAATTCTGTTTTAAAGTAATTTCCCTTCCATATGTTATTGTAATAGAAAAAGTATAGTGTATAATTCGCACGTAATACTCATTTCTCACTCGTATGATTTGCAGCATTCGTGGGAGATGACTATCATTCCATGCTAGTTATGAAATATACTATTATAGTATTATCCTTTGAATGTGGATTTTTTTATTTTATTTCATTTTACGCCAATGTCATCAAAGAAATTAATTAATTTCAGTAGATTTCCATACGACTAGTCTAATATTTTTAGACGTTTTTACTCCCACTTACAGTCCAACTATTTAGGTGAATGTAATCATACGTATATGATATTTCGATATTGTCTTACCTACGTGATGAAATGCACTTACTAATAATTTACGAGTCAAATAAATAATAAACGGAAGTTATCAAAATAGAACACGTTGATGGAAATCTATATAGAACCAATTTATCGGCCTTGTTCAGGGAAATCGTAATTCATTGATAGTATTGATTTAACCAATTATTATTTAATGTAATCATTTTCAAATAATTGAGTTACAATGAATATTCTCGTACTTCTATTGTCATCACAACGCTAGAATTTCATCGAAGATATTCAATCCATTTTCATCCTATAACAAAATTAGCCTAATTAGCTCGATGTGGTCCCTGAGATCAGCCCACTTCCAAGTATCTCTTGAAGAAAATCTCCCTCCAAAAGTGTAACAAAACTTGGTATAAAGTGGAGGTGTACTAATAAAAACTGTACTTCCAAGTTATTCACCGATGAAGGAATGAAGACAATTTTGGGTAAATATAGATTTTGTAAATAACGATTCTGATGTCATTAGGATTCGCCACTGCAGAAAGCAATCCCAAGTAACAATTTGATCTTGAAGATCGGAATAAGAGCGTTAATGTTACTTGGGATAAAAAACCTTTTATCTTAGATTTGTTTATTTTTTCAACAATTTCCTGAATTTTGTTGTTTTTTTATATAGATAAACCTACGCATCACAATCACGAATCTTCAACAACACTGCAGCGCCAAATACTTTCAAACGGCATCAAACGAAAAGCTTCCGACGATATTTGTGAGAAACCGGCAAAACTTATTCATCGAGAATTGCTTCAGTCACCATTAACACTAGACAAGTTCACAACCAAGGACATACACCACATACGCAGACGTGTGTATGAAACTAGAAGAAAAGAACTGCCAAAATTACCGAAAAATATTGGTGAGCTACAAACTGTTCTGAACGACATGTCGACTGAAACGTTCAAAGAGGGAGAAAATTTTCTACTAGCCAATGATTTTGAATCAAACATTGTAATTTTTTCTTCTGTTACTAATTTAAAGTTTCTAGTTCAGTACATATATGTAGATGGCACTTTTAAATATGCCCCAAAATTCTTTTTACAAATGTTTACTATACACGGTATGCAAAACGGCCACTATGTTCCTCTTGTTTTTTGTTTATTGCCAAATAAGTCGCACAAGTCATATTTAAAATGTTTTGAAATCGTAAGCCAAGAATGCGTAAAACTAGGATATCCATTTAAACCTGCTGAAGTTGCATCGGATTTCGATTTAAACTTACATTAAAATTAATAGTATTCATTTACCAATTAAAATTACAAATGAATCGTATAAAGACCGAATTGGAATCTTAGCCGAAAAATTAAATTTAGTTAAACAAGGACAAATTGAAAGGTTCGATTTTGTGAAAATTGCGTCTTATCATTATAATAAAATTTATATATAAATAAATGTCTTGTACACTTTGAATAAATGTCTTGTATACTTTGTCAATGATTGTTTGAAGTATTTTAGTTGAAAAGTAAAACCGGCATTCCCAAAACCCTATTTCCTATCGGGCACCCTTCCCATCCTCTTAACTAGCGCTATAATCTCTAATAGGTCTCCCGTAGAGACAATCGGCGCAAGTGGGTCATGGTGATTTTAGGGGCTGGTCGGTTGCGGGGGCAATTAGGTTATACGATTTCTTGTACCTGTTTAAAATTGGCGCAACTGGGCTATGCCCTCGTATTTATCGCTCGAAATGCATCGCGTCGAAATGTGATTCTAACGGATAGAATTATCTGTTGGAAAATCACGCTTAAATAGCAAACCGAATTTGAAAAAAATTAATTTATAAAAAAAAATTGAGAAGTGCATTGTGGTTGAAAAAAATTCGCGAAATGCATCACGTACTGATAGCAGATCGAGATGTAATTCGAACGGAATAGTCACCACGGAATGCAGTGCGACATAATCTCAATGTACGTACCAAACTTGAACCCTCTAACTCAATCTGCAGGAGCTGTGGAGTTCAGCAATTTTTCCAAAACCACGAAAAAAGAAATATCTGCGTAAAAATGGCGGCGGAAACATTTTTGAAAATCGTCGGTTAGAAGGTCTAAAACGGATAGAAAAACTACTTCCGCACCTGACTGCTTTCCTTCGATACACTGCAATAGATGTGTTTTGTGGGATAAAATACGACTAAAAAGACGACAGTAGGAGAAAAAAGTTTATACCTTCAAAACACACCACCCTAACATCAACTTAATCCTCGTTGAAATCTCAACCTTCTAACTCACTATAACATGGGCTTAGGGGTGCAAAAATCCTTTCAAAAATAATTTTTCACCTCAATACACCCTTCAAAGTCTGGAATATTTCAGATATGTTTTTATTGAAAAATTTCCGCCCATTAACCTTCCCGACACGTATTTTTGATCACTACTTAGATCACTCAGAAATATTGACCACTGTATCAGACCTTTCATAGGATGTAGGCGATTGGCTTGAACCGAGATTTTCTGAGTTTCCGATCCTTGAGGTTAGTAATGTTTTCTGCAATTTCTCATAAATGTTGCAGCTTGTTTGCATAAACCTCAGTATTACTGTTAATTGTAATAACAGGAAGAATTAAGAAGAAAAACTTTTACTGCGATTGTACCATATTGATGATGTTTTATAAGACCGAGACATTTATGTCATATTGCCTACTCATATATTGTACTCTACCATTCTCCGATGGTTTTTTTCAACAGTTTTAATGTATGACCCAGAACAGAATTTCAGATCAATTTTTTTCAATTAGTTGAATCAAAATGTGGTCGATAACATGTTATTGAATTATTAAATATCCATATTTTATGAAATATATAGAACCTATCATTTTTCTATAAATAGAATATACAGTTAAGAAGGAAAGGATCAATTTGTCATATTTCGTAATTTTGCTAAATATGCACGAACTGAAAATGATATAAGAAATGTTTGTCTAGGAATAATTTCAAACAGAAATCAATAATTTGGAATAATTCCAAATTTCTTGATAAGATGAATTAGGGATCAATATGAATTAATTTTAAATATTTTTCGGAAATATCAGAATAAATTATTTGCTTATTGACATATTTACAATTTTTTTTAATTTCAAAGATATCTTCGAGTACAGTATTTGCACAATTTTTGTTATGGTTGTATTCTACACGTGTAATACATTATACATTGATAAGGAAAGGAACTTATAATATGCTTTGGATTGACAAAGCCAGTTTTTGATATAAAAATAAATAACGTATTCGTTAGATGAAATACACACGACGCGCGTTTCGGTAAAACTTCACCTTCTTCAGATGCTGAATGCAAAATGAATACATTTCTCAGATATATCCAATACAAGAAAAGAATAAATTACAAATTTTGTAGGAATGGTAAATACAAAGATGATAACAAGTAATTAATAAGATGGGAAAAAGTTTTGAGAAGATTAAAATGAGAGCTTGTAGTATTACCAATTTGGCTATTCAATAGGAGACCTGATTTTCTTGGATAAAATGTTTTACCTAATATGAATCGGACTAATGCGATATAAAGAGGTAATTCAGTTTCAATTGCTGTTTGGTGAATTTTTTATGAATTATATTCTTAATTTAAAATCTAGTTTCTGAATCAAATTTCAGCCTAAATTCTTAATCAAAAACTCATACGATTTAATCAGTAAAATTGAATATTTTCATTTGCCACTTGATTCTAGACTGATGTCCTGGGGTGTCGTTAATCTCTTTCCTAATATCCCACCCAAGGTTGCTTTAACTCTGATAGATAAGAAAAATCTTGTCAATCCTTCCATAAAATCAGATATATTTTCGCTTTTAGAATTATGTCCTGAACAGAATTACTTTAGTTTTTATAATCAAAAGTATAGTAGAACTGAAGGCTTAATTATGGGAAACCCTCTGTTGGCTGAAGTATTCATGGATAATTTGGAACAGTTAATTCATAGTCACCCTGTGATTCAACAATTCATTGATTGGTTTAGATATGTGAAGGATATTATTTGTTGTTTCACTGGTATGTATCTACTCTCAGGCAACTCTACTGCTTTCAAACATGCATTAACACTTTACACCTTAATATCAAATTCACTTCAGATATAAAAAAATATAACTCGATCAGCTACTTGGATTTGAAAGTAACAAAAATGGGATAACAAACATAGTCCTTCGTTAACCAACACACACTAATAACGTCATACCATACATAGTACTTCCCTACATCCATTGCAACACAAAATGGCAGCTTTCAATAGTATGGTATATACGTTTAGTAAATATTCCGCTTTCATAAATTTATTTCAACATCAAGAAAAAAATTATTTAAAAAAATTGCCGTATTTAATAATTCTTATAACCCCAGAATAACAGACAATGTTATAGATAAAACGATGTTCAAAAATGCGATTAGCCAGGGGTATCTCTTCACCAGAGAAAATATCAAATATAACAGCCTAACTTACATCGGAAATTCGAGTAAAAAAATTAAATGACTTTCATCTAAGCAAAACATAAACAACTCAAAAGTTTACAAAAACAATACATCAGGAGCTTATAAAACAAATTGTGATGATAGTGAAGTTTTACATTGGAAGAACTTCCAGAAGCTTTCAGAAAAGAATTTCACAAGCGTGGCTTTATTAATTGAAAGTCGGATTCACATTATGCATGCCATTTAGTTTAAGAAAATCACAAATTCAATTTTGACTTTAAAATATTATATACTGAAATTGAGGTAATCAAACTAAATTTTCTAGAATCATTGCAAATTATTAAATACAAACATTCAGGTCTTCTATTGAAAAGCTAAATTCATCATACTACAAGCCCCTTTCTTAATCATTTCAAAATTTCGGAACTACCTGACTTTCTCTTAGAATGGGTTTTTCTTCTCGTACTAATTATTTGTAACCATCTTGGTACTAACCCTTTCTACACAATTTGCTATTTATTCATTTCTTGTTTTGGGTATATCGGACAAATGTATTCATTTTGTATTCAGCATCTGAAGAATGTGAAGTTTCACCGAAACGTGCGTCATTCTTATTGTATCTTATAAATGTGTAAATTGTTTTTATTAACCATTGTTTCAATAGAAATAATAATACGTAAAACTTGATGAAATTAAGAGCTATATGCTAGTTAACTATCTGTTGCAAAATTTTCTCAAACTAAGTAGAGCTTCTCTAAAAACCTACTCATTTACTAGATATAATTCAGTTGTCAGGTTTAACCGTTTGAAGTGAAATTAAAAATATCAGTGATAAGTTAGCTGAAAATCATGTTTTATAATAATATATAAGTATGGATTTCAATAGAAAATAAATAAATTGGGTGAGACATTCAGGTTAGTTAAGAAATTCCTTTGCTTTGCTCTCGATAATATCAAACATTTATCTACAAATTAGCCAAGTTCAGAAGTAAATAAATTTATTTAGGTATATCTACAAAAGGAATTCGATACTGTCTTGAATTCCACAATGATTAATAAATATTATATCATTAGTGGTGTATTTGGACTAGGGACATAATTTGTGCATAATCGATAATTTACAATAGGGAAGTATTTTGTTTAACAGAAGCATACATAATAGTCCAAACATTCTGAGTTATTTTCACAATTCACTGGAAATTACTTCAACTGACCGTTTTTATAACCTTGTTGATATCCCTATAATTAAATGTCACATGTAAGTTATGTTTCAAATATTTTGATTATTTTGGAATCTAAATCAAAATAAAGTAATGAAAATTGAAATAATATAGATATAGCTATATTATTTCTTGTATAATATTAGGTTTCTTAAGTAAAATGATCGAGCTAATATCTAAGCAGTCATGCGTGTCTATTTGCATTTGGAAGGTGCCAGGTCAAACCCCGGAGGCGACTGGTTTGCCATGAGTTATTCTCAAATTTCTCCTCATGGTGTCAGTGAGTCACTGCATGCAAACTTAAAAACGAGAATAATGAGCTAGTATTCATCCTCTAAACCTCAACTTGCCTCCTATATTCCATATAAATTATCTCGTTTCATGCATCCTTAATCCACTTGGACAAACAAGAGTATCTCATAATCTGAATAGTAGAAATCCTCACCTCAATTCGAGCAGCCCGTCCCCCTAACACATGCTTGAGGGAGGAAAGAAACACGGAGCCTTTGCTTTCCATTTTGAGGCAAATATGAGATATACTATCGTTAAACTCAAAGATCATAATAAACGTGGAATAGTCAAAATATATGAATAAATGATGTTTGAAACCTATTTGAAGTTTGAAATTGATTAGCCGATTATGAATTTTAAAAAACTGAAATGTCAAAGAACAGACTATTATGTGAAACTACATAATGTACAAAATGAATTCTTCATCATATGGTTCAAGGAGAAAAGTAGGAATTTTTGAAAAATCAAAAAGGAAAAACTGCCTTTGTTTAATTGAATCTTTTGCAACTATTCCCGTCTGCAGTTTCTAATTACTTGCTATTCAGTTGAATATCAGCAGTTGGATAAACTAATATTAGATGGTAAGGGAAACCACAGATACCCTTATCCACATACTCACAAAATTGGTTCTTAATTATTTAATTTAAATAGGAAGTTTTGAAAAATTTAACAACAAAAAAAAAGAAAAACTATACCCAAATTTCAGCTCATTCGATATGTACCATTACAAAAATTATATATATATATATATATATATATATATATATATATATATATATATATATATATATATATATATATATATATATATTTAAGAGAGGGGAAGTCTTTGCTGACCAGTTAGGATAAAGCTAAGAAAAAACTCGTTGGGTACGCAGCATGCAGGAAGTATACTCTTATAACACTTTTTCCAATATTTCGACAATGTTTATTGTCATCATCAGGGGAATGCTACAAAATTATTACAAAGTGAAACCAGGACAATTTGTGGAAAAAAAGAACAAATAACTTTACAGTGTCCATGAGATTGTATGCCATAGATCTTAAATTAAAATTAATCTTGACGTTCATAAAAAAAGTGCACACATTCAGAACAAAGTCAGTGAGAGTATAAATTAAAATTGCCATTGTCACCAAAATTAGAACCATTAAAAGGCAGAAACAAAACAGTCACAAATTAAAATTCAAAATATTGTAAAATTATTATTAACCACTCCATCATTACCGGTAATTACATCGTCGGCATGGGAAGGAAATGAAATTAAAAAAATATATAACCAAAAAAGTGAGGCTAAAGCGGAAAGAACATAGAATAGGTGAAAAACACGCCAAGGACCGAGAACTCTTACTCTTAGAGCAACAGAGCACAGAAAAGACGCCACATCGCCAGCATGTCATCTCCTACCAAAAGGAAAGACTCCTCCGAATGTTTGAAATTATTAAATTAAACAACTGAAAGATACATGATGAAACTTATTATGGCGAAAAACGCTAATTAAAACTCCAAAAATTCAATCAATCAAATAGAGAAGGAGTTTGAAAATCTTTCGTTATGAGGATATTGATCCAAGTGCAATAAGAATGAATATATCACTTAGATGTTAATATCAGTCTTTTTTGTTCACACACGAGGATGACTGAGAAATGAAACCATTTCCAAAAAAAGTCTCTTATATTTGTTTGGACTCTTTATGCTAAGATTTTTAGCAGCATCAAAAATTGATATTATGACCTTCTTTATGCCCATGATCACTAAGTGCACTTCTTTCTGGGTTCAATCTACAGTCACTGTTATGTGAACAAATCCTGTCTTCAATAACCTGTTTGTTTGACCAAATATATTCACTCGAGCAATCAGAGCAAGGAATACAGTACACTACATGTGATTGATGTAATAAAGGAGTTTTGTCCTTCAGTTTAGTAAACAGAGAATTTATAGTCAAGACAGTTTTATTAGCGATTTTAAATGTTATTAAAAAGGTTTTAAAAACTCTACAAAGTTTCGGAGTGACACCCAAAAATAAACGGTAGAGACGCATAAAAATTATTTAGTCACCAAGTGCTCTGAAACAGCATCATCCGCAACATCCAAATTTGCCCACTAACATTATTCATATTAATTGTGTTAGTTCCACTGTGGAGCTAAAAAGAATTTTCTTGAGGAGAACATGAGGATATGAATTATTCCGAAATAGGTTGTACAAAATGCCCAAGTTTTTTCTGTGGAATACACCGTCAGAGATACTGGAGAACACGTTGTTTCATTTGTTTTGACCAAGTTCCACCTTCATGGATTTCCTTGTGGTACGAACAAGTAATTCATATATCTACCCGAATTCATGGGTTTTCTGTACCAATCGATGATAATACTGTTATCCTGTGAGCGAAATGAACTTCATGTCCAGAAAGGGAACACTAAGTTCATCATCTTCACACTACTACGTGAACTGATTGTGTGTGTCAAAACTAACAATCATCTCACCTAACTCGTAACGAGTGGATGTTGTCATCAACATACTTCTTGACAAAAAATAAATTAAGGAGAAGAAAACATTAATAACTGTGTCCAGGAATGTCATCCATTACATAACAAGAAAGAATAGGACTAATTTTATGAAACAAACGTGTTCTCAGTATCTCTGACGGTTATTCCACAGAAAAAACTTGGGCATTTGTACAACCTATTTTCGGAATAATTCATATCCTCATGTTCTCCTCAAGAAAATTCTTTTAGACTCCACAGTGAACTAACACAATTAATATGAATAATGTTAGTGCAAATTGGATGTTTCAGAGCCACTTGGTGACTAATAATTTTTATGCGTCTCTACCGTTTATTTGGGTGTCACTCCGACACTTTGTAGAGTTTTTAAAACCTTTAATAACATTAAAATCGCTAATAAAAAACTGTCTTGACTATAAATTTCTCTGTTTACTAAACTGAAGGACAAAAACTCCTTTATTACATCAATCACATGTAGTGTACTGTATTCCTTGCTCTGATTGCTCGAGTGAATATATTGGTCAAACAAACAGGTTATTGAAAGACAGGATTTGTTCACATAAGAGTGACTGTAGATTACACCCTGAAAGATGTGCACTTAGTGATCATGTACATAAAGAAAGGTCATAATATCAATTTTGATGCTGCTAAAATCTTAGCTAAAGAGTCCAACAAAATATAAGAGACTTTTTTTGGAAATGGCTTTCATTTCTCAGTCATCCTCGTGGTGTGAACAAAAAAGACTGATATTAAACATCTAAGTGAAATATATTCATTTCTTACTGCCACTTGGATCAATATCCTCATAACGAAAGATTTTCAAACTCCTTCTCTAATTGATTGATTGAATTTTGGAGTTTTTAATTAGCGTTTTTCGCCATAATAAGTTTTCATGTATCTTTCAGTTGTTTAATTTTAATAATTTCAAACATTCGGAGTCTTTTCCTTTTTGGTAGGAGATGACATGCTGGCGATGTGGCGTCTTTTCTGTGCTCTGTTGCTCTAAGAGTAAGAGTTCTCGGTCCTTGGCGTGTTTTTCACCTATTCTATGTTCTCGCTTTAGCCTCACTTTTTGGTTACCTATATATTTTTTTAATTTCATTTCACTTCCCATGCCGACGATGTAATTACCGGTATGATGTAGTGTTTAAAAATATTTTTACAATATTTTGAATTTTTAATTTGTGACTGTTTTGTTTCTGCCTTTAATGGTTCTAATTTGGTGACAATGGCAATTTTAATTTTACTCTCACTGACTTTGTTCTGAATGTGTGCACTTTTTATGAACGTCAAGATTAATTTTAATTTAAGATCTATGCATACAATCTCATGGACACTGTTAGTTATTTGTTCTTTTTTCCACAAATTGTCCTGGTTTTCACTTTGTAATAATTTTGTAGCATTCCCTGATGATGACAATAAACATTGTTCGAAATATTGGAAAAAGTTGTTTATAAGAGTATACTTCCTGCATGCTGCGTAACCCAACGAGTTTTTTCTTAGCTATATATATATTATATATATATATATATATATATATATATATATATATATATATATATATATATATATTATAATATATATAAATATATATATATATATATATTATGTATATATATATATATATATATTATATATATATATATATATATATATATATATATATATATATATATATATATATATATATTTATATATATATATATATATATATATACAGGATGTACCAATCTCACGACAAACTTCGGTATATGGGTTATTTAAAGGGATATCAGAAAATATTATCAACAAAAATAGAAGATGTCTTTAAGATCCATATCTTGAAATTATCTCGAACTGCACAGAGTGTTGCATAAATTCGTTACAAACTAAACATATGATTTTTTTAAATGAGAAATTCAGATTGCTCACATTTTTTTGAAGGTTTTGATTTAAAGTTTTGCTACGTTATACAGAGTCCTTCAAAAGGTATGGACACGTTTATGTGAAAATCGTGGATAAATCAACGCTCTGTAACTTATTGTACGGTGAAGAAATTTTATTTTGCCTAACAGACTTTCGTAATATGATGTAATATCTCCGTATTCTATTGAATTTATACTTATAATTATATAAATATAATTATTTTACATTTTATATACAGGATGGACGGAAACTCGAATTTTTCATTTTCTTTCAAATGGAACACCCTGTATTTTATAGCATTAATAGAATCTCTAATTATGTTACTTTAATTTTTGTCAAGCATTCCCTATACCCAAAGTTTATAAAAACAGAGTTATTTTGTAATATTTATTGTAAACCATAAGAATTAACCTATTATGTGAAAGCAATAAACGTTGAATGTAAGAAAAAATCCTACATAATAATAAATTTCATAAATAATTTTGGATTTTTTGTTACATTCAACGTTCATTGCTTTCACATAATAGGTTAATAATTATGGTTTACAATAAATATTACAAAATAACTCTGTTTTTATAAACTTTAGGTATAGGGAATGCTTGACAAAAATTAAAGTTACATAGTAGAAGATTCTATTTGTGCTATAAAATAGAGGGTGTTCAATTTTTAAGAATAGAGAAAACGAAAGGTTC
Source organism: Cynegetis impunctata (assembly GCA_030704885.1). Lineage (NCBI taxonomy): Eukaryota > Metazoa > Arthropoda > Insecta > Coleoptera > Coccinellidae > Cynegetis > Cynegetis impunctata. The sequence continues at coordinate 63,518 of JARQZK010003623.1, forward strand.
AAGTTTTCGTCCACCCTGTATAGAAAATAATTGAAATTCAATAAAATACGGAGATATTGCATCATATTACGAAACTCCGTTAGGTAAAATAAAATTTTTTTCTTCAACGTACAATAAGCTACAGACCGTTGATTTACCTACGATTTTCACATAAACGTGTCCATACTTTTTGAAAGACTCCTAGTAAAACCTCATATTAAAAGCTTCAACAAAATTTGAGCAATTCGACTTCGGTATAATATACGGGGGTTCTCATTTAAAAAAGCATATGTTTAGTTTGTAACGGAGTTATGCAACAGTCTGTATAGTTCGATATAATTTTAAAATTTGAACCTTAAAGACATCTACTATTTTTATTCATTTTTTGTTATCTCTCAAAATAACCCATATACCGAAGTTTGTCGTAAGATTGGTACACCCTGTATATATATATATATATATATATATATATATATATATATATATATATATATATATATATATATATACAGGTTGATTTAAGTAAGCCGTGCTGTAGAGTGTTTTTGGTAAGCTGTACATAAACGGTCATGTCCGTTTTAACAAAAATATTTTCAGTCCTACATCTGTACAGGGTATGCCCAAAGTCGGAACCTACTTTCTTATTTCAAAGAAGAACCTATATTTTTTTCAAATTGTTCGATTGGCCTTCTGATTGTGAGTTTAGACAACTTGCACCTGATGACCTACATATGCTCTAATTTTTCACCATATGGGCGCAGGGGATTTTCAAATACCGTTTTCGAAAATGGATAAAAACTACATTTTTTTCAAGTGGCGTCTACAATTTTTTTTCAGCAACTTTCAAAAGAAAATTGAATTTGAGGTTGATTTACCTAAGCTTTTGCTTTACCTAACTCCAACCTCTATCGAGTAATTCAATATAAATCAAGAAATGCCGAGATATTTCTTGTCTTAATCTTAAATGGATAAAAAATCTACCCCTACATCTGACTGTTGACTTTCGATAAGCTGCAATCGTCTATTATTTTCAGGCAAGAACAAAAATACGAGGAAAATACGATCATAGTTATCGAGCCTTATATATATTATATAATAAGTGAATGAAAACATTTATTTATCCATGTGCATATCTTGAATTTTTTATAATATGCAATCTGTTTTTAATACCTAGTTGACTGTTCTTGCTATAATTGGGTTTCAATGAAATTTAAACCCAAATTTCATTTGCAAAGTTATGTTTCAAACGGGCAAAAATGATTCCTTATTAACCATAAATCTCAAATATGACATGATTGAATGAAATGCCAATTTTAAGAGAGTTTCAACTTATAACAAGTGAATGTCGAGTGTATTTGTTATTTAACCGGACGTATATATTGTCATGTATTGTTTTGGTACAGTGTTCACAAATGAATGAATGATATCATCGACGGGGAATTAGAAAAATACGATACGAATCTCCAGTATTTTCTATCTCTGGGCCCCTGCCTCCAATTTTCCGTCAGTAAAATCAACCGGTTCAGTATTCAATAACTCAAATGAAAAATATGTTTACATGCCTGTTTTAAAAATAGTATGAAACGGCGAACTAAATTCTACGTGGAGTTTCACTTGCCAAACGGCTGTTTGACGCACATGAAAAAGTGGGAACCTATTTCCTTGAGAGGGGGAATTTTCATGCGAAAACATGAATAAAATTAAATCTTTTGTAAACATGCCGTACAGTTCAATGAAATCAAAAGTTTAACACGGTGTATGAACTCAATAAAAGTTTCATTCAATAAGGAGAGTTTGTTTGAGTGGTTCACGATAATTTTTAGTTGTACGTCATGGGCATGATAACGAGAGTGAGAGGGCGTTTAAGAAGTCTTCATAATATTTCGAAAGTTGATCCAGAATTGAGAGATGAAAAAATTGCTGAAACAGGTATGTAGGTATTCTTGTGATATTTCGATAGCAGAAAAAATATGTTTCATACTAACAATTTCAACTAGCATAATGAATTAATTTGAATTTTCTCAGAAATAATTTATAACCATTAAAAATACGCGTTTATTCCTAATTTGATCCAACTGTTGTTCAGTTCCACTCATCAACTACTCTGATAGCATCAACTTTTTATGAGAATACAGAATTCCAATTTCTTTTTTGATGAACTCCAAGGAAATCTTCTTGTGTTACTTCCATAAACATGAAGAATTATCATTTGATTTTCTTCAGAAATCGCTACTGTTTGCATTGATTTTATACTATTCAAACATACTAATTTAAAATACATAGTACAGTGTTTATAATTCCTAATTCAGATTTTATTTGGTTATTAAACTACATAAAATATTTTCAGCGCTATTGATATAGAGGGGATTAATTTGAATATTTTAAAATTCAATGTCGGCAAAAAGTTCCCGTTAATGATGCATGAAAAATAGATTTTTGAAAAATAAATCTTCGAACATATTCAACGAGGTATTCAGCCTTCAGAAGAAACTACAGAGTATTTTATTTTTCAAAAATAATTATAAGAATTGTGAAATTTAATGCTCTGATAAGAAAAGCTAGTCAATATAAAAATATGAGATTTCATTCAAATCAATTTCTGAACATTCGATTTTTTATATACTTTTGTATTTTACTCAATGAATATTATCAAATGATTAAATATTGTATTATGATACCAAATAAATTCGGTAGTTCGTTAAAATTATTATGTGTTTTTAGGCAGGTCCTTATTATTCTTCTGAAATAAACTTCATTAGGAAATATTGAAAGTTCACAAGCCTTTTAGGATGAAATCTACCTAAAAACAAATGATTCAGATAAATTCCGAGATTTATTTATATTTCCATTCAGATGATATTTACAGTGATACGTATTTAACGACTACCTTTCGAAAATAATATTGTTTGTCAGAAGAGCGATGGAAATGAAACATCTTATTTCAATAACATTCACGTTTCTATATTGAGCGTACTATAAAATTTCCAAATATAAATTTGAATCCGCTCCTCCCCAATCCATAGGCTTCGAGTAGCATGAAAAAGCATTAATTGAATTCATTATAGAATTTACATGAAATAACACTAATAAATATAATAATAATAATAATAATATGTTTTATTATGTGAAGCTACAGGCTACAGGTATAAATAATAATCACTGAGGCGTGAGCCTCTACGTGACTTACAACTCAACTTATTCATTGTTAAATTAATGAAGGAAGTTTTCATTGATTACAAAATGAAATCTCAGTTTTAGCTAAAACTCCATTGAATAAAATGAAGTCGAAATATCTTCCTCTGGCTAACATGGTTGATAATTTTGATGGTACTAATATCATGATTGATATTACTCCTATGTTCGAATTATTCTGAATTTATTTCTCCAAATAATTATTACAGAGTTATAAATCAAAATCAGTTTTTATTTAATTGAAAATATTTTTACAGAACAGCAAAGTTTATATAATTTCAGCTTATACTGCGTAGTATGAATGTCATCAAAATTTATTTCTGGAATTGTTTATTACAAAGTTGCACTTGAAATCGTACACAATTTTCGTGACCGAAGAAAATTCATACATGCACATCTTAATAAATATACCCAAAATTATTTAAATAATAATTGTTGACATTCCATTAAACTAGCTACGTATATTAGTCATAACAGTGAAAACTCCTATGTCAACAAGTATAAAGTGCATATTTATGTAGGTTAAGAAGGTCTAATAGCGTTCATTGAAAGGTTCAGAATTTCCATGCATTCAGTTCTGCTAAAATAAGTCATTATTAGGTATATATTAGATATCAATGTCATGAAAACTAGTTTTCTGTTAACTGTAAGCGTTATTTCTCCAAAATTACAATATATATATAAATAAAATAAAAATATATAAATCTGATATATGAAAAATACTGGGTATTATTGACTGGTGTAAAGTTTCAACCTCAACAGTAAATGTTCGCCTACAAAATTAATGCATAGAATATAATGATATGTTGTTTGTTTTTGTGAAACAAAATCCGTGGAACTAGTGAACCATTGATGAAGAGCTGTTAAACTACGGAAATGTATGAAACTTCACATATTTCAAAGCTATTAGAGAGTATCAAAAGTCAACAGCGAAACGCTGCAGTTTTATTTCTCCTGGGCGTCGATTTCTGAGGTTCCTGTGATGTCCGATATATATATATATATATATATATATATATATATATATATATATATATATATATATATATATATATATATATATATATATATGTTACAGCCAAAGTAATAAATCCGGATATTATATATATTATCTAGCCATTATTTATAATGTCTACTCAATTTAGATAAAGTGATAATTGACACAGAATTAATCACATTAACTAGCAATTTTATATAATATCATAGAAGACTTGGATAATGTAATAAAACAAGTAGGTAAAGGTGAAGATTATAAAATTATATTTCAATTTACCTTAAGCATACCTAACTATATGTGTAGCAATATTATAGATACTGTTATTTGAAAAGAAATAATTATAATGTTTTTTTTAAGAATCAAAATAACATTGTCAGTAAATTTAAGAACACACAGAGACACACGAAACAAATATTTGGTATCACTCTTTAAAGACAACAATAATAAAATATTTAACACGAACTTACATGAATTAACTGGGTCATACATAATTATTATTCATTCTTACAAGTAAGGCTCTTATGACATTTTGAGTTACACATGAGGTTTTACCTTTTACATTTACACCTATTAGAAACCTTTCTCCAGTACATTTGCAATGATGTGACTCTTTTTTGCACAGTTGATTCAGAATTTCATGCTTAGTATAACTTATACATTGATTCTGTCTCCTGAGAAATTATAACAGCCATCATCATCGCTTTGGCGCGGTCTACATCAGGAATTTTTACCACTACATTATAGCCTGTATTAGCAGCAGGATATTTTACCGAAAATAGAGCTAACATTTTATCTGCTTGCTTTTTCAGAGATTGTCCAACTAATTTTCTGATGTTTCCAATATTTTGTTTCTTTTTATCGAGAGCATTTACTTGGCCACTTTGCATTATATTCGACGGATCTGTAGTATTTCCTTGGTTTTCGGTCGCGTTATCAGGTTTTACTGTCACGTTATCTGGAATTTCATTTTGCGAATCGGTGTTTAAAATTGTAGTATCGCTTTTTATTTCTTCATCTTCATTAATCACAGCGTCGGTAATATTGGGTTCGGTTTCCCTCTCCTCATTAACCTGCTTTTCGTCTTCATTCAATATAGGTTCTAGCTCTTCTTCTGTTGACAGTTCAACTAGCGCATCTTTAGGAATACTATTTAATCCGACTTTAGCTTTACAGCTAATCATTGCTTCGTAAGGGCTATGATTTATCCCTGCGTGATACGCTCTGTTCTTCATAAATTGAATAAAGCTAATCATTGCTTCGTAAGGGCTATGATTTATCCCTGCGTGATACGCTCTGTTCTTCATAAATTGAATAAAGCGTAATCCTTCAGACCATTTCGTCGTGTTGTTAGATTCCAGCCAAGTACAAAGCATCTTCTCTACGTCTTGGTTAGCCCTTTCAACAGACTCTTGTGATTGAGAGTGTCGGGGTTTACCATGTACGATTTCTAATTTTGGCCACATCGCACATACTTCTTTGACCACTTTGTTAGCAAATTCTTTACCATTATGGCTTTGCAAAATACTGGGCGCTCCGAATGTAGTAAAAATGTCTAGTAATTGATAAGCTACCTCATCTGGTCGCTTGCTTTTCAAAGACCGCAGCTGCACGAATTTTGTTAGGTGATCTTGATACGCCATGATGAATTTATAATCACCATCACCTTGTGATTGCATGTCTATAAGATTAACTTGAATTAAGCTCGTTGCTGATAATCGGTTTTACAATAAGACCTTTTTTGGCAAACGTTTTTTTTCTGACAAGATTCACACAGATTCAAATACACTGTGACGAGTTCAGCAGTTACATTTTCATATCCCCTTCCAGCGGAAGGGATAACTAGTCAAATAGACCGTATTTATTACTTTGGCTAACTTTGATTCGCTATTATGAATAATATCCAGATGAAATGATTAATTTATCACATTTTCTAGTCAATTTTGCTATTATATATAATGACCAGTCATTATGTATAATAGCTATTTAATCACTATGACTGTAACATATATATATATATATATATATATATATATATATATATATATATATATATATATATATATATATATATATATATATATATATATATATATATATATATATATATATATATATATATATATATATATATATATATGTATTTATATATATACATATATTATATATATATTACTATATATATATATATATAATATATATATATATATATATATATATATATATATATATATATATATATATATATATATATATATATATGTATATATATTCATATATATTTATATATATATATATATATATATATATATATATATATATGTATTTATATATATATATATATATATATATATATATATATATATACGAGGGTCGTTCGATAAGTCCTTAGAAAATCCAAGAGATGGCGCTCGTAATATCGGTAAAGATGTTTTTTCCGTTAGCAGCACTATCGATAGGAAAGCTGTCAAAATTTCAGCTCGATCCATGACGTAGGTCAATTTCTATCGTCGATTAAAGTCAACAACATTTGTTTATACATAACAATGGAGAAAAGCGAGTTCCGGGCTGTCATCAAACATTTCCATTTGAAAGGCTTAACGCCGAAAGAAATCAAAGCCGAGTTGGATGCAGTTCATGGCACATCTGCACCTGTGTTTGCGACAGTCTACAATTGGGTGAATGAATTTAAACGTGGCCGTTCATCCACAAAAGATGAACGTCCGGGACGCCCAGTGGAGGTGTCTACTCCTGAAATCATCAATAAAATCCACGACCTGATTTTGAGCGATCGACGAATTAAAGTGCGCGAATTAGTTGAGGCCACAGGCATATCACAAGGTACAGTCGCTTCAATTTTGCATGAAAAATTGTCTGTGAAAAAAATTTCGGCAAGATGGGTGCCGCGTTTGCTCTCAGAGGAGAATAAGCGCAATCGTTTGACTCTGAGGTCATGTTGGCGCTCTTTCGTCGCAATCCTGCCGAATTCCTTCGTCGATATGTAACTGTGGACGAAACCTGGATCCACTAATACACTCCAGAAACGAAGAGACAGTCATCACAGTGGATTTTCAAGGGTGAACGGGCTCCAAAGAAGGCGAAAACAGTGGCATCGGCCGGCAAGGTGATGGCCACAGTCTTTTGGGATACGCAGGGCATCATTTTCATCGACTACTTGGAAAAAGGAAAAACGATAACAGTCGTTATTGCAACGGTTGAGCGAGGAAATCGAAGAGAAACGTCCGCGTTTGAAGAAGAAAAAATTCCTCTTGCATCAGGACAATGCGCGTGTGCACACCTGTGCTGTTTCCATGGCCAAAATTGTGAAATTTAAGATGAAATTGTTGCAGCATCCTGCTCATTCACCAGATCTGGCCCCAAGTGACTATTTCCTGTTTCCCAATCTCAAGAAATGGCTTGGCGGACGACGGTTCACTTCCAACGAGGACATCATTGCTCAAACGAATGAGTTGCAGAACTTCCGAAATCCTCTTTTTTGGACGGCATAAAAATTTTGGAAAAACGTTTGGAAAAGTGTGTAGAGCTGAAAGGAGACTATGTTGAGAAATAAAAAAAATTTTCCCTAAAAAACAGTGTTTTCCTATCTTTTTCTAAGGACTTATAGAACGACCCTCGTATATATATATATATATATATATATATAAAATATATATATATATATATATATAATATATATATATATATATTATATATATATATATATATATATATATATATATATATATATATATATATATATATATATATATATATATATATATATATATATATATATATATATATATATATATATATATATATATATATATATATATATATATATATATATATATATATATATATATATATATAAATATATATGCAAATGAGAAAAGGGGAAAAATTGGAGTTTACGATACGGCCGGCAGTATAACATTGGTTCTCTGGCACCTACCTACTTAGTACAGTTATCAGCTGCGCTCCCGTGTGCGAAATTTTTCTCATGGAATTTTTTTGCAAATTCTCATAAGGAGTAGGTCCCTTTAACATAATCCATCGGGTACCAGAGGGTTCTATCGGTGGTTTTTTGTTTAAACAATTTTTTTAAAACAAATTTAAAAAAATATTTTTTGCTCCTGCACCTATATTTAACAATTAATAAACAAGGCTTGATAATCAAAATAAAACCAAACACGCATCGGGGTTTTGTTGAACAATGTCCAAACTTCGTCTTAGAATGTTGGCACTCTTCAAATTAAGAATTTTTTCCCCTGTTTTCCGACCTTGAAAATCGCAAAAATCGCGGTTTTTCAAACTTCAAACGCAAATATCTGAAAAATTATCAACTTGAGAGAAAAAATACGGAAGACCTTTTTTGTTCAAAATGGTCCAAAAAATCTCAAAAATATGTTAAAAAAAATTTTTTTTCATTTGTTCAAAAAAAATTGTTTAAACAAAAAACTACCGATAGAACCCTCTGACACCTGATGGATTATGTTATGGGGACCCACTTTTTATAAGAATATGCAAAAAAATTTCATGAGAAAAATTTGGCACACGGGAGCGCAGCTGATAACCGTACTTACTTGTTAAAGCAATCAAAATAAAAGTTTTACTTCCGGTGTCATAATAAACGTTATAATATGTCTTCAGGTATGCTCTCAAAGCTGTCACGTTACTAATTGCGGTAAATTATGGCATTGTCGTTTAATCTTATGCTAAACTTTAATTTTTTTTAATGAAAATCTATAGTTAGCTTGGAGTTATATACGCAAAATCTTTCATTTGACTACCGAAAAATGTTGATAGCTGCCTGAGAACCAAGGTCACGGTCGTTCTACGGCGAGTAGCGCAAATTCCAATTTTTGTCATTCACCATTTGCATACCTAGGTATATATTATCATTTCAAATCACTATATTTTCAGATTTCTGTCCATAAGGTCCTTAAATTAAGCATATCATATCATCGTCAATCTACCATTCACTCTCGTAGTCAATCATATTGCAATTACGCAAATGTAATCAAATTATCATTAACAATTGAAATATTTACAGTGATTATTACTAGTTCTTCCATTAATTATATTGAAGATTTAATTTAACATGTAATGTTTTTAAATAAAGTTAATAAATTACTTTATTTGATAGGAAAAAATTTAAAAACACCATTTTGTTGTTTGGCTGTATTCTGGATAAACAAAGAGTTCACTTTAAAAAAAAGGTGCAACTTGTTTATGCTACAAATACATCCACAGACTCATGGGGAAAAAAATAATAGATAATAAAACATTTTTACTACACATATTATCACAGTCAATGGTGTTGCTAGGTCAGTTATTTCTGAACGTATTACTTACGTTCAGAAATAACTGACCTAGCAACACCGTTGACTGTGATAATATGTGTAGTAAAAATATTTTATTATCTATTATTTTCATTTTAGTTTGTTGATTATCTACGTTAAGGTTTATAGATTTTGAAAAAGGTCATAAAATGGTCGAAACGTCAATACAAAATCATTTGCATGACACCTAAATTGCATTATTTAATGTGACCTAACACCAAGAACATATTACGAAAAAATATGTGTATATATATATATATATATATATATATATATATATATATATATATATATATATATATCTACATGTATATATACGTCATGAGACAATATTGATAACAATTTTCACATATATTTCTTAGAAATGCATGACGGCGTTTCGAATTAGGTACTACTCACATACTCGAAATTATCTAGGAACTATGAAATATTCATAACGAACTACTAGTAACAAGGTACTGCAATGTTGAACAATTTATCAAGGAAAGGATCAGAATATTTGAATAACTGATTTGCAAAGAGTCTAGAAAATTTCATTTAAAATTCTTATTTTCCTTATTCAATATATGAAAGTCGGAGGTAAATGGTTTGTATAATTAGCCTGACTCTTAATTGTCGAAACTTTGTTTATGTTCTGAAATTTGAATCTGAAAATTTCTGAAAGTTCAAGCAATGTAAAATTTGTCATACCTTCAGCTATTAATTCTGTATAACCCGGGCATTGTTTTTATGGATTTTAGATTTACTATTCTTAATATCTACAATGATAATGTAGATGATAAATTGATATTATTTCGTGAAAGAAGTGACTTAAGCTTTATGCTGATGGTTTCCATATAAGTTTATTCGTTATATAATATATATAATATATATACATATATATATATATACAGTGCTTTCATGATGAAAGGAACAAATTCATTAAAAAATTAGGTTTCTATTTCATGTTAAAATCCTCGGACAGGTCGATTAGTATTTTTATTTGGGCAATTTTCGCAATAAAAATTTTGTATACAGGGTGTCTCATTCAAGAGCTATGGCTTTGTCATTAGTTTTTTTAAAGGTAATACCCTGTATATTATTTCACTTTACAATTCTACGATAAATTCTTATCACTTTTTGTGAACATACCATATGCCTCAACTTGATGGATTCCCAGATTATAACGGAGATAGTGGAGCACCTGGAGATTTAAAATGTGGATTAAAAGTACAAAAAAAAATTTAGGTAAACATTGTCATTAAATCTGAAGAATGAAATTTCACATGTACCATCTGAATTCATTCACTGGTGCTGTATAGTCTGCAGTTTTCACGTTTTTAACGCTCCAGGCACTACACTACTTCATTGTTTAAGAAAATGCAATTACTTGAGAGAGAACGTATTGAAGTACTTATGATGATTGGTTTTGGAGATAGGGTGCGTTCACAAGAAGAAGTCTGCAATCTATTCAATGAAAATCATCCTGATCGTCCGCCAATTACTAGATCGACAGTCAGCAAACTGCAGGAGATACGGCCACGTTCGAGATTTACCTAAAGGAAGACAACCGAGAGAATCTCAGAAGAAACAGTGCTGAACGTTCTACTAGAAACCCAAGATAACCCTCATACATCCATTACTTACAATTTCCAATAATTTCAATTTATCAGTAGGGTCCGTGCATAAATACTTAAGGTAAATATGTATCATCCTATAAAATTAAGCTGGTACATGAATCATTAGAAGACGATTTTGACCGCAGAGTACAGTTTTGTGAGCAGATTCTTGAAATTCATAATCAACATCTAAATTTCATTACAAACATAATTTTTTCTGATGAAGCCACTTTACTTTAAATGGCCACGTCAACAGACAAAACTGTAGGTATTGGGCGACCGAGAATCCTCATTGGATGCAAGAATGCACACACAGCGGCCTCAAAAAATTAATACATGGGCAGCGATTGTTCGAAAATCGTACATAGTTGGTCCCTATTTTTTTGAAGGAACACTAAACGGAGAGGACTACTTGAACTTTCTCCAGTTCGAATCATTCCGGCTTTAGCTGTTTTGTTTCCTAACCCACAAGATCCTGACATACCTAATAACGAGATATGGTTTCAACAAGATGGGGCACCTCCTCACTATTCAATCGCTGTTCGACAATTTCTTGATGCAACTTTTCCCAACAGATGGATAGGACGGAGAGGTCTGATTGAGTGGCCGCCAAGATCAACCGGACATAAACCCCATTGGATTTTTTCTTATGGGGTTATTTGAAGTCTAAAGTTTATTCTGAATAGACCAAATAATGATTGATGATCTAAAAGAGAGAATCAGGCAGGAAATAAGACTTATCAGTCCAGAAGTAATTGAAAATGTGCAACGGGAAACATTGAACGACTTCAAAAATGTCTCGAAGTAAACGGACAACAGATTGAACATATGTAAAAATTAAATTAGTAATTACATTTGTGTGTTTTCATATCGTACCTCTCATTACCCACTATCTCCGTTTCTGGCAATCCATCGAGTTGAGGCATATGGTATGTTCACAAAAAGTGATAAGAATTTATCGTAGAATTGTAAAGTGAAATAATATACAGGGTATTACCTTTAAAAAAACTAATGACAAAGCCATAGCTCTTGAATGAGACACCCTGTATACAAAATTTTTATTGCGAAAAATGCCCAAATAAAAATACTAATCGACCTGTCCGAGGATTTTAACATGAAATAGAAACCTAATTTTTTAATGAATTTGTTCCTTTCATCATGAAAGCACTGTATATATATTCGCGATCTTAAAACAGTCTTTCAATTTAAAAATTTAGCTAGGTCCCCCCGTTTTATGTACTCCTAAAATATGAATAAACGTTTTCGAATTTGATTTTGAAATTTGTGATATATATATAAAAGTATGTGAATATATATATATATATATATACATGCATATAATTTAAATAATTTTTCAATAATTAATCATTTTGTTTCAGTATGCTTGTTATCAGTGTTATTTCTGCTGCCTTACTGCTCAAGAGGACATTCTCCAGTTTTAGTCAGTTTGGGAGGATGGTGTGTGGCATCATATTCTTTTTTAGTGTTGCCAGTATTGATATCTGCCAATTACAAATATCCAGTCAGGTGGTTGAGAAAGTTGGCATCTAAGTTACCAGGTCAGTATTATATTTAACAGTTCAAGAACAGCTCGGAAATAGTTTCAGATAACTCTTCAGAATAAGATTTTCAATACTTTTGATGGTTGCAGATGACAAATCAAATTGACGGAACCGGTTTGATGAAAACTATTACAATGTTCTCAACTATAGAGTTTATTTCGTTTCAGTTCGTTCTTAAATAATATCTATCAATAGGCAACTTGAAATTTTTTTATCAATTAGAAGATGATTTGTCAAAAAATGAGTGCTAATTTTTTAACTTTAAAATTCACTTAACACTAATAGCACTTGCTCATAAAAAGTTGTATTATATTTATTTTCTCGAACTAATAATACTAACCAACATTTTCATCATTCCTGGCATACTCAATATGATTGCGATAATCATAAAATTAGGAAAGAGTATTATATAATTGAAAATATTTAGTCGTCTATAAATAAATTATCGCCGGTTATTTTCGAGAATACTTATTGTTTACTGCACACTAGGTCACGAATATATCACTGACCTACTCATTAAACCTAGTGGAATTATATGAATTATTGTTACCTATTATAAAATCTACGCCCGATGTCTTTAGTGACAAGCCAAATTACAAGTTTTCGAAACTGAATACTATGAATATTCATCAAAACTCTAATTCAATTTCTAACTACCAAAGTTTATGAAACTTTTTTACACTGAGAATGTTGCGATTTTGATCTAATGAGGAAAAACTAATCATGTGAATCGATTCTAATAAAATAAATAATATTGAGAAATACAACAATAGTTATTCATTATTATCATTAGTACTTGGATGTTTCATCTCAAATAAAAAAGCAGAAAAAATTAGTGTCTTACCTTTGATATAGAAGAAAGCAAGGAAGACTGAGGGAGAGTTCGAAAATTTTCTTCTTTTATATGTTCAGCCCGCCTAAGCATTATTTGATTGACAGCTTCGGACGACACTTCCAAATTAAATTGTTAATTGGAAATTTCAAAGGATGAGGATAATCTGCTGCTTCATTAATTATTCAACTAGGAATAAGTCAAGTATAGAATTTCTGAGATACTGAATATAGGGCAGATTAACATAATAACTCTGTGTTTAACAGAATAGTATTCTAGGCAACCTAAATAGTGAGAAAATGAAAAATCATCTGCCACATAAATACTTAGTAAGATAATGTAATATATAACATCAACCAAATTGAAAAATCAGAAGTTGAGGACGAAACGCTGCATTTTTTTATTCTTGGATTGATGTTGTAAATGTATTGTTCAGATCAACTCCAAAAGTTAACCCCATTTCATTCAAATTATCAAAGATCAACACGCTCCTTCCAATTACTCTATCGAAATTAATGTTTTGTTATTCGATAATTTCGGTCCTTTATTAATTAATGTTCTGTTTTATACATAGACTTCACAAATATCTATTTCGTCTCAATAACATAGCTGTAAAGCAAAGTCTTTTAACTTGTGGTGGTAAGTCTTGTGTTAGAGTTTTCAGGTCGCGCAATGGCCTCTAACATGACCTAACGACTACTAAGTAGCCAGGACCACCATCTTTACGTGTCTTCCGAAACACGGAGCAGGGATTAAATTTGTTATAGCTATAAAATAATATACATTATTATCAAATAAAATTTATATCACTATGTTATCCCTAAACAATTTCGAGGAGTGGTTCGAAAATCTGTATTGGCATTTGTTTTGGGATGTTCTAAAGGGTCTTGAGAGTGTTTTTGATATAAATATATATATATATATATATATATATATATATATATATATATATATATATATATATATATATATATATATATATATATATAAATTTTATCTGTAAGAATGAAGTTGAAATTTTGGAAGTGAAGATCTATTAAATGCATTTGAAATTTGAGTGGAAAGTATTACCATTCACTACCTTGACTTGCAACAATGTTTGTTATTGAATATACTATTGTTATTTTACTCTTTGGAGATATAATTATGACAGTATCAATAGTTGTATTTTCTTCGGAAATAGTAAAATATTGCACTATATCGAAGGTCGACAGTTAGATGCAGGAGAGGTTTTTAAATCTTTTTTATACCGCCTGGGTCGTGATTGTTAAGAATTTTGTATGTTTTGTATTGATTTATTTAGAGTAATTATTGACAATAATTCATCTGAATTTACATCAGTGACTTCAGGAGTACCTCAGGGTTCTGTGCTCGGGCCTCTTTTTTTTTTCAATATATATTTCTGATATTTTTAAATCTTTGGATAATTTGAAATTGCATTCATTTGCTGATGATACGCAACTGTATCTTTTTCTTCGAACCGCATTCTGTAAATTCAACATCACAAATAGTAAATCGTGATTTAGAGGCTATTTGTATTTATTCAGCTAATCATAACCTCAAACTTATTCTAAAAAATGTAATTCACTGTTATATTGTTCTTATACTTCCAACGCCACTGTCCAAGGAAAGTTGAAACTTGTCATCAATGATGAACGATTAAAACCGAAAACATCTGCCGAAATTTAGGAATCATTTATGATTGTAAATTTCGTTTTCAGGAACACGTCACCCTCCTAGTTAAAAAATCGTATCTAGTTTTGCGTCAGTTATATAGAAGTGGAGCTATTTTCAATTTGAATTGCGCAGACTGCTTTGTGAAACTATGGTTATGCCAATTCTTAATTATGGGCCTTTGGTGTTTTATCCTTGCTTAGGCCAAGCTAAATAATTTAGATTGCAAAACATTCAAAATAGTTTTTACGGTTTTGTCTTTGGAATAAGAAAAAATTATTGCATATCAATTAAAATAAAACAACTCTGCTGGTTAAACACTACTAACTTGTATAAGTATCACCCCACTGCTTTGGTATAATGTACTATTTTGACGTCAAATCCTATTTACTTAAGGACCAAATTAATATTTCGTGGTGATGTTCACAATCTGTCTCGTGAAGTATCCACATAGTCTTATGCTGCCTAAATAAAAGTTATCAATTTTTCAACGGTCATTTGCGTATAATGCATTGTTAGTTTTCAATAGTATTTCTATTAGGCTCTTGCACCGTATATTATTAAATTGCGTTTAATGATAAACCGAGTTTAATTTGACATTTGACAAGCGAAAATGTCAAATTAAACTCGGTTTATCATTAAACTTAGTTTAAAATATACGGTGCAAGAGCCTATATATGTTCAAAAGAAAAATCTCTTAGTTTCTGAAAACGGAATTATAAGAGAATTTTGCTGAAAAATCAGTAATGCTGGAATATGTTTTGTTGTATTGTTGTGAAAATAATCTAGTATGGATCAGTAGGTATCACTTCTTGTTATAAGATGTACATTTTAGTAACTTTTTTTTTTACCTATGTAAAAGTTCTAAGAAAATTCGTAATCATGAGATTGAGTAGAGTAGCTTTAGCTAGACTTCGCCTCTTGTAACCATTATTTGTATAAAACATAACTTATTATTATTATTAGTATCAGTTTTTTCCAAATTATGTCATTTCTACAAACTACTTCTGAAGTTTCAAACAGAATTATTGTATTCGTAAAATTTTCTTGTATATTTCTGGCCCTACAATACCATATAAAAGAAAATATAAAGGAATACTTGAGAACGCTCAGTGTGTGAGTAAGTCTTATACTGATCATCACATTTGTAGATTCTTAGGAACGGAGCAAAATAAAGAAAAATACAAACGTTTTTTTTGAGGCTGTATTCACTTTAAATTTAAAAAGTTCCATCGGTCTGTTAACCAAACATTCGACATCAGTGAATTGATTTCCCCTACAATGCCAAATATAGTTTTTGTCATATTGCGTTCTGTAAATTTTCGGAAGTTTAATCTGCGCCTGACTGTATCACAGTCAAATCCATATATATATATATATATATATATATATATATATATATATATATATATATATATATATATATATTTATATATATATATATTATCATATGTAATTTTGCATTGAAAATATGTTTCGTTGATCAAATAACTATTTTATAATTCGAAAACTCTGAAAAATTCAACTGACTTTCAATTTTTACATTGTTATTATTCTAGAACTGTGACAAAATATGAACAATGAATGACACAGATCAACAAATCTAATCTTGTTCGAAGTAAGATTGATGAAAATAGTAATATGCTAAGTACTTTAACATTACTCAAGACATATTTTCAAGACATAGCTGACGATTATGTGCATAAAAATATATAGCATGAGATGTCATACAAGGACAAAAACCTGCTCTTCTTTCTCTTCTGTAGCATCGTCTTATTTTAGCAGTAGTCACCCAACATAGACGTGTTCCAGCGTCCCTGGTATCTCGTTTCCATCCTCCTGGTGTCTTGGTTAAACCTCTTTATTTGTTTGTAACTTACTGTACCCAAAGTTTCCGAAAAAAATTGGATTGAGGACGTAAAACTTAATTTTTAATATTTCATAGACTTTCAAGGCTTTTGTAGTTATCATCTTCTTTGTCGTCTAGAAATCTTTCTCAATACAGTGAAAAAACACGCCCAACCAGCAAATTCTTTTTCATTCAGTTTTCATTGAAAACCTAAACCAACTAGAAATATGCTTAGTTGAGGTCTAATGAATATTCCTTTTTTTGACCCACTTAATTGAGAAAATATTTATTCAAGTTACTGGGAAAAACACACGTTCAAAAGAACTCTAGAGGCTAATCTAACTTACCCCAATGTTTGATTGTTGACACAACAAGCAACAATACTTTGTTAAACCCTCTGCAAATGGTGTTTTCTGGGATAATGAATTTTATAAATAATAATAATAATAATAACTTACAGTATCTACTTATAGGTGGGTACTTCAGTTAGTTTAACTTACAACAATTTTCAAATGGCAAACGAAGTCGAATAGGCTGTCGTTTGGTTCGAATTTCTAGGAATAAAGTTATTAAATGTATAACAATGACTATATTATACGTTTGATACATTAAAATTGGAAAAATTATATTTTTTACGATTTCGGTGATGTATACTTTTCATTGAGGTCATTTATTGATATTATAAAATATTTGATATTGTAGTGGAATAAAATATATTGTGTTCCAAGAACACGTGCTCGAAGATAATATAGATTCAAGAAGTTTCGTCTTCGGTAACCTCCTATTCGAGTTATGCCTATGACGACCGGGCGAACGCCAGCCCGCGAAGATTTGCGATGTCCCGTCATGCTAACCAATTCTCTATTTATCATAAGGTCACGTGAATCCGAGCTTGATTTATGCAAGTTTGAGTCAATAGATATTCATGGGTATATTTTAAATAATCATCAAAATAATTATTCAGCCACAACATTACTTGCCAAGTTTCATACCGTGTCTCCAAAATAATATTTTCTCACCAAGTAAAAAAGGAGCACCAAAAAATCTCACCAGAAATAGAATTTATGAGCATTTAAAATTCTAACAAAGTTGGTATAAATATTGAAGCCATACCAGAAGTAATACATGAAAACCGAAATCGTTGAATAATCTTCAAAACTAATGTATTATATCCAGAAAAAGTCTATGAGCTGAAACTTCATGGTTCAATGAGGACCAAAACTTATGAGGACCAAAACTAAATAAAACGACCGACGAAAGCTGAAGCAGCTATTATAAACTGCATAAAGTGTATTCCCCGACGAGAATATTACATTCACAATCCAACAAGTCAGGAAGTTATGTAGTATTCTCCCGACGTGATGCTGCATTTTCGATCTGAGCGGTGAAGGTTTCCAATATCCTTGGTGGAGGGCGCTCTGGGTTGTTTTCCAGATAGTAGCTCGGTCACGATTGGTATTGGGGACAATAAGAAATTTTTCAAATCACTCCGAGTCAAATAAGCTGCACTGATGAGATCTAGTAGGATCTAAACAGCTGTATGCAGATTTTGAGTCGGGGTGACTAGACGATTTCTATAATTCACTGTTAGATTTTGAATGTAGAGTTTTCGTCGCGGAATACATATAACCAGCTCCCTTGGAAAGTTGTTTGATAATTTTTAAATTATTGAAGAATTTTTCTTGTTCACTTTATGTATTGTATTAAATTGACCATGGTCAACTTGTATGTTTTTCATGATTTGCAGCTATTATGCTCTAATAATATAATTATGCTTTCGTTTTCTATATTATTTCCTATAGTTAGAAGCTAGAATATATTTCTAATTTCTCGTTTGTAAGCTCTTGTTGCGTATTAGGTACGTATTATTTCGGGGACAGAGTATATTTTTAGTATATGTTTTCAGTTTCAGTGCTCGAATATATAATTTTTTATTGAATTGAATTGGCATTTACTTTTTTTTTTTAACTCGAGGGACCTACAGTTTAACGCCGGTTCCGAACGGCCAATGGGCTTGTAAACTATGTACATTACCCAACAATATTTCATCTTTTATAACCAATAAATTCCGGACATACACAACACCCAAGAGCAAGGTGGGACTCGAACCCACAATCCTCGGTTTACAAACGGTATAAGGCGGTTCACCTTACCTTACTTGGTGAAAGTTCATATTCATAACTTCATCAAGAAACAAAAAACTAAATTTTCACAGTTTTAAATAAAATCTAATGAGTAAACGCGTTTCGTCATAACATCGACTTCATCTCGTACTAAATTATGGTATTACAAAACAATCTATTTATACGAAAAATTGAACATAACACAGGGTTTCTTAGAGAAACTAAATAACAATAAGCAATTCATTCAGAGCTATTGGTAGGTACATTGAACAGATTTAGAAGAGGAGAAGGGTTTACTTCAATCTGGTCGTTAACTAGGTTTCTGGAATTTTTATATTTATTGATGTATAGGGATACCCAACAGTTGTGGTGTCAACAATAAAAAGTTGCTGCAGAAATAGATAAATAAACTTAAAAACTCAATACTTTGAGGCTCAAAAATAAATAATTTGATAGTAAAATTTTGGTTCTCAACTAGATTTTTGGTGGCACAAGACAAATATTTGGAGATACTATCAATATTACTTTGGTGCTCCGTTAAATACAACCCTATATTTTTAAGGAATTTCATTCAACTGAATTATCTATAGAAACATTTGTTTAGTATTTTCAACAAATAGTTATTTATTTTATGGATATGTTCTAAACTATACCTAACTTCAAACAAAAGTCCTCTTTGCAAGGTTCAATTTTGAATGAATTTGTTTCAACTGTTTCGGAAGTGTTAATTAATAGACATCGAATTGCAACTGAAAAAATCGTATATAAAACTATATGAGATTTTCTTGTCTACGCAGAGGCTTCTATAAAATAGTGAACCAATAATGCAAATCGGAGTTACTGAAAGGAAAATTTAGATCAAACAAAAGTATTCATGAATTCGTGTAGTAGGTTTTGACATACAACAATAGCATGAGCAAATAAAGGAACACAGAATTACCCTCGATATACATAGCGATCTTCTGCGAATCAACAAAGTTGTAATTATAACCACTAATTAGTGCACGCTAACTGAACATTAATAGTTTTATGTTTTGTAAACACCAATATTAAAATGAAATAACAATGATTATGTTGTTATTTAGGGGCAAGTGATATGCTCTGACTGGAAAGTGAATTTTTATTTTCTCAGACATACAAACATTCATAGAGTATTGAATTATTAAATAAATTTTGTTATTGTATTTGTACTACATTTGGGGTCAATATCTGTTCCACTTAAAATAGTCATCAACAAGGAATTGATGACTGAGTTTGTTATTCCTCCAATGAAGTTGGTTATTTTTCCAGAAGGTATTCGAGATGTCAGTAGATAGACAAAATATCAAATTCATCACGGTATTAATGAAATGAAACTCATTCGATGAAATAGCTCTGAAATCATAAACTTCCTGTGCATAATATTGTCAAATTCGACATGTCCGAGGAAGACGAAATAATGAGAAATAATGTTCATTTCGTTGAAATAACTAGCCAAACTTCCATACCATTTTAAATTTCATCAATACTTTTCACTAGTGAAGAGAAAAAATAGATCTTGGTTTCCTTATTCAGCAGTGATAACTATTGAAGAAATATTTCATGGTAGAATTACAATTAGTTTTTTATATTACAGTAAAGATGCAGTACTTAGGTACGCATGAAAATAATATCGTTCTAATTTCATACCATCATATATTTCAATTATGTACATGTATAATGCACGAATGGGCAGCTCCTCGATCGGTTGAAATTTTATAATCAAACAAAGATAAATTACCAACTTTCTCAAATAATAGGTATATCCTCGCTCAGCATTTCTCAACCGCGCTCCTCTAGGGGGCGCGAGCATGCTGACATGCTGAATGGAGGGGGGGCACGCGCTCATACAGCACAATTTTTTTTTTAGCATTATATTTTATTGTATTGAGGGTGCCAGATGAAAATTAAATTATGATCACAATCCAAATGGAAGACATTTTTTTATTCCATAGCTTGCATATTTTTTTTATCATTATTATATAAAATATTAAAAAACACAATTTAACAAAATTATATGACATGGAAATATAACTTATTCTTAGTTTGAATATATTTATATACATATATGCCGCCGGAAGATAACAAGATCCGCAAGTTTATAAATTTCCTAGGAAATTTATAAACCTTCGTAGGATTCTAAACGAGAGATAAATTGTTTATTTTATGCCCACATTTCGCAACTTACCGAACTCACACATAAAATAATAAGTAAGCAATAACCAAACGCCATGTGCGCTCTTTTTTTATCTCGAGGGACCTACAGTTTAACGCCGGTTCCGAACGGCCAATGAGCTTGTAAATGATGTACCTACATTACCCATCAATTCATCTTATATCTATAACCACTAAATTCCGGACAGCGGTACACCTTACAGCTTGGTCTACCGACGTCTACCGAGGCCTCTCTCTGTGCGCTCTGATTTATTGAAATCACGTCACGTGTTCCTTCTCCTTCCTTTGCGGATCTTATTATTTTCCGGTGAAATATATATATATATATATATATATATATATATATATATATATATATATATATTATATATATATATATATATATATATATATATATAATATATATATATAGTATATATATATATATATATATATATATATATATATATATATATATATATATATATATATATATATATATATAGCCTTCATGAGGCTACAAAGATAAAAATTATACCTAGCTATATCATGAATTTTACTCTAGGTTCAATCGAAAGAACAAAACAGGCATATTTGTCTTCACTTGAGCAAGTAAGAATTGAAAAAAGTTAAGGACTGGACTAAAGATCATGCGAATCAGTACCTAAGCCTTTTGGAGGTTTTTTTTCCAGGTAACATGCAGGATCCTAAAATTATTGAGGATTATTTTTTAACCCAGTTGTGGTTTCGTATGATATCTTGCTGCATTACTATGATAGTAAATTTGGTGTAGGTTCTAAGTTAAATTTTTGCCTTCATTTGTTTTCACTACAACTGATAGTTTATAGTCCAATGCTGAGGGAGCTGATAGTTTAAACCTCAGTATTGTCAAAATAAGTCTATCAATTTTTTTGATCTGCCACAGCATATAATGTCAATTTGAAGATGGGGTATTTTCCTAAGAGTAGGTAACAGGCAAATATTTCATCCATTCCTGAGGTCAGTTCTCTATTGTACCTTGTTAATGACAGGGCTGTAGTTAATTATTCCCTTGCATTGGATAAAATCAGTCATGATCTCCAGTGTGTAGAACTAAAATTCTTTGGATTGAGTTCTCCGAAACCTAACTTGGACAAAGTCTGCAGTGTGTCGAATTAAATGGAAAAATATCTCTTTTCGGTAATGTAGGGTCTGGTGTACCGCAGGTTTCTGTTCGGAGTCCTCTCTTGTATTTACTTTGTACAGCTGATAAGTGTATTCATTCGCTGATGATAGTCAAATAACATACAAGCTTGCTGTGAAAGATTCTTTTAGTACGAGTGACATTGATGAGATCATTCTGAAATTTATGATACTCTTGAATATCACTTCAAAATTTCATCTTTTTTTATTTGAGAAAAAATATAATTGACTTTAATAGCTTGAGATGCCTTTTTGAGTCAAATTTTATTCGAAAATCATAGACTCTTCGACTGTATCGAAAGTCAACAAAGATGTGTAGGAGTGTTTTTCATGTCCGTTTTACATCTCCTGTAATACTATTTTCGAGATCTGTTTGGTTTTCGATACAGAAATGTATATATATATATATATATATATATATATATATATATATATATAGTATATATATTATATATATATATATATATATATATATATATAATCTCTTGATAATTATTAGCAATAACAGGCTGGTTGAATCTCAAAAAACTCAATTT
The DNA here is from genome assembly GCA_030704885.1 of Cynegetis impunctata. NCBI lineage: Eukaryota > Metazoa > Arthropoda > Insecta > Coleoptera > Coccinellidae > Cynegetis > Cynegetis impunctata. The sequence goes on from JARQZK010003623.1 coordinate 86,556, forward strand.
TATTAAAAAGTTGACGTTTCAGTACGACATTCGGAGTTTTTCAAAACTTTTGAAAAAATTGAAATTTTTATGACATTTATTGATTTGAAAAAATTTGAATAGACAAAGACTACTTTATCTTGCTAGAATTTTTTTCGAATGTGGTTATTTATTACGTGCTATTCAGTCTAATATCAACATTCAAAATTGTTATCATTAGATGGCAAGGGAAACCACAGAAACCTTTACCTACGTAATGTTCGAAAATAAAAATAATAGGGTACTATTTATCTAACAACAAAGAAATTAGTCGCAGGAAAATATTAAAAAAGTAGAGCAGAATTATCGGTATAGAACGTCTATATGGAAGCAGCCGTTGACACGTGTTTCGGACTCTTTGGTCCTCATCTGAACGGCGTAGCAATGATAATGATAACAATTTTGAATGTTGATATTAGACTGAATAGCACGTAATAAATAACCACATTCGAAAAAAATTTTAGCAAGATAAAGTAGTCTTTGTCTATTCAAATTTTTTCAAATCATGTCATAGAAATTTCAATTTTTTCAAAATTTTTGAAAAACTACGAATGTCGTAGTGAAACGTCAACTTTTTAATAAAATTGAGTTTTTTAAGATTCAACCAGCCTGTTATTCCTAATAATTATCAAGAGATTAAAAATAGATCACAGGCAACAACAATTCGAATAAATAATTATATATATATATATATATATATATATATATATATATATAATATATATATATATATATATATATATATATATATATATATATATAAAAAAGCTAGATAAATCGTGAGGATGCAGTCAAAAGTTACTGGCTGTTCTAAAGAAGGCTCTGTGTTATTATGTCAACGTTTCGGAAAATTCTTTATTTTCTTCTTCAAGACATCTACAAAGGAAGCGTTTACAATGCACAAATTTTCTTTTAAAAAACAATTAGGTTAAAAACATTACTCACTTAACTTGAGTTAGTTAGTGAAAAGTCAACATCAACAAAAAACACCTAAAAGTCATCCCTACTGAAGTGGATAACATCTATTAATAGTTTTAATCACTTTATAAAATCAATTGACCTGTAAAATTTCCAAAAAGGTTATAATATTTTCTTTCGGCAGACGAATTGCGGAAAGCATGCTTGTCTGTGAGAAGATTCAACCACAGAGTGAGAGGAAACAATTGAAAAATGAAAATTGACATCTCAAGAAACAAGGTTACCAGGAGTCACACCAAAAACATGACCAATCAAAATTAACTGTTGTTTAGGGAAAACTGGGTGTCAAGTTCCAATTTCAAAATGTAATTATAAATATTACTCAGGTTGTTTAAATCAGTTTTCTTGTTCATACTGTTGGCGTCCCCTCCCGATGAAAAACATCTCCTTGAAAAGTCTCTTTGCAAAATTATTCTCAGTACATAGTACTTTCTACTTGATTATAGTCCATTAAATGTTTATTTTTTGATTACATTTAATGCCGACTATAATCAAGTAGAAGTACTATGTACTGAGAATAATTTGCAAAAGAGACTTTTTCAAGGAGATGTTTTTCATCGGGAGGGACGCCAACAGTCATGAACAAGAAAACTGATTTAAACAACCTGAGTAATATTTATAATTACATTTTGAAATTGGAACTTGACACCCCAGTTTCCCTAAAACAACAGTTAATTTTGATGGTTCATGTTTTGCGTGTGACTCCTTTGGTAACCTTGTTTCCTTGAGATGTCAATTTTCATTTTTCAATTGTTTCCTCTCACTCTGTGGTTGAATCTTCTCACAGACAAGCATGCTTTCCGCAATTCGTCTGCCGAAAGAAAATATTATAACCTTTTTGGAAATTTTACAGTTCAATTGATTTTATAAGTGATTAAAACTATTAATAGATGTTATCCACTTCAGTAGGGATGACTTTTAGGCGTGTTTTGTTGATGTTGACTTTTCACTACTAACCTCAAGTTAAGTGAGTAATGTTTTTAACCTAATTGTTTTTTAAAAGGAAAATTTTGTGCATGTAAACCTTCTTTGTAGATGTCTTGAAGAAGAAAATAAAGAATTTCGAAACGTTGACATAATAAACACAGAAGAACCTTCTTTAGAAACAGCCCAGTACTTTTGACTGCATCCTCCACGATTTATCTACTTATTTCTTTAACTTGTCAGTCAAGGGACTACCCTTCCGCCTATATATATATATATATATATATATATATATATATAATATATATATATATATATATATATATATTATATATATATATATTATATATACTATAATATATAAACCTCTTTGCCGAGCATTAAATTAGAGCAATTCCGTTATTTGTATTTATTTTAGACTTTTTTCGGTTATAACACATTTTACTAACTTAGTGCGATGATTTTTTCTTGATTGTTTAAATAAAAGTAAGATTTTATTTTTTCGGCAAGCGTTTGACAAAAGAATGGTTTTCCACATCAATTCCTAACATCCAGTATCAATGTATTTTTTGTTTCCATTGTTCTATTTTTCTTTCGCAAATCGTTTGGTTGATAGGTGTTGTTATTTTAGGTGTTTTAAAATGGTCATAAATTCTGTTGCTGCGGCAGTAATAGTAGCGGCTATAGACGATAGCCACGATCAGCACGAAACAGCGAGAAACTCTGGTGTTATTATTATGTGCAACGAGTTTCTCAGCGGAACGAAGACACTGGTTTGCTCACTCGAGGACCTGGCTCAGAACGAGGAAGGACTACAACAGCTGGAGATTACCGTTTTCTCATTTCTAGTACATTGAGAAACCTAATGCTCATGGCGGCTTCCCTTCAAACTCATTCACTAGAAGTGAAAAATTGGAACCTATATGAGTGGACAGTTAGGAGGCGACTTCATGAACTTCTCGAACAACGTCTACTGGACCACCGATTTCTCGTGAACACCGGATTGCAGGACTGAATTTTGAACGAGAACAGAGGATTGTAGTTGTTTATTATTTTCCGATGAATCCAGATTTTGTCGTACGGGCTCAGACAAACGTGTTAGAGTGTGGCAACGACAAGACGAGATATATACTCAAGCATGTATTTTCGAGCGACTTTCATTTGCTGGAAGCTCAGATATGGCATAGGAGAGCATATCTTTTGATTCTCACGGTGTTAGTTTTTTAACCAGGATGGGACTTCGACTGCGCAGAGGTTCAAGAAGACCATGTTGTACCGTTCATAGTTATTCTTGAAGAAAACTTAACCTTCATGCACAATACTGCACGACCCCACACTGCTCGTATAGTTATGCTTATCTTGGCTAAGTTCAAATCAAGCAATTTGTTGGGACTGTTCAAAGTCCAGAAATCCGATTGAAAATGTTTGCGATGAGATGGGAAGACGTTTATGGAGACATGTGCGGACTCCCAGAAATTTTAAGGAGCTTCGCGAAATGATGGTGCAGGAATGGAACAATATTCCGCAATACGCGATTCAAAAGCTGGTGCCTTGTCGTTTGATAACTGTTATCACTGCCAGAGGAGTCCTTCATTTTTTTTTGAACTAAAAAAATATCAAATGAAAATTTTCCATTTTTCTCATTATCAATAAACTTTGAACAAAAAAACAAAAACTTTTTTTTATTTGAGAAATAACCTCAAAATCATCGCACAAAGTTAGTAAGCTATGTTGCAACCGAAAAAAGTTCGAAAAAAGTAAAAATCACTGAAATGAATACAAACAACGGGGTGTTTTTAATTTAATGCTCGGCAGTGTGTAAAGGTATATATATATATATATATATATATATATATATATATATATATATATATATATATATATATATAAAAATATGCATTCATATATAATATATATATAATAAAGTATAAACTTTAAAATGAAAACACTTGGCTTATGTTTCACAATATAATAAATAATTAGATACTGTATTTAGCAGTAACGAAAAGTCGACATGTTTCGAGTTATGAACTCATTATCAATACTGACTACAGGAGAGTATTACATCCTAATTTATAAAACAGACAAGAGCAAAGGTGATACCTGAAAATCAATTTGTTCGTTTACAAGGGGTAAATGACTATTATGGGCGGAACTTATTTCGAGAATTTCAAGAAGGTCAAGGCGTTTTTCTTTGTTACCTGAATGTAACAATTTGGTTTTGTTGAAATCCAGGAAGTGATTGAATTTTATACAATGTTCAGAGAAGCCAGTGGTATTTTTGTTTTGTAAAATTGACTATTTATGTTCTTCAACACGAATATTTATATTCCTTCCTGTCTGTCCAATATAGAAAGCAGGACATTTGTCCCAAAATATTTTGTAAACACCACTGTTCTCTCCGATTTTAGATTTTTCTTTATTATTGACCAAGAATGACTTCAAGTTTCTTTTATTTGTACAAATTGTTTTAACGTTATTTTTCTAGTCTGTTACAAATTTTGCTACTCAAATTAGGCAAATAATTTATTGGGAAGTGTTTTTGTTCTTCATTAATAGCTTGCGTGGGGTATATTGAATGCAACAGATACTTTATTCGTTTTTTCCCAATGAGCTTGTCGATAAAACTTTCATTGTAACCGTTATTGATGGCTAATAATTTAATTGTATTAACTTCACTTTAAAAATTTGTTTCCGATAATGGAATCGTGAACAACCTATGTATGAACGAATTAAAAGCACCGAGTTTTATTTTAATGTGTTGGTTACTGTCTATGTGAATTAAAGTATCTGTGAAGGTTGGTTTTCTATAAATGTTGAAAGTAAGAGAATTCAAATTCCTAGCAATCTAAACGTCTAAGAAATTCAAGGTACCGTTTTCGTTGTGTACTTCTTTTATAAATTGAATCGAGTTGTAGAAAGTATTTATATATTTAAGGAAATTATCTAACTGCCTATCTGTACCGGTCCAAATACAAAAAATATCATCTACATAACGCCTCCATAATGAAACGTTAGTAATTAAATTATTATCAGCATTGAAAATTTTTTCTTCTAAGTTATTCATGAAAATTTCACTCAACAAAGGCGATAACGGTGATCCCATGGGCAATCCGTCTTCTTGTTTGTATATTATATTTTTAAATTTGAAATAACTCTGTTTCAAACATAAGTTTAAGGCAGACATTGTTTCGTTGACTGCTTGAGTTGTTAAATTTGGGTTCATCTCTAGATATCGCTTAAAAATATTTTTAACTTCTTGAGTTGGCGTGGAAGGAAATAGGTTGATAACGTCAAATGAAATTAATTTAGCATTTAAAGGAATTTTGATATTCTTTTAAATTATTCCTTTAAATGCTAAATTAATTTCATTTGACGTTATCAACTTATTTCCTTCCACGCCAATATATATATATATATATATATATATATATATATATATATATATATATATATATATATATATATATATATATATATATATATATATATATATATATTTACATATATATATATATATATATATATATATATATATATATATATATATATATATATAATTAAGTGAACTAGGACATTTATCTGAAACCAAAACTAATCAAACAAACCTCCTAGCGAAGCTGGTTATAAGAGTTCACGAAGCATCGAAATATCAACATCTACCCCAGACGGTAATTGTTCGAAATGTCAATTTGTTTATCACAATCGATGGAAATTGATAGACAGACTGTTTCGCCCTTATCGGGGCTCATCAGTATCATCCATCCACCAAGAGTGATAACCAAACCAACATTTCAAACGGTCATACATATTTCTTCTAGTTATTCCATGACATATAAATATGACACAGCGCCACCAGTCGGAAACAATTGAACCACATCTTTCAGAACAGAAGAAAACATTTCGGCAACGAGAACTAGTACGTCCGGAACACACGAAGGTGGCCACCATATTCGCATTTAGAAACTACTTTCTAAAGTTAATTTTACTTAACATTTCGAACAATTACCGTCTGGGGTAGATGTTGATATTTCGATGCTTCGTGAACTCTTATAACCAGCTCCACTAGGAGGTTTGTTTGATTAGTTTCAGATAAATGTCCTAGTTCACTTAATTTTATAACCACGGGCATGTTTTCCGTTTAACACGAATAATTCTTACTTATATATATATATATATATATATATATATATATATATATATATATATATATATATATATATATATATATATATATATATATATATATATATATATATATATATATATATACATATATATATATATATATATATATATATATATATATATATATATATACATATATATATATATATATATATATATATATATATATATATATATATATATATATATACTAGCGGGACCCGTCGCGGCTTCGCCCGCGTATCCATATATGTATACGTATGAATCTTGGCTTTCGAGTTTTGAGTTTTACTGAGTTCACTCGTTCCGCGTTCCTAAATTTCTCGATAAAGCATACCGATAGGCATAATACCGTGCGTACAGACAGCGGCGCAGTAGTGATTATGTCAGTCGACAGACTTATGACTTTTCACCGCGTATTGAGAAGAAATTTATATATTGACCCTTTACGGCCTTTACCTCACCGGGTGGCGTCGTGTTAAATCCACGATGCCAATAGCCCGTGTCATACTGTCAAAATTTTTTTCTTTTTTAATCCCTCAGAATCGTTCTGTAAACACCTTTATATATCAAGATACTATTGCTAGTATGACACTATTATGACAATGATTGTGTATGATTGTGTAATGATTGTGTGATTTCAACACACTATTATGACAAATTGTTTAGTAGAAAACTCAAAGAATGCACAAAAAAATATAATTCATATACAAAATAGTGTTTTAAAAAAAAGGATTACAACGTTTGTATAAAATAAAATATTTAAGATTTACTTTTTTGTATGCTCTAAATTTCGTACATATTGCGTATCGTACGTAATACTTATCATTATTTTCATACTTCAGAAATTCTATAGATACACTTTATAGCCAATATACCAAAAATTTATTCCACCCCCGTTCAACCCCTGAATGATCGAATTTTAAAAAATGGAGAAAGTGGTTTTTCAAGTTAATTATAAGGAATATTTTAGTGGCCGAATGAAATCGCTAAGTCGATTATTTTGCCAGAAATAGCCAATAAAAAAAACAGACTCACTCCTTTTTCACCCCTAAATGATGGGATTTCAAAAAACTGAGAAACTACTTTCTAAAGTTAATTTTACTTAATATTTTCGTGAAAGAGCTGAATCACTAAGTCCATTATTTTGCGAGATTCAGCCAAAAATAGCCAATATACGAAAAACACATTTCACCCTCTTTCAACCCCTAAATGATACAATATCAAAAAATGCAGAAAATGGTTTTTTAATAAAATTATAAGGAACATTGTAGTGGAAGAACGGAATCGCTAAGTCGATTATTTTGCCGGAAATAGCCAATATAAAAAAAGAGACTTACCCCTTTTGCACCCCTAAATGATGGAATTTCAAAAAACTGAGAAACTAGCTTTCTAGAGTTCAATTTTTACTTAACTTTTTCTTGAAAGAGCGGGATCGCTAAGTCCATTATTTTGCAGAATCAGAAACATACGAAAAACACATTTCACCCTTTTCAACCCCAAATGATACAACATCAAAAAATGCGGAATGGTTTTTTAATAAAATTAGTAAGGAACATTGTAGTGGAAGAACGAATCGCTAAGTCGATTATTTTTGCCGGAAATAGCCAATATAAAAAACAGACTTACCCTTTTGCACCCCTAAATTTGATGGAATTTCAAAAAACTATGGTTCATTTTACTTAACATTTTAGTGGAAGAACGGGATCGCTAAGTCCATTATTTTGCGAGAATCAGCCAAAAATAGCCAATATACGAAAAACACATTTCACCCTCTTTCAACCCCTAAATGATATAACATCAAAAAATGCAGAAAATGGTTTTTTAATAAAAAATCAAAAAACACGTTTTACCTTTTTTCAACCCCTTAACGGCGGAATTTTAAAAAACCCCGTCTTAGTGGGAATCTACATGATCAGACTTAACTTCCCACCAAATTTCAGGAATTTAAAAAATATGGTTTTTGCTGTAGACTGGATTCAATTTTTCGGCTTGTATTATATATATGTATTAATAGAAATTATAGAAATTCAGGAGATTAGATAAACAAAAGTCCGAGCACGAAATTTTGTACTCTTCGTGAATATCTAATAAATACACGTATTTTATTGAAGTATTTATAATGTCTTGATAGGTTGTTAGATCAATTACATCTTTGTCTTTGCTTCCTTTCATCAAACGTAAGAACTTTATTCAATGTAAAATCAACAACACTGACTGCTTCTAATTTGTAGCTATAACCAAGAGATATAACCGACCAATCTGGAATTTTGTGATGCGTGTATATTCACCTTTGAATAGATGCGAGAACATGTTCATGAAGATGTCCAATATTTCAACTTTAACTACACAGGTAAGACTTAAGATGATATTCTGAAATTGCGTTTAGTATGATTCTCCCCGAAAATAGAAGAATATTGAGCATTGAGAGAGTATTGAGAAAATATTGAGTATTGAGAGGCGAGGTTCGGGAGTAGTTTTGAAATCCGTTTATATATATATATATATATATATATATATATATATATATATATATATATATATATATATATATATATATATATATATATGGGCTTGCCATATTTTTGGTGAGTGAAACCGGGACACATCAATATGGGATGACCTTACCGAAGGGGGTAGGCTATACCACCCAGTAGAGCGGGGTCCTCTGGAAAATTTTTCAAATCATTAGCAAAATCTTGACTTTTAAGACTTTTTTCAATCCTTGCATGTTACGAGAGAGGGAATCTTGAACTCTAAATTCTTAGTTCAATACACCTTTTAAAAATGAAAAAGGAATTTTTGCTATTTAAAAATATATATTTTTGCTTTTTAATGATAATTTTTTCTGATCTATCTAAAAAGAAGTAAAATTCAAAATACTTCAAAAAATAGTTTAATTGAACAATTACTAAGTCTTATTAAGTTTATTTTTTATAAAACTGAAACTTTTTGTCTAACTACAAAAACAAAAACAATTATAAAAACATTTTTGGCAAACCAAAAACAAATAAATTAATAAGTTGACAATGTTAATCTGTGCTTTCAGAACATAGCGCTATAGTCTCTTTGCTCGATGAAGTGATAGTGTGCACCTTTCCTCTAGGTAGCTCACCTTCTTATAGGCCTGATGTTATAATTAAATTACTTACAGTCATTATTCATTACATTTTACATCTTACACCCGTTTTCCGGGACATCGATCAAACCGGGCGGGACACCGGCGCAAGAGCAAAATACCAGGACTGTCCGGCGGCCAAACCAGAACGTATGGCAAGCCTATATATATTGTATATATATATATATATATATATATATATATATATATATATATATATATATATATATATATATATATATTTGAAAATTTATCTGATTCGTGAAACATTTTATTTATATTGTAAAACATTAATGATGTTAAATTTTTCTAATTACGTTTCGGTTCTTTTTTTAACCTTTATCAAATTGATACATGTCATGTCATCGCTATTATATTATATTATTGTGTGTTGAAAGATGACAAATTCCAAATTTTAAGTGAAACTATCACTATAATTGTTTGTTTCTGTCAACTATGAACATTTGTGACTGATTTGTGTATTAATTTGTTTTAGCGATGACATGACATGTATCAATTTGATAAAGGTTAAAAAAATAACCGAAACGTAATTTTGTTTTAACTGAACCAGAAAACCCAAGAATAGTTTATTGTTTCATTAGGTGTAAAAGTGATAATTTTTGTGGCGAGTCTAAATGTTTAAATTTCAGACGAGCCACAAAGAGTGCTTTTCTCCGAATAAAACATGCGATTTTTTTCCGCAAACGGTGTTTTAACGATAGAATTAAGATAATATTTTCAAAAAGGTTGAGATGTAAAAAAACGTACAACTAGATTGGTTTGCTCACTGGTTTTGTAGGTGTCAAGGCAACACAAATTTGACAATTCAACACTTATCTAAGCATTATATAAATGTGCGTTCTTGGTAAGTACCCGAGTATTGAGAAATAACTTGTAAGTATTGTAACCAACCTCCCTTTTGAAAAGATATTTATGCCCTAGCTAGCAGGGAGATTGGTTAAACATATTAGGGTTCTGGGTTGTTCTCAGGAATAATAACTACTAAGTAAAATGAAGGTATTTACTGTTTTCTATTACATATAATGAGACTTATCTTTGTTTTTTTTATTTTATTTAATATTCCATCGACGATGGAGATTCCTCTTTGGATAGATTGTGCTCTTGACTTCTGCCCCTTTTTCGTTTCTTGGTAGCTCCAGATAACGTGGATTTCAAACTTCCGATAACGTAGATTTCAAACTTCAGATTATGTGTCTTTTAGCTCTAACCAAGGTGAATTTCAAACCCATACCAAGTGGCTAAAATAATTCGGGGCAAATCAACATACAATCTCAAACGTAATATGTTCCAAGAATATCTGTAGGGTATCGATGGCCAATTCAAACTAACATTCAGATTTATCTCAAGCAAATATGCTAAGAAAGACAGTATATGTTCCAACATTAAACTGAACATAATATATGACCATGTGAAATTTGCCATCGTTAACCTACAAAAATCTTGTGTTAAATTGAGGGAGTGAAACAAGCAAATAAAATAAAGATACTTTAAATTAAGAAATGTAAGATGATTATTTCAATATTGAAAGATAAATAATTTGATATAGGTAAATGAAAAAAAAAATGAAATGGCGGAAAGATGAAATACGGAATCAATTCAGATTTTCAAGATAATGCATTAATACGAAATAATTATATTTCTTCTCACAACTTACCGTCTATCAGACGCCATAGATACTTAATAAATTTTTTAATAAACCATAATACCATTTTCATTTAATAGATATGAATATAATTTCAATAACCAACGGTGCTACTTGTTCAACAGCTACTTTGCGAGAGAACGGCATTAGATCCTTTTCGTGCAAACTCAACGCTACCTAGATTTATCGCAACACGCAGGTCACTCCTTCAGGCGTTTTACACGGAGGAATCACGGTATCCGAATGCATAGTTCGGTAGAAGAATGCAGTGGCTATAGTTACGTGGAGAATTTACACGTTACAGTATATACTTGTTGTAGTAAAATATATAAAATTTTTCTTACGGATTACATTATGTCGGATTCGGAACCTAACTGTCGCCCCCCGACGTTCTTGAAATTGCCGTGAGCGTAACAAAAAAGTGTACTTTTTGTACGCTCACGGCCGCACAAAAAAGTTCTAAAACGCCGTCCTTTTCAAGTTGAGATTTCTGAATTTTCTTGATTTTTGAGGTTTTGCGCACGTTCACAGCTTCGGCTTACTGAGTGAGAGGTTTGAAATCTAGTACGTGTATTTAGTACAGCATGAATGTTTCAATTGATTCCTTGCTGCAATTTTTATGTTGAAATTTTGAGCGGTTTTGAAGATTTTAGTGCATTGCGCTTTTTTACAGCCACTACAAATTCAACTGAAAGGCTGGAATCAATTGGTTTGTGTGAGGAGGATAGGTACTATTCGATAGTTTCAAATGTTTCCTCTTGCCACCCAAATTTTAATGTTAAAATGCAATGCTTTTTGGTAGATATCCAAGCTTTGTGCATCTCTTCATTCTGTCCAAGTTTACTTAGGCAGTTAATAATTTGTATATAGAAACAACAAGAATGAATAAAATATATGACCTTAGTGACGGAATTTAGCAGCTAACGGTTTTTTTTTGGAGAAAATATCTTTTTAGGAGGTGCCAAGAATTATATAGATCCTTGTTTTACTAAGACAACATTCCACTGAGCATTCAAACCGACTTCTTCTTCCACAGATAGATATATATATATATATATATATATATATATATATATATATATATATATATACATATTTATTTGTAGTTTATATATATATATATATATATATATATATATATATATATATATATGCACTTCACTTACATCAAATCAAGTCAGTTACTAAAAAATCATCGAAAATTATTTTCATATTTATTATACATTTATAAAAATTGAGTTATGATACCTAATCCAGAGGTCGACAAATGTATTGGAGTATATCGAGAGATAATCCAATATTGGAGGAAAAGTCGATCAAATAGTATGGATAGGTGTCTATATCTGAGAGAACCTTAATCTCTAACCGTTCGCCTCTCCAATTTGAAATATTGAGTAGTTACAAAAGAAACTTTATTTCATGCTATTATATGTTGGCCATAATTATTTCAACGTATTCCAACTCAACTGGTTCTTATTGCATTTGCATATGAGATAATAGAACAACTAGTTTTAAAACAAAATAAATATTTTCATTCAAGAAGTTTATTTAAAAACATTTATTTTTTCAGCTGGTATTCTTCCTTGTCTGCGACCGAGTTATTCTTTGTGATATTGGCGGAAAGAGGTGCCCACAGAAAAAAATAACTGGCCTATACACACTCATGTTCTACAATGTTATTGCTTATTGCGTTTCGTACATAAAAGAGCTCATTGAAAAGGAAGATTGGACGATTACAGTGAATATGACTCAACATAGCAACATCAAGCATGTTGCATTGTCAGCTACGAAAATAGTCCTGGAGTGGACAAAAGCAGTTACATTTATTATCACCGTTACATTCATGTTACTCGTCTTCGGATTGGAGCAGGGTCTACAACATTATCAACCCACGGCTTTTTACACGTTCATCACATGGACGTACTACATATGTACCGAAAAAGTATTCGTACAAATTTTTCCTAATTTACTAACATTACTTAAGTTTAGGTATTTCGAAGCTCTAGAGGCACTTTACGCGCCAGTACTTTTAAAATCCTATACGATAGTATTAGCTCTAATTTTTGTGTCAGTTTTATTCTTTTACGGGTTGGTAAGATTCACTTTTATTGCCTTTTATCTCACAGTTTATCTAAAGGCCAAGGATATGGTTGAAAATTGTTTGAAAGATTTGAAGAAAGAGAGAAACATTCTTGATCAATTTCGATATGCAACATCACAGGAAATTGAGAACTGCGACGATGTGTGCGCCGTTTGTTTAAGTCCAATGGAAAGCGCAAGAGTGACACCATGTCAACACATGTTTCACGCTATTTGCTTGAGATATTGCTTGAATAATTCTGAAATCTGTCCGATTTGTAAAAGACAATATACTTTCGTACATTAGAATTTTTCATGCTAGGATCACAAATATTTAATTTTCCGTAGGAATAGGAAAAGCATAAACTGAAATTAAGTATCATATATGCGCAGCACAAATGTTAATAACTAGAATAAACTAACATTAAACTATTTTTTTAATCCAGTAAGTCAAGCGATTTAATGCAATTCTGAGAAAAAGCAAATTAATGCTTATTTAACTTATTTATTCAGTTTGAACAACAACAAAATATATTGTCAAACGTCACACTAATTCGAAATTATAAGAGTATATCCCGAAAAGTATAGGAAATCATATATATATATATATATATATATATATATATATATATATATATATATATATATATATATATATATATATATATATATATTTATTCGAATTGTTGTTGCCTGTGATTTATTTTTAATCTTTTGATAATTATTAGCAATAACAGGCTGGTTGAATCTTAAAAAACTCGATTTAATTAATAAGTTGACGTTTCACTATGACATTCATAGTTATTCAAATTGTTTGAAAAAATTGAAAATTCTTTGACATTTATTGACTTGAAAAAATTGAATAGATAAGATTGAACTGTCTTGTTAAAACTTCTTTCGGATGTGGCTGTTCTTTTTTATTTATTACGTGCTATTCAGTCTAATATTAATATTCAAAATTGTTATCATTAGAAGGCAAGGGAAACTACAGAAACCTTTACCTATGTAATGTTCGAAAATAATAATAATAGGGTACTATTTATTTAATAGAAAAGAAATTAGTCACGGGAAAATATTAAAAAAGTAGAGCAGAATTATCGGTATAGAACGCTTATATGGAAGCAGCCGTTGACACGTGTTTCGGACTCTTTGGTCCTCATCAGAACGGCGTAGCTAAGTATTGGATTGAAAATTTGGAGATGAAAATAGTTTAATAAATAAAATCCTCTGTTATGGAAGAAAATCACTTATTTGTGGTTTATTGTTTGAACTCTCCGGTATGGGAGATTTGGTCAAACTTTGCCACGGAGGCGATTAATTCCATCCGAGAGATCTCAGAAAGAGTATATTAACATTAAGAAAGAAAATTAGTTTTTTCTTCCATAACAGAGGATTTTATTTTATTTATTAAACTATTTTCATCTCCAAATTTTCAATCCAATACTTAGCTACGCCGTTCTGATGAGGACCAAAGAGTCCGAAACACGTGTCAACGGCTGCTTCCATATAAGCGTTCTATACCGATAATTCTGCTCTTCTTTTTTAATATTTTCTCGTGACTAATTTCTTTTCTATTAAATAAATAGTACCCTATTATTATTATTTTCGAACATTACATAGGTAAAGGTTTCTGTAGTTTCCCTTGCCTTCTAATGATAACAATTTTGAATATTAATATTAGACTGAAGAGTACGTAATAAATAAAAAAGAAGAGCCACATCCGAAAGAAGTTTTAACAAGACAGTTCAATCTTATCTATTCAATTTTTTCAAGTCAATAAAAGTCAAAGAATTTTCAATTTTTTCAAACAATTTGAATAACTATGAATGTCATAGTGAAACGTCAACTTATTAATTAAATCGAGTTTTTTAAGATTCAACCAGCCTGTTATTGCTAATAATTATCAAAAGATTATATATATATATATATATATATATATATATATATATATATATATATATATATATATATATATATATATATATATATATATATATATATATATTTATATATACCTATATATATTTATATATATATATATATATATATATATATATACCGTAGTTTGGCTAATTTGAAACATTTTTCAACTTCGGATCAAGGTTTATAGGAAACAAATTTACCTACAACTGTAAAAATTATCTATAATCATTGGTCTCATAGGTTACTATGGTTTTACAGATTGCTATTTTATTATAATTTTATATATATGGTGTCTCAAGTTACACATTAAAATGGGTTAACTAGAGACACCTATTGAAAATAAATAAACATCTCAAATAAGACAGTGCTATATGGATTTTTGTGTTCATAAATCTACCAAATTTAGAAAAGCTGTTGTAGTTCTGGAATAGAAAAAATACCTTTTATTGAGCTTCTTAGGGGGGTTAACGCCACCAACTATTTCTTCCCAACTGTAGAAGAGTTCATCTTTTTGTTCAGGTCCCTTCCAATTTCAATATCTTCAAATTGTCTCAAGTTAACACTGTCTCAAGTTACCTCCAATTACAATATGTATATATATATATATATATAGATATATATATATATATATATATATATATATATATATATATATATATATATATATATATATATATATATTCAAATAAAATTATCACAAGCGATAAAAACATTCTCAGTATGCTACAACATATTATATAACTTTATGAACATAGTTTATGTTATGAAAAATATTATGCTGTTATGATCAGTATAACCTTTTATATTATTATATCTTATCAACTGATCCAGTGGATATCATAAATCAAATCTTCCCCAACGAAACATTCAAATTGCGTTTCCTGGTGTAAATAAAATTAGAGGTTACATTTTCAAATAGTAATATTACATCAAAAATAAGTTAACTCAACAAATTATTCACGAGTTTAGATCCTATTCATAACTATCATTAATGCTTAAAGATTGCAATACCTTATATAGTTGGAACATCTTCAGAAATTGTAATATTCATTCTACTGACATGATTTTTCAGGAAACACTTATGGACTTTAATAACCCATTGTCTTGACTAGAATAAGCTACTTGAAGAAATAACCCACGATATTGAAAACTGGAGATTTTCAAATTGAACATTCTTGATTGATTCTTTCATTGTAACCATAATTCTAAGAAGAGTCACTTCTACAATATGTTGTTAAAAATTTGTCTATTCATATCTTCTGCACTTTTCTTCATATATTTTCAGAGTATACGTGAGAATTATTTGATCTCCATAGCTCATATAATATTGCAGTATTGCGTCAGTTCTATTTCATTTCATCAAATCACGATATTTGAGAGAGTTCAATCTAGTTGTTGCATGATTAACTCAATTTGATTTGCATTGTTTCCCTTGTTTTGCTCTCATTTATACAGTTAGATGTCACTCACCTCAAATGCCGAATGTGAAACTTAGGGATTATCAATAATAAATACCACGAAAAGGGTATTCTCTCTGTTGGGGCGAAATAAAACACTTTCGAACCATATTACAACTACTTCAGCGTCGAGCTGCCAAACGTCGTACTTTCATCACAACAATACCTCAATATTTGTAGTGATTAGTCATCTATTTCATAATCAAGCACAACAGAAATTATCATCAACTATCAGTTTCAATATTTATATTCATTTTATTTCTTATTACTACATGAATATAGTTTTCAGATTTCGAATTCATTTCCATAGATTACAAAAAGTCAACACTTTAACGGAATATAGCGATCAAGTTTTACCTTCACTCCACGTTAACTACAAATAAAGGAAATAACAAGCATCACACGAATGAAAAGAAGATATACTATGTCATTAACTCGAACAATGACTTCTGGACAACGGACTCATCCCATTTAAGTGTCTCTTACTAGTCGTAACGCATTCATTCTCTAGAAAAATTGTTTTAAACAATTTGTGAAAACGATCGTGAATTTTTTTCCAGGTCACACAGTCTTTCAATATAGTCGATAATCTATCAAATAGAAGGCAGTGTTATAATGGTACATCTTTTAATCTGGTTCTTACCTAGTTGAAAAAGTTATTTCCCTTTTCTTCTTTCATACTACAGTTTCACTGTTTCAATCAGATGATCATTCTCATTTGACCTATTATTTCCCTTCTTTCTGACTCTTCCTACTAACTGCCCTTTCAGCTCTGTTAAGTTGTCATGTAGACAAAACCAAATTATCATCTAATCTCAATCAGATAGCTTTTCACTGTTCATTCCCAAAGTCGATCACATTCTAAATTACAAGTATATAATTTGTTCTCTTTAAATTAAATCAATATCATCAATTTGAAATACATATATAATTTAATCTTAACTTTATTTTAAATGTCAAGTCAATGAAGCAAATGAATGAAAAAACAAATTCTTAACACATATAGGACGGAAGAAACAGTTACAATGCTAGTAGGTGAATTAATTCTGCTCATATAACAGAGAACCCTACAATTTTGTTGTATTATTTTCGCCTTCTTTTTCGTTTATTGTTTATTGCATACCATGTTTTTTAGATCTCCTCTGATTCAAACATGTGATGGTGAGATCAAAAAAGTTTATTCATATACATAATTATGTACAAAACTATTTATTATAAATGGTAAAAGAGCAATTACTTCAATTTGCAATATTAATTCCAATGGATTCTAGAGTTTTTACATCAGTAGTTGATGATTTTGGTCAAACTTTTAATCCTGTTTGGTTGTTTGCACCAAAAATTGCTTCTTATAATTTATATGTGACCTTCAGCAACGGTATTGCTTTTCCATCCGCCATGGCGTTTCACGGTACACAGATCAGCGCCACAATCGGCCAAAAATGAAGACGATCGCCTAAAACAATTTCCGGCATATTCTTCAGGGTGAGGTGAATTCAAAAAAGTGGCAATAACTTTTGGCATTTTACCAAAGGTGTGAATTACAACGGGTTGCTTCGTGCATTACTCATTTTTATAATTGACAGAAAAACGTCGATGGCTTGTGTTGCAAGATCGTATTTTCACATATTGTCTGATAAGTTTTACCATATTCAATCCTGGGATATTCCCTGATGTCACGAAAAATTCTCGCATTACCTTCGTTTTTGTATTCGGTAAAGTAATTCTAAAAACGGATCCTTCATCTATCACATTTTCAACAAACATATTTGTCAGTTTCTCTCTTCTGCATACTCCACTCAGTCCAATTATCATAGAAACTTCATTAAATAAATATTTATCATCTGATGATTCCATCAAAAACTTTGTGACATCTTGTTTAGTGAAAATTTTGGATATTTCAGCTCTGTAACCTTCTGATTCACGTTTCAGTAATGCAACCAGCTGTAGGTACTTACTAATATCGGGCGTTATGATCCATAACGCCTGCTCATAACGCCCTATGACATTATGAGTGTATTTATAGCAACTGCATTATGATAATAATGCATTATGTAATTCTTTCAAAAAATCGGAACTTCCAACTGAGGTAGTTTTATGAGACTGGGCGAAATTAAATTCACATTCATCCTCTCTAAGATAAAATGTTAGAAAATTTGATATCCTTGCCACACACATGTCTGTTTCGCTTTTAAACGAACTCATCAGTATTTTACCGTCCATCGACCGTATGGGCTATGACATCGAATCCTCTTAACCACCTCATAGCTCTTTAGATGAGTATCTATGACATGCGTGCAAATCAATTGGCTCCGTTGGAAGGAACACAATTTTGCATGATGATATATGAAGGTCACTACTACCTTAATATTTCGCAGTATCAGCAAATGAGTCTTTCTTCGATATTTTTCTCCAAGATAACTTTAAAAAAAATTACTAAACTCGGATATTTTCAAAGTATGCTTTTTCTGAGTCTTACTGTCTTCAAAAATTCATGTTTATGTTTGGCTATCAAAGACTAACAACTTATCAATAACATATTTGTGTTAAGTAGATTCTGTTGTTTTAAAACTTTTTCATGGCAGACGTTCCTTGACTGGCCTTAGTCCATAGGCTTTTGAAACTTTCATACAGTACGTTAAACGAAACTTTCGAACTGCCAAATTATTTGAAATTGAAACTCATCACCTATTGACATAATTTATAAAGAAAATATGAAATTATACACTGTAAAATTTTAAATCATAGAATTCAGAAGAATACTTATTTAGTGAAAAATATTTTTTTTACACCAGCCATTAAAAGTGACGTTTTCAATACCTTCTTTGAGTTTTCAAAATGTACGTATATAATGTATAGTGTTAAAAATATTTTTAACACTCGTATTGAAAATCTTTCGAACACGTAGTGTTAAAAAAAACCTTATGAACGAACATTTTTAAAGACAGTTTCACTGAAGTTTCCATCTTCAATCTACACCAGGCGAGAAAAGTAGTATAGCAATTTCGTACTGCTGCCTCTTCAATATCCATTAGTAACAAATCATCACTTTTATTTGAATAAGTATTTTTATCGACTGACATTTTTTGAACCGTTTTTGTCACATAATTACGATGGTTGCAACAATCCACAACATTATATAATACGCGATGCTTGTTAAAAAATCAAAAATAATTAGTTGTCAAGAAATGTCAAAAGTATACGATTTCGCATACTTATTTTGTTACCAAAATAGGAAAGGTGTACAAAGAATGGGGTATGATATTTGTGTTAAAAGTGACTTTATCATATGAAAGTATCACTTTTAACACTAATATCATAAATAGATTTTATAAATTCCTAGAAATTTTGTTAGAATTGTATCGTATATGTAATAGTCTTGTAGCCTGTATTGTTCACTGTTTACCCACATATATAATTTCTTACGAATACGATTTCGACATTTTGTTGTGAATGAATGAATGCTTCTGAAAAAATGAAAGAATATTGAGAACTTCATGTTAATGTTTTGTAGTGAAAATATATTTAAATTTATCTAGATAATTCTCAAAATTCAGGTGTTTAGTAAACAATGTATTTAAATAATGAATTATTTTTCTATACGAGAGAAGAGATGACTGTTTTTTATACATGTAAAAGTAGAAATATATACATTGAATTGACACTATTTTGTTTTATTATAGCTGATACCCTTTTAAATTAATAATTTATACAAGAGAATTGAATACCTATCTTTTTTTCAATGGTATCAAAAAACTTCATCTTTATATCGGAAACGCTTATTAAGCTTACAAAAAGATTATGACTCTTCCAGGTACCTACCATATGCAAGGATTTAATCTTTTATTCATATACAACGGCAGTTATCCGGAAACAGTATTTATTCTTTTACTATAATACATCAGTATCTTCTTGATTAAAATAATGTTGCAGGAAAACGAAATAGAATGAAATTTTAGCAAATATTTCGAAAAAGGTAAGCAAAAAGATATTAAATTTGAATCGGCAAATTTGAGAAGCATATCTTCAAAAATAATTCATAGAAAGAAAATTTTGTATCGGGATTTTAAACATGGGATAATTTGGATATCCTCAATGTTGCCTGAATCATAAAGATCACTTCCTTCTTAAATTGAATAAAATATTTTAATGTATATCTATTTCAATAAAATAGGTATAAATATTTGTCAATATTTATAAAAACTTTCATTTCAACGTATTTTTGTATACAGTTACCTATTCTGAAGTATTTGCGGATTTATACTGAGGTGATTAAGTAAATGAACAAAAATGAAGTCTAGCCGCAACATGAAACTGAATCTTAGTATATCAGATTCGATTTGAGTGAGTTTTTAGGTATAATTAATGAAAATTGAACCTATTCCGACGTTAATACCTCGTTAATCATAATAAAACTCAATAAGTATATTTATAGGTAGGTATGTAATGACTATCATAAGGTTCTTCTTTTATGTCATAATCATTCATTAAGTCTCATATTTAAATATTCAACCATTAAACTCTTTGAGTATTTGTTTTTTATTCGAACTTGTGATACCGCACTTGGGATACCGCAGTAATAAAACAATTACAATTTAGTGTTGCCATCTTCTCGCTGCTCTCCGGTAAATGTCGTCCATCCACCTTTTCTGGGGTCTCCCTTTGCCACGTTTGTGTGTTCTTGGTCTCCACTGCATGACTATTTTTGTCCATCTGTTGTTCGGTTGCCTCGCCACGTGGCCTGTCCATCTCCACTTTGCTTCCGCTATGCACTGACCGTCAAAGATGGAAATTGAAAGGGGAGGCCTATGTTCAGGAGTGGACACGACTAGGCTGCTTATGATGATGATGATTCTCGAAGTACTATCTTTGGCTGTACTCAGCTTGCTCCGTCTGTTGATCAACGGTTGGAGGTTGGCTGTATATTGGTTGGCAAATTAACTATGTCTTGCAAATGTTGAAATACCATTAATTAGTCAAGATTTATGTTCTGCTTTCAAAACTGATGGAAGCAATGGAAATGCCTCATTTAACTTTGAATTATTCTTTATACTTTAATAATTCGAAGCCAAATAAGACCATTTCTTTTGTTTGCGTGGTATTTCAACATTTGCGCAATAAACATCAGACCATCAGGCATCTACTCATTTATAGGTTTTACTCAGTTTTGATTCGTTCTCCACATGAGCCTTTGAAGAACAATATCCGGACTTCGAAGACTAAATTAATATTTATTTAGTCACTATAGTCAAAAGATGCCAATGAATTATCGATCTAAGATAATGAAAGACTAAAATTATTTAAATTTATTCTCTCTGTTAAATCTATTCATCATCATCATCCAGCCTGTTGAGTCCACTGCTGAACATAGGCCTTCCCCAAACTTTCCGTTCCTCTCGGTCTTGAGCTACTCGGGTCCAGTGTCCCGCTATCCTTTTGATGTCGTCGCTCCAGCGCGTTGGAGGCCTTCCTCTGCTTCTCTTATCAGCACGGGGTCGCCAATTTATAAGTCTTGCCCATTTCCACTTAAGTGTGGTAATTCGACCGATTTTGTCCTCGACTTTTGTCCTTCGGCGAATTTCTGTATTTCTTACACGATTCTACAGCCTGATATCTAGTATTGCTCTTTCCATTTCTCTTTGGGCGACTCTGAGCTTGGATACGATATTTTTAGTTGCTGCTCCATATATGATGACCGGTAATACACACTGATTGTAGACCTTACTTTTTAGGTTTATTGGTATGTCGCTATTGAAGACGTCCTTCAGCCTACCATACGCCGCCCAGCCTAGTCCTATTCTTCTAGCAAGTTCATGCTTCTGGTTATATCTTCTGATTTTTATTTCGTGGCCCAAATATTTATACTCACGTACTTCTTCTACTACATGTTTATCCATTGTAATAGAACCTCCAAGCACCAGGTTCATCATAAAGTTCGTTTTTTGTTGGTTTATGTCTAGTCCAACCTTTTCCGTTGCCTGTTTTAGTTCTTCAAACATTATTGCAGCTTCCTCAAAATTGTCTGTGACTAACACAATATCGTCGGCAAATCGCAGGCTATTCAGCCTTTTCCCATCAATCTTAATGCCAATGTTCTCCCAGTCTAATGTTTTAAAGTCATATTCTAAGGTGGCGGTGAATAGCTTTGGGGATATTGTATCACATTGTCAAACTAGGTACTCTTTCAATGGGAATTTATCGCTGTTTTATGGAGTCTAATGATGAATCAATGTAGATACTGTGGACCAGACGAGTATATCTATAGTCGATAAGACATTGGCTAAGGGTTGCCATTATTGCCTTCATTTCAATCATATCGAATGCTTTTTGGAAATCTACAAAAACAAGCAATAGGAGTCTGTTATATTCCATCGTTTTCTCTATTAGTACTTTAAGTGCAAGTAGGTGATCGTTCGTTTCGTAGCCTGATCTAAATCCCGCTAGCTTGGGTAGAAGTCTAGTTTGTTTTCTAATCTTTTGTTTATTATTTCAGTAGATAAAGTCTTACATATAAATATATATATATATATATATATATATATATATATATATATATATATATATATATATATATATATATATATATATATATATATATATATATATATATATATATATATATATATATATATATATATATATATATATTTATACTAGCTGACCCGGCAAACGTTGTTCTGCCATATAAATTATTTTTATATATCTATCTTTATATCTTTTCATTTATCTGCCGATGTATATCTACCTATCTAACTATCTATCTATCTATCTACATATCTCTCTATCAATCTATCTGACCCGGCAAACGTAGTTCTTCCATATAAATTATTTTTATCTATCTATCGTTCTATCTACTCATCTATCTGCCGATGTATCTCTATCTATCTATCATTATATCTATTTATCAATTTATCTGACCCGGCAAACGTTGCTTGAATTATAAAAATGGCTATGAAAAAATATGCGTTGTTGATAGAAGGGTGAAAGTTTGGAGTTGTATGTATTTTTTAATGCAACATCATGAAAAAATAAAAATAAGAAATTTTGTCGAAAAAATTTATTATATTATTATAGGGGCATGGAAAATATATCACGACCTATTCTCAGACCGACTATTGTTATTTTCGGTTGCCATCTTGCAACCATATTGCGGCTCTGTGGATAAAATAACAAAAAATAAAAATTGCGATGGAAAAATAGGGGTTAATCGTAGAAGGGTGAAAAATTGAGAGTAATATGAATTATTTTATTCTAAATCATGACAAAATGAAAAGAAAAATCTTGCCAGAAAAGTTGAAGTTTATAATTAACAAATAAAAAATAGGAGTTGATCGTAGAGGGTTGGACTACTCTCAACATTCAGGGGGATGAAAAATAGATGTTGTCC
Organism: Cynegetis impunctata; assembly: GCA_030704885.1. Taxonomy (NCBI): domain Eukaryota; kingdom Metazoa; phylum Arthropoda; class Insecta; order Coleoptera; family Coccinellidae; genus Cynegetis; species Cynegetis impunctata. The sequence continues at coordinate 110,267 of JARQZK010003623.1, forward strand.
GATTCTCAGACCTAACCGATATGCACACAAAATTTCATGAGAATCGGTCTAGCCATTTTGGAGGAGTTTAACAAATAAAAAATTAGGGTTGATCGTAGAGGAGTGAAAATTTTGAATGTTGTATCATGAAAAAATAGAACAAAAAATTTTGTCTGAAAAATAAAAATTAAGAGGTGGACCACCCCTCGGGTCACCCTCAATATTCAGGGGGATGAAAAATAAATTTTGTCTTAGTCTGAGACCTAACTGATATGCACACAAATTTTCATGAGAATCGGTCTAGCCATTTCGAAGTAATTTAACAAATAAAAATAGGAGTTGATTGTAGAACGGTGAAAATTCAGGGTTGTATGTATTTTTGAATGCTGTATCATAAAAAAAAACGAAAAATTAAGTGGTGGATCACCCTCAACATTTAGGGGGATGAAAAATAGATGTTAGCCGATTCTCAGACCTACCTTTATTCACACAAAATTGCATGTGAATCGGTGGAGCCATTTCGGAGGAGTTTAACTTTTAACACCGTGACACGAGAATTTTATATTATATTAGTTGCTAAAGTCAATTTATTTATTTGTTACATATTGTATATCGTGAAAATAAATGTTTTTGTTTGTGTTTAAATTATATATATATATATATATATATATATATATATATATATATATATATATATATATATATATATATATATATATATATATATATATATATATATATATATATATATATATATATATATATATATATATATATATTTATATATATATATATATATATATATATATATATATATATTTCAACATAAAAAATTCTCGTGTCGCAGTGGTAGTTCACATACTCATCCGAAACGGCTTGAAGGATTTTTATGAAATTTCATACGTATAGTCGGTAGGTCTGCGAATCGGTCGTAATCTATTGGGGTCTGACATGTCAGCTGGCGAACTCTGGCGGCCAGATGGATGAAGTTTTTATTTCCAACGTCAACATATGCAATTGCATGACAAGTTTCTGATTTCTTACAAATGAGGTCGCAAAAGGTGTATAATGGAAAGTCTTAATTTTGCAAAACGTAGAATCAGCAAGTATAGAGTGTGTTGTTGCAAGTATTAGCTTCCATCGGGTTCCGAAGCCAAACAAATACTATGTATTGGGAGAAACTCATTTTGGAGAAAAGGAAAAGATTGTTTTATTGAAGGTATGGAAAATCAATCTGAAAAAGAATCACACAACTCCTAGAATGACGGTGTGTTGCATTTTACAAGAGTAAATTACATTCTTCCCGGTAATTGAGTCCTGTGATTGGAACTTAGATTAGTTCCCTTTATTAATGAAAATTCCAAATGCTGCAGCCAAAACATTCGAAATTGTTGGATCTGTGTTACCTGGAAATTTATTGGTATTACTAGAAGAAATTTTTACAGTGATATGTGGCACGATAAATATGTCTTCTCCGAGCTTAGAAGATGACAAAATCATGGAAGATTAAGTGAAATGATGGTGTAACAAATTTATGTATAGGATTGAAGTTAGTTATAAGAGGAATACACACGGAATGAAAAAGTTGTTCTTTGTATATTCATCATTAATACATCTTGAGTTGCATTATGGTTGATGGTGTTTTATTATGAAAGCCACATTTGATTATATGAAACATTATGATTTCTCATGGAATCCATGTATACTACAAAATAAATGTTTTTCGTGAAATTTCGAAAATATTTTGCCCAAACTTCTTCAGAAATAATTAATTTTTAGAGTGTGATAAAGGATAATCAATAAAATGTTTTGTAATATGTTTATTGCTAATTGCACATCATATCTGGCCGATTATAAACTTCCTGCATAAAAAAGCTCGAATTAATAGTTTCATATATGTTAAACAAATACAGTTGATTTAGACTAGGTATTTTACACTTCAAATTAAATCAAATCAAAATAGATAAGCAAAAAGCAGTAAAGTTCACGATACCAGGCCTCGAACTCTCTTCTTTCATCCCACATTGTTTTATGAATTCAGATCTTTCCAGCCTATATTTTCGCTGGAGTAAATTTTCACCTGCATAAAGATTCACACTTTCACTCGAAACTAACATTGTTGTAGGAAAAACTCAAAAAACTTTCAAAACTCTCATATAATTCGTGTTGACAGTTGGTTTTGAGACGCCATGTTTTGACGTTATCACCTAAGCTCCGCCTCCATGTCAGATCCCAATATTTCATACCCCAAAGTGATAAATATTTATTTTTTGACAAAATTTTTTATTTTTATTTTTTTATGATGTTGCATTAAAAAATAATTACAACTTTAAATTTTCAATCCTTTATCACCAATCCCTATTTTTTATGAGCGATTTTGGTAATTTTATTATTTTTAACCCTGATCATAGATTAGTTTTTTCCGCCAGGCGTCTACCGGTGTCAACTCTCACCCAGTAAACATTACGGAGAATACAAAAAGAAAGGAGCCGGTTTTATGTCTCTCCCACACAATAAGTATATTTCGTCACGGATCGCAGCGGTCGGCGGGTGCGGGGTGTGCCGTTGTCGTGTGCATATAAATAGCGCATCGATGGCGTACGACGGGGGCAGGAATGGGCGTAGCACACATCGGGTTCCGCGGATTTATATTATAGATAGTAAAATAATTTATATGGCAGAAGAACGTTTGCCGGCTCAGCTAGAATATATATATATATATATATATATATATATATATATATATATATATATATATATATATATATATATATATATATATATATTTAAAAAACTTCTTCACGGAATGAACCGCGTAAAAGATTTGAAAAATCTCTATAGAGAGTTTTGAGATTTTTCAAATCTTCTACGCGGTTCATTCCGTGAACCAAGTTTTTCAATACTTCCGACCGCGCGGAAATCTTTCTGAACCATATATATATATATATATATATATATAAATATATATATATATATATATATATATATATATATATATATATATATATATATATATATATGTATTTATATATATATATATATACCTATATATATATATATATATATATATATACATATAAATATTTGAAATCATCTTTCCTGTGTTGTATTTTTACTTATTTATCTTCTCTCAGCAATAACTGGCCATTTTGATTTTAATAAACCGATTTTACTAAAGAGATGACATTTCGTCAAGAAATTCTTGACTTTCTCAAAACTTTCAAAAGATCAAAATAACTCTCTAAGTTAAATCTGCTAATTAGTTATCTAATATTTATATCTAATGTTCAAAGCTCAACGTCGTTTCATATAAACAATATAGTGCGGCTATCAAAATTGAAGGTTCTCCTAATAAAGAATCAGCGTACTTATTTTGAAATTTTCAGGCGTGCAATAGTAGATAGTGTTCAAATTTCTATTGAATTTATATTATGGTCGTTCAGAGATAAGTAATTAATTCCTTATAGTAATTAATATTCATTACACTCTATGGCTATGCGATATTAATACATTACTTAGAGTAAGTATTTAACAACTTAAAATGAAAGCCTGTCATGCTCCATATGAATATTGCATAAAATACAGTTTTAATTTGTTTATTTTAAATAACGTTGCTGATGTTTATATATCTCATAATATATACTAATTTCAATAGTGGGATAAACTGTAGACTGTAGTGCGATCAGAAGCTCATGAATTTCTATGTTTATTTACAAAATATGAAGCATAGGAAAGAAATCACAAAATATTTTCAATCTTTCATCAAATTCTGTCAAAATCCTAGTTCAATTGACCCCTCATGAATGCAAATACTGCCGGTAACATACTATACCAACCAAATTCACTGCAGAGTGAGTACAAGAATACTATTATCCTAAGTTGAATTTATTTATCTACAAGAACTGTTCCTTTTTACCTCAGCAGACTTAAAAGTTTTTCCAAATCAATAATAGACAAGGAAAGAATAATCCAGATTCGAAAGTAATTTTAAGTTCTTCATTTCAGCATGGAATCGAATACTTGCTCTCTATTTTACCCGCTTACTTATTCGTCTTTTCGAAGAAATTCATTTTATGGAACAATTCTTCATAAAGATGCACAATATATTTGCTTTCACATGCCAGGTAAGTGATCTAGAATTAAGTATATTAGTAACTGACGTACCTATCAGACAGTCTTTAGAGAGTTCTTTATATTGCATCGTTTTGAAGCAAGGCTGCCGAACCCCAGGCCCGCGGGCCACGAAGTGACCCACGGACTTATTTTGAATGGCCCGCCGCCCGCTTGAGCAAGTTTAAAAATTGCCAGTCAAAAGGACATGGAGTTGTATGATATTATGGAGCCGGTAGTACCCTGCATAATGTGCAAAAGCTCTCGACATACGTCAATTCAGGGTTTTATTTGAAGAAGATATCAGCGAATATGGAGAGTTACAACTGTACTGCGCTGTGAGATGGTTTTTGATGGAAATCATGTTAAAAAATTTCTTCGACTTGAGAGAGTTGTAATTTTTAGAGGAAAAAAGGGCTGGCCTTTCGAGTTTTAAGTATTTTCGGTTCAACATATATTTGTGAAAAGATTTTTTCAAATCCGAATCATATAAAAATTAAATACCGCACGTCCCTAACTGTGCAACATATTTTTTTCTGATTTGTTGTTACTGTCAACATTTTTGATTTGATGACTAATATAGGAAACTTATTGAAACAGGAACAAGTTCAGAAATCACATTAATTGTGCAAATTTTTCAGTTTGATTTTATTTTTTGTCGAATGTATTTCTTCAATTGGCAGAATATGCTGTATATGTTATTATTTTAATTGAACTTATGAAATTTAACTTTATTAAATTAAACAAGTATTTCAAAATTTTACATTTCTTTCATTCCACAATACCTTAATTTAAGTTAGGCTTATTGTGGTCAGTGGCCCGTCTGTGATTTTTGAATTGTCTATTTGGCCCGACTGTTAAAAAGGTTGGGCAGCCTTGTTTTAAAGCAACCATATATAATGTAAAATAATCTTCAGTCAACTCCACAATTGGATGAGTTCATGACCTCCACTAGATGATATCAATACAAAAGGTTAATACACGTAATATTTTAAACCAATTTCAGCAACATATACGTTATTTGTAAATTTATAACACCACAACTAACGAAATTATATATTTCTGATAATTAGGAAGTTTTAAATGCCTAGGATCTAACTAATAATGTCATATTCAACCCTGGCAAATGGTACCTACACTTGAATATGAATAAATATATATTCAGTTGACTTATTGTAAGTAATTGCACAAGTGCATCAAAATTACCGATAATTTTGCATGACAGCGTGTTGTCAAAAAACTGCATGAGTCCATTTTCATTTTTGAAGAAAAAGCCCGGCACCGAAGGTGGCTCTTTCTCCAAAATATGAAAATGGCCGAATGCAGTTTTACAAAGACAACACGCTGAAATGCGAAATTATTCGGTTATTTTCATGCACGAGTGTAATTTGGGGGAATATTTCCCGAATAAACTTTCAACTTGTCAAACTGACGTTAGTAATTCATAAATTCTCAGTTTGTCATCAATAACCGTAATATGAACTATGCTACTATGCAATTATCATTCTACAATACAATTATCGCAGGGCTCTTTCGCTTTCTAAGTAAGTAATTGCACAAGTGCATCAAAATTACCGATAATTTTCCATGACAGTGTGTTGTCAAAAAACTGGATGAGTTCATTTTAATTTTTGGAGAAAGAGCTCTTTCTCCGAAATATGAAAATGACCGAATGCAGTTTTTTAAAGACAACACGCTGGAATGCGAAATTATCCGGTTATTTTGATGCACGAGTGTAATTTGGGGGAATATTTCCCGAATAAACTTTCAGCTTGTCAAACTGACGTTAGTAATCCATAAATTCTCATCTTGTCATCAAAAAACGTAGGTAATATGAGCTATGCTACTATGCAATTATCGGTCTACAATGCAATTATTGCAGGGCTCTTTCGCTTTCTACAATGCAATTATCGCTGTAATTTTCGATAATTGCATTCTATTTACAAGGGATTTTTGACAGGAGGGAAATATTCGCTGTAATTTTCGATAATTGCATTCCATTCACAAGCGATTTTTGACAGGAGGGAAATATTCAACTTAATTCAATTTCGAAGAAATTAATTTTACAATAGCAATAGTTTTCGTTGATATTTATTCAGAACTAGCTGCAACTGAAAAGATTTATTGAAACTCTGTTCCTCAATTGTATTTGATGTGACTTTTACTTAATATGTACCTACACTTTTGTACATTTAAATATTCTGCAAGAAATGCTTTGATAGAAGTTCCTCTTTGATTAGGTAACGGTAGCTCATGTGGCGGTCTCAGTTATGGTGATTTGACCTTTCCGCTCATACAACATAATCCGGTACATTCGAGTCGAGAACTCAAAGCATTGAAAAATTGACAAATAGCGATAATTATTCTGAAATCGACCGATTTATCGGCGGCCTAATCGACTGCTGGATAGCATCTAAATCCAAACGTCCATAGATAATTATCACGTTTGTCAATTCTGCCAATATTTTTGGAGATTTCCCTACTGCCTTATATCTCACCCACTCACTTATTCATATGGAGATTTTTTAACCCAAACTCAACGTACAAGTTTTCAAACAAACTATTTATCATATAGATACAATGAGTATCTATCATCTTCTTTATGACACTGGCATATTTATGGCTAAATAGTAATTTACGCAACAATCCAGAAAAGACTGCTTTCTTGGGGTTGTTGGAGACACTACATTTTCGGCAACCATCTGGAACATCAAACCAATAGTCCAAGATTCCAGTGCACCCAGACATTACTTATTTTTTCAGCAATAATATGTGTGAGATAAAGTAGTATTCGTATGTACTTTCAATATATGCATACGTGCTAGCTTGGGCCGGCGTCCAATTTCCTGGAACCAGGTGCTAAAGGTGGACAAAAACTCAACTCACTTTTCTTAAATTATCATAGCTGATTTTTATATATGCTCCAAAAATATTATATAAATTAATAATTATTACTACCAGGCACTTCCCATCGGCTGAAGCCTTTGCCAGACACTTTGAAGGCCCCAAAAAATAATGGAATTTCACTTATATTCTCATTCTTGACTTTTATATATCATACTCAGGGTACTTTTTCAATACCTTCTGTAAGCAGCCAGACCGATCGTAAAGGCCTTTTTTGTCCCATTTTTTCTTCAAAATGGCCTCCCGGACACGCGCTACACTATCGACGTGTGAAAAACGTGTCACTGGTATCTAAGGAAAATCATCTAACTACATTCCAGAAATCATACGAGTTGCTATAGATCGGTTTGGCTCAATTTGTTGACATTTCTAAAAATTCGCACAGGTCAGACACTACGCACAAAATGTCTGAAATTCGCATTTTTGGGTTCAGGGTCACATAATCTATTGGGTTTTATACGGTTTTGGCCGGGATGCTATGGATCAAAAATCATGGTCGTTGCCTCTCGTACTAATAGAGAGAATATCTATACTCGTCGATCTCCCTTATTTACTTACTGTCTACTTCAGTCTGCTCTATGTTTGAGTAAACGTACTTTTGTATTCAGTATATAATTTACACGAACACGGTACACTCTGCGTTAAACAGACTCGATAAAATACTATATACTAAACACAAAAGTATGTATACTCGAACGTAGAGCAGGCTAAAGTAGACAGTAAGTACAGAAGGGAGATCGACGCGAATACATATTATCTCTCCCGCTTAAACGGGCGAATCATGTCCTCATACTCATAGGGACATTTAATGTGTGTCTGGGAGGGATGTTTGGCCCTTATGATCGATCTGGCTACTTACAGAAGGTATTGAAATAGTGACCTGAATATTATTTATAAAAGTCACGACAAAGAATATAAGTAAAATTCCATTATCTTTTTGGGAGCTTCAATGCGTCTGGCAAAGGCTTCCGCCTTCGCGAAGTTTCTGGCAGCAATAATTATTAATTTTTACTGTATTTTTTGATGTTTATATATATATATATATATATATGTTTATATATATATATTTTTATATATATATATATATATATATATAAATATATATATATAATATATATATATATATATATATATATATATACATATTAATATAAATCAGCCCTGAAAATTTAAGAAAAATAATTTGAATTTTTGCCCACCATCTGGAAAAACTAGCAGGTATGCATACACTGAAGGTACATAGGAATACTACTTTGTCCCACACATATTATTGCTGAAAAAATGAGTCATGTCTGGGTGCCCTGGGGATCTTGCTCTACAATGTTTCTTAAGAGGGCCATATACAACAACCTCGTTGCCAACTTGCCATGTTGGAGGAGGTGTTGCATGTCTGTGGGCAGGTTGGCGGTTGTAGTAAACGGTTGGTGTGAGATCAAATCATTTTTATTTTTACCTTGTTGAAGCATCTGTGGGGAAGTTGACTGTTCACAACCTCAGTAGTAAACTGTCGTTTGGTTGTCAATGTTCCATCGATTCTCGTGTTAATAGTGTATTATGTCGATACTGAACACGCTTGGCTGAAGCTGTTGGAAACTTACTAAAGAATTGTGTAAATAGCAAGTGGTCAATAAAATCGTAGCTGCCTTTTCTGCAAACAAATTTATAACATCTAAAAGTAAGAATAGAGGTTTTCGTCACTGTAGCTGTTCATTATGTTTTTTGCATAGGAACTCATCATCACCTACAATGACGAAAGGCATTTGTCATTGGATAATCATCATAAAGGTAGCCGTAGTCTGGAATTCTTAGCCTGTCGTTTATGAACCTGTCATAAAAAGTGCTATTAGATAGCACCATCTGATACGCGACCATTAACACCAGCTTCAGCTACCAAGAACTAGTTAGCTTCGACTAGTGCCAAGAAGACTATGATAAATTCTTTTTATAATTATTGAAGTAGTACGAGCCAGAGTTTGCAGGTTTTTCAATTTTTTCCATATGGTTTCCGTCAAATGCACTAATGCAGTTTGAGAAATTTCAACTTCTTTCAAATTCTTTTTAGAAAGTCATCGAATCAAGTTTTGTTTTTGGTATCTGAAACAACATGGCCAGTAATAATAAACTAGAAATAATAATAATAATAAGTGATCAAAAATCAATAATCAAAATTGCGAATGTTAACAAACGAGGTCTAACTGTAACCCGCTCCCCCAATATGAAATGTTATATCCGCCATTGATCTGGTGTATAAATTGTTTTATGGTATGTACTGACCTGAATATTCTCCTTCAAAACTTGGTTGATAACACTGCAAGTTTCAATTATGATTGTTCCAAAACTTAATGGCGAAAAGAAATTTCAAATCTTCGAAGCTCTAGCCACTGGCTAAAAATGGCAATGTTGCTGGCAGCCGTTCATTTGCAGTATTGCACATCTCATGATAGTGTTTTCTTCAATGAACGTTCGTACTTTATCTAATAAATCATCTTAGGTTGCACTGTCCATTCTTAAAAAAACTTTGAAATCTGCAGGTGCAGAGACGCAAAGTTCACTTGATAAATTTGAATGAGAAAACTCAAGACGTTGTAAATACCACTCCCTTGACCACAATATTTTTTTTTGTTGGAAAAACCACTTCCTCGTCATTCTCACACGATTTGTTTAGAACTATATAATAGACAACATGGGATTGTAACTAATTTTCCGCCAAAAGTGTGAAACCAACAGAACTGATCGGCAAATGAAGTTGGCAACACAAGTTGACCGTCTGTGGGCAACCAAGTTGACAACGAGGTTGACAACCAAGTTAGTCTTCTATCGCCCCAATTAATGTTATTTATTTATAGACAAATACTAGGAACATTTTAATTCATGATTTCATTAATATGAAACTACAATTTCTAATATTGAAGGAATAAAACATGTTGGAAGTACTTCTAATGTTCAAATAACTGTTGTTGAAATCAGAACATAAAGGTAAGGTTTATTGCTGCTACTTAAAAGAAAAAACAAACTATATAAACTTTTTCCTACAATCGTATTTTTTGATATAATTACATTGAGCATTAAATAGATTCAATTATCTGATTCCTTGGTAAATTTATAGATCTGCTCACTGTTGAATATTTTTGATTTCTTTGCTTTCAAAAGGCAAAATGTCAACTAGTTTGAATATCGTTTTGGTAAGTCTTTATTCTGTTGCTATGGTTATGATGAACTTCATGTAATGCCTAGGCCAGAAAAGTACTACCTGCTCTCTCAAAGAAGAAGCATGCGAAAAATAAAAACTTTTTGGGCAGTTGCCAATAGAGAATATTTTATTTTCAACTATCCAAAAACTACTTCTAACAGGACTTGCAGATTTCATTCTGAACTAAGTGTTAACAATTTTGAATATAGTTGAAACTATCAGAGTAGCTTATTCCAAGTTGCTACCTAACTGCGAGAATTCAAAATCATATAGTAGGTTATTTATTTCTGCATATTAGTGACAAAGAACAATTAAATCAAGAAAATTTCCTCTCAAAAGTTGTAGGTGGCAGGTAGGAGTATGAAAGCTAATTTTATTCAGAAACGATCATGTTTTTTATTGAAATATAATAAGTCATTTCAGATATATTGCATATATTTTTTATCTAGGAAACGATCTTAAATAACACGTGCAATAAGTCCTGAGCTATGAAGTTATGCCTGCAGCATGAGTCAGGAAGTAATCAGCCGTCTTTTTTTCTACATCTAGATTGTCTAGATACTGAAAATTTTTACATGAAATCATTCACGAATTGAACGACATATAGCGATATATAGAATTAAAGCTTTATAACCTAAAAACAAATTTTTTTACAGGTCATCTTCTTCATCCTTTGTGACTTTTTTCTGAACGATATGCAAGGAATTACTGCTGTCAAGACAAATAGGTCTGTGGTGTTGGCATTGACAACAGTTCTCTTTTATGCAGTTTTTGGTTATTTTGCATCAAGAATACGAGATTTACTTTTGAAAAACCGAGTTCCGGCCAGAGTGGATACCAGCTCCGATTGTTTGAAATTATTGATGAAACTCGTTCTAGAATGGGCAAAAACCATAGTAATTATTATGTGCATTCGTGAGCAGGGAATTCAGTATGATCCAAATCCAGTTTATACTATACTTACACTGAGCTATTACATGTGCTCAGAAAAAGTTTTCTGCGAAATATTTGCAAATGTTACAGAAAGTTTATGCACCATAGAATGTTTTGAGAATCTGGAATATTTATATATCCCATTAATCTTCAATATTTACACTATTGTGTTAGGTTTTATAGTCAACTTGTATTTGCTGTTCTTCTGCTACTCAAACTTTGTCCTTATCGCAACATATTTCATAATATTTTTGCGTATCAAAGATGCTTTTTGCAACTACTGGCAAAATATATTGGCAGAAAGAAAAACGTACTCTAGTTTTCGAGTAGCAACAGATGAGGAAATTATAAATAGAGACGATATTTGTGCTGTATGCTTGAACAAAATGAGTAAAGCGAGAATAACTCCTTGTAACCATCTATTTCATCCTAACTGTTTAAAGCAATGTTTAAAAAACTCCTTTTTGTGCCCTTTATGTAAATATAATTTTAGAGAAAGTGAATAAAAACAATGAAACTCTATTTCATTTATTCTCATTGTATAGAATATTAACAATTTTCAATTCAAATAATGCTTATTTATAACCTTGTTTTTCTATATTGCACTCACATTTTGTGTAGACTTTCAAAAGTGTGGTTCATATAAAAAAAGAATATTATAAATAATATACTAACTTGTTGTCCAAAGCTGATACTAATAATTCCACAAAGATTTTAACTAGAAAAGTTAATTGATAATTATAACTTTACAAAAAAAGCAGGCTTTATGTATCTCAACATAAAAAATCCGTATTTTTTAAAACTTTAATGGTGAATTAAAAAAATGTACTTTACCCTCACAAGCGAAGTTCATGACAATTCAACATCATAGCCATAAATGTCAATGCTCAAACATTTTATCTCTTCTGTATGGACAGAATGTTGATGACTAGTATTTATAATATAATTTTATATCACAAATAAAAAACCTAAACATATGTACAATAGAGCATAATTGTGTTAGCTAAACATAGAAAAAGAATATATTTTCTCATAGTTGGGAAATAGAAATTACTACTCTGACAAACGTTGGATGGCAGATTGAATGAATCTAGAAGCTATATTTCACACTGGAAAATTTTAATTCTGCTCGATAATGAAATTCATAGGTTTGCAATCTACTCCTCGGGGCAGTGAAACCACAACGTCTTCATAGAGAATTACTATGTTAAACCATAGTAGCACTGATGCCAAACCATTATGCTATGATCAAAGTATCACTGTTCATAAAAAGGTTTGTCATAAAAAGATTCTCTTCCTCTGTCATGTCATCTGATATCTACCAGGGCCAAGTTGGTTCTCAATCTACTATTCATTATCAGTAATAGGAAACTGTATCCTTCATGTCTAAGTACGTGTCCGAGCTGAGATGTTTGCCGTTCTTTATTAATTTTAAAAGTTCTCGATCCATGTCTATACTTCCTCGTTTCTGATGTGATCAGTCCACGGAATTCTTAGTACAGATCGAAATATCCACATCTCAAAGCTTTCTAGTCCACTCAAAGTGTCAACTAGAGTTTATGTTCCATGACGTATAACAGAATACTATAAAAGTAACATTTCACCATGTGGTAGTGGAAAGTAAGACTCAGTTCTTTTGAAGTGAAGAACGATCGCATGCTCATTAATGAGTTTCTGGTCTGATCTATTCTGCTTTTTATCTGCTGATCTGGGTCCAATGTATTATTCAACCTATTCAATGAGATATCTGTCAATCAATATGTTTATTCTGAGGTAATTGGTTGTCGAAATAATAATTGTATTGTTTTCCGTTTTATTTATTTTGATACCGTATGTTAGACCTTCATTTACTTTTGTATCTTAAATTTATTATTTATTTATCGTATTGTGATCTACAATTTCTGTTACAACTGTAGTTATTTGTATAAGTATGGTAAAGTATAAATTAATATTAGATATAAGTATAATAAAATAAAGAGAGACTAGAGGTTATAAGTCGATGTCCAGGGAAGTTATCCAGTCTACAGCAGCGGGTGTAGAATACTGAATCTAATTTAAACAACTATTTAGCTTACATTTTACTAGATTTTTTTTAATGGAAATTCATAAGTTGTTTCATTACAGCAATATTGGGAAAGAGATAAGAATATTCAAATAATACCAATTTTTTCCTTTTAATAAGATAATTCATTAGAATCTCATTAGGTGAATCCCTGGAAGTCTTAGCAATTCTTTCAAGTCATGTCATCATCAAATTACATTGACGGATAACCGTATGAGAGCAAAACTGCGCGATTAATAAAAATTTCGAGTTTCGGAAAAAAATTAGAATTTTCTGTTGTGATTAACTTTCTCAAATTCTCATTGAAAAATGGTGGAGGATCCGGGCAAGTGCAATATTTGAAATATAAAATCTTTTTGGTGAACCTATTCAATTAATATTGAAACTACTACTAATGATACGATTTTTATGATATTTTTTTCTACTTGCTCTATGTCAGGATGGCTTAGCTGGAGCGGACCTACATATCATTATAAAAAGGTTTTTTGTTAGTACAAGGATTGTGATATTTTTGTCAAGAAATATTTCCTTTATGAATGTTCAGCCATACATATCAACTATACTCCAGTATAAAATGAAGAATAAGTGGGTAAATACCCGTTAGGTATTTGAATATAATCTATAATATCTTGAATAAGATATTGGGGGGTACCTCAAATCCACTGTTGGAATTCCATGAAAATAAGTGACAAAAGGGACCCTATCTTTTGAGGAGGTCTAGCAGGGTACTGATAGTGATGCACTTCTAAGTTACATCGACACTAAACCAAATCGTGAACAACTCTTTCGCAAGAATTGTTCACACTATTCAATGCATGAAATTTAAACAGCGATACACAACTTTGTGCTTCGGAGTTCTGTGAATTCAACATAATCAATTCGGTGGCTATTTACGAAATCATAAAGTAAATCTTCATTGGACCGTTAGCTAAATGAACTATCCAAATGGACCAAATATTCTGTGAAGAATATTGGACTCGATGTCAAGCGAGTAAAAATTACGAACCATCCCAAATAATCTGACGTAACTTAATTGCCCAAGATTGATATTTGTATGCATAAATTTGTGAAAATTTACAGGTCACAGCAATTATAATAATAATAATAATACCTTTATTTAGCATACAGCTATTGATAACAAAAATAATCATTACATCCATAATGTCCATCAAGAAAAATTTTCAAATACATTTACTATCAGAGATTTCTTAAATACTCTATAATTTTTACAATATTTACTGCTGATTGGCAGATTATTATACAAAATAAGTCCCCTTCTCATTATGGATTTGTACGTAAAATGAGTATTATATTTACTTATCATGAAATCGTTTCGATGTCTAGTATCATGCTCATGCAACTCATTTACAAAATGTAGAGTTTCACTTAAATAACTAGGTAACATATTTTCTTTCATCGTATATATATATAGTTCAATGTACTATAGGTTATTCTCTGGTTAACACTCATCAACTGTAACACATTCAACATATTTTTGATTGGCGTTCGTTTATTACATTTCAAAATTATTCTCATACCTCGGTTTTGAATTTTTTGTAACCTATCAACACTATTTTTTTGCAGATTGAAAAGAAGTATAGAACAATACTCAATATGAGGCAGTGCAAGTGTCTTGAATAACATCAAAATTGTGTTCCTATCTAATTTATTTCTTAATCTTTCAATGAAGTGAATTTTTTTTGACATTTTATTTGCTATATATTCTGCATGTGATCTGAAATTTAGATTTTCATCTATTATGACGCCCAGATATTTCATCTTATTTACTCTTTGAATTGCGACCCTATCTATCATTATTCTCAAATCAATTATATTCAGTTTTCGCGTCTTATATTCACTACCAAGTAACATATAATTAGATTTTTTAACATTGATTTTCAAATTACCATAACATAACCATACAAATAAAGAGTCCAAGTCAGTTTGAACTAAACGTGACATCAGCTCGACGTCCTCACCAGAGATAAATAGCATTGTGTCTTCAGCAAACAGTGATATTTCACAATTTCCAACATACTTTGTAATATCATTTATATATAAGATAAATAAGAGAGGTCCTAAGACCGTCCCTTGAGGAATGCCTTGTTCACTATCTCCAGTTGAGGATATCGAACCGTTGAACTTAACTTTTTGAGACCTATTACTTAAATATGAAGTCATCCACTTCAGCACATACCCTGAGAATCCCATTTTTTGTAATTTTTTCAACAAGAATGCCCTGTTTATAGTCTCAAATGCTCTTTGAAAGTCAAGAAAAACAACTATTATCAGTTTAACTTTATCAATCTCTCTCATCCACCTATCACAGACTCTCAATATGGAACTCTCACACGAATGATTTACACGAAATTCTGATTGAGCCCTATGGAGTATATCATTCATATCACAAAACCTCATTAACTGTTGTCTCACCACAAGCTCAAGCACTTTCTCAAATACCGAAACCGTGTTTATTCCCCGGAACTCCTGACACAGCAGAGTATCAGTAACCTTCTGTATTGGGATGACCATCGCTGTTTTCCAAACCTGCGGGAACTCACCATATGTGAGAGAAGTATTCACCACATCCAAAAGTCTATTTCCAATGAACTTGAAACACTTGAAAAACATCCCTTGAAATTTGAGTATTGATACCATCCTCTGGACCAGATGTACCTATTCTTCAGAGAAGAATCAACTTTTTTCAAATCTTTCATTGAGATTATTTCAAACCTTGAAAAAGTTCCAAAAGGCTCAATGTTCTCTAGTTATTTTTCTTGAAAATTAATATAGAGGTATAGAGGAAGTTATCTCATTTATGCTGTCAATAAAGAACCTGTTGATTTTTTCAGCTATTTCTGCATCATCACTTACGAAATGATCTCCAAATTTTACTCTATGTATATTATTTTTGATTTTACTAGGCAGCAAATGTTTCAAACTTTTCCATATATTTTGCGCAGAACTCTGCTGAATAAACTTATTATAATATTCTCTTTCAGATGCCCTCATTTGATAGGTAACACAATTTCTTATTCTCTTATATTTCTCCCAAGTTTCACTTGATCTTGTTATAACAGCTTGCTTATATTTTATATCTCTTTCCTTCATTAAATGAATAATCTCCTTGATCATCCATTCTGAAATATTGTTTCTTTTCGGGGGTAATATTGTAATGGGGCACATTTCATCAATTGTTTTTTGTATTGGTTCAGTGAAATTAGATGTCATTTCATTAATATCTATAATATCATTATTCCATCGCATTTCCATCAATTCATTTTGTAATTTGTTTACATCATAATTTTTGTAGGAACGGAAATAAGACGATTTATTATTTTGTTCATAATTTATATCTAAATTAATTGATAAAATCGAGTGATCAGAGATCTTAGGTGTATGGTGTACTACATGCTGAACATTCTTATAATTAGTGATCAGATAGTCAATCATCGTAGAACTATCTTTTATCACTCTGGTATAAGTAGTGACTATTTGGTTTAGCCCCCAATGGTATATTAAGTCTTTGCATTTAGTTGAATAATATGTGTTTTTACTCCAATCTATATTAAAGTCTCCCATGCATAGTAATAAGGCATCGTATTCACACATTTTTGCCAGTAATTCCTCAAAATCCGCCAGAAAATCACCTGTTCTAAGAGCAGGGAGGTAATACAGACAACTAATGATAAACTTTTGTTGACCGATCTTAACTTCCACTAAAATTGCCCATAGATAATTATCTTTATTATCAACATGTCTAACTTTATATGTTAAGCAATCCTTAACCAATACCAGGACACCTCCTGTACGTTTGTTTTTTGACACACAATTTATGGAGTTGTATCCATTTATTTTCAATTCGTTGCTAATCACATCTTCAGTAATATGTGTTTCTGACAGGCATACAATTACCGGATTCCAATCTTGTATCAACAGTTGTATATTACATTTATTTTTCAAGTATCCTTGACAATTCAAATACACAATTTTTTTTGGCATTAATTGCTATTTCTCTCCATAATATGTTTTTTTACTTATGCTTTCAATAATTCTCTTATAACAAGGACATTCTAGATCAGAAGCCTTATGATTGATATCAAGAGATATCTTCAATTTCTCTACTTTCTTACTACAATTTATGCACTTTATGATATCTGATTGGCATTCATTAATATTATGTTCTTCAGAGCATTTTAAACAGGCCTTTTTGTTCGTACAATCCTTTGATAAATGGTTGAAACCTGCACAATGAAAACATCGAACCACATTATAATAATCAAATACGTAGCATTTTCTCCATCCTATATTTATCTTCTCTCTACCCTTTATGTTATTATATAATTCACCTTCTATATCAAGAATTATATTGCAAGCATTTTTTTTGTTTTATTTGTATATTTTCGAGAAATCTTCATTTTATTTTCTATATCTTTATCAGCTACTCTTAAATCATTCTATTCAATTATGCATTTCAGAATGTTTTCATCCTCCTGTTGCATATATTTTTCTTCAGCTCCTCTTATAATAATTTTGGGATTTTTAAGACCAGCTTCAACAACTTTGTATTCATTTCCAAATTCTTGGGCTACCTTCGCAGAAATAATATCCTTCGTTTTGTGTCCATCGCATCCATTCATAATTCCTTCCTTCTTTATATTTTTCATACCATCAACAGCTAATTTTAATTCACCGGGATCAATTTTGTTTGCAATTTCGGCTCTTGTGGCATTACTTTTTTGTTCTTTCGTTGGTTTAATTAATAAAACATCATTGTAACTTTGTTTTTGTGGTCTTGGAGTTTCTTTATTTATTATCGGAACATTATCTTCAATGTATTTTATATATTTTTTCATGACATTCGTTTGCTCCTCTATTTTATTTAAACAATTAATAAGCATATTTTTCAGCTCAGCTATGGTATTATTTTCATTGCAGTCGTTGCAATAGTATTTTATATTGTCATTTTCCACAATGTATTTCATTTCATCTTCATTCAAATTGACGCACTGCGTGTGAAATTTACTCTCACAAACCGCACATATTATTTTCTTCGTATTTCTTTTAATTTCATACTTGCATGTCTTACACTTCGAATTCGACATATTCCCAGATGCATCTGCATATATATCGAGATGAAGATAACAGACAATCTTATCGTTTGATTTCACTGATTGATTTCCTCTTTCACTTTCACATTCAACGTAAATGGGTCGATGATTTATAGTTATTTTTACGCATTTACAGAAAAATTTCACATTTTCTTCACCGAAATATTGTTGTCCATATCCTCATGAACATATGAATATCAATTTTATATTAAAATTCTACTTATTTATTCCACTTTTACTCAATATTCACGGAGCGTTATGAAATGATGTAGACTAATCGGTAGACATTTCACTAATCGTGATTACTAAAACCATACCTTCAGTTCGATCAAGAATACCATACTAAATTTATAAATTATAATTCAATGTCTAATTCAAATTTGTGGTCTGCTGGTTAAATCTGAGAATTTTCAAATGTTTTCATGCAATATTTCTGAATTACGGTTAATCAATATTCTAAATATTTAAGGATAATGAATATAGACATCTACGAAGATCTTTGAGGAAGAAGTGGCAGCTTCTGGAATATGCGAAGAACAACAGAGATTCAGGAAGAATAGATCCACTTTTGATGCAATATTCACAATCCGGCAAATAACCGAAAAAGCTATAGAATTTAATAAACCAGCTTTTATGTGCTTTTTTGACCTGACTCAGGCCTTCGATAGAATAAGACTATTCGAGGTTATGCCGCTTTTGCAGAAAAGAAATATTTACCGCAATATAATAGCAATTATTGCAGAACTCAACACAAACAACCACACCTTCATAAAGGTTGCAGGCAGACTATCTGAGAAAGTACCCATATCAACTGGAATAAGGCAGGGCTCTGAAGTCCTGCATTATTTAACATCATGATGGACGAAATGATTACAGAAGTCTAGAAAGTTGGTAGTGGATATCGAATGGGTGATGAGGAGATAAAAGTTATATAGTCCTTTCGTTTGCATAGGAAGTGGAGCACTTTCCTACACTCGGTGTAATTTACACTCGATTTTAGTATTCGTTTGCTGATTGGATGTACACCAGTGTAGTTTATCTCCACCTAGTCAAAAGTAGGTGTAGTAAAATTACTAAAATGTACTTTAACTGTGTGGTTATGGTAATGTTGACTTGCAATGTAATTAATCTGTTATTTGTATTGTTTATGCTTATTTCTTATTTGTATTGTACTCAATTTATGGGAACTTGGATCTCTACTTCAGAGGCTTCTTTGTAGGTTTGAACAAATTCTTCTTTATAGGTTTGAACAAATTGCGTCCAGGTTTAACATGCAAATATCCACAACCAAAACACAGTCTCTCACGGTATCAAGGGAACCGCGCAGATGCAAGCTCGCCATCTACAACAAGAGCGTCGAACAGGTTATGCGGTTCAACCACCTTGGGATCAACATAACAAGTAGCAGAGACCTAAAAGAAGAAGTGAGAGAATAAATATATATGTCTGTGGAGAGTAAAGCCAGAATATATAAAACCCGTGTTAGACCTGTGATGACGTATGCAGTCGAAACTAGAGCGGAAAACGCCCTAACTAAACAACTCATAAGAACAACTGAGATGAGAACGAAGAGTGGAGAGACTACGTTGACAGGATGGGCAACACCAGACTGCCAAAAATTGCCAGGGAGGGAGTACCATGTTCGAAAAGACCCCCGGGACGTCCACCAACCCGCTGGTATGAAAGCTGGAGTTCAGCATCACAACTGAAGTCATAATGCTGATGAAAAACAGGTTATAATCCTAATATTGATATTATATTAAACATGGAAAAATTTCAAATGAAGGAAGGCCAGTTTCGTCAATCAATAGGGTCTAAAAATGAATTTTACAATAAAAAGTAAAATATGTTCAAAGAAAGGAGGTTATGGAAATATTTGTCATGTACACATTAGAAAATCTTAATTTCAACAATGGCAATAAAAAAATTTCAGGAATTTAAATCGTATTGGATGTGCCTCATATTTAACTAAATCTGAATAATACGTAAACGAGAGAACGACCATGGAAAAGTTTGAGCGCAATACACTCAGCTACAGTTTTTTCAGCAATGAAAAGGCTAAGTACATAAGGAATCAACAAACCTCAACTAAGAATTCCAAAACCGTCCTCATATTTCACTTATTAAATAAAAAATAAAGCAAACACTCGAAAAAATATGTAACAAATATGTATATATATATATATATATATATATATATACATATATTTATATATAAATAAATATGTATATATATAAATATATATACAGAGCCGGATTTACGAATTTGCCGCCCATGGGCCTGAAGCATTTCGCCGCCCCCGACCTAAAATAATACTATGTGAACATCAATATCTTAAAAATAAATTAACATCTTGATAAAGTTATAGCTTTATATAACCTCACTAACTATGATCTAGGAATAATACTAATTAGTACTTTGTTATGTGGAATATTTGCAGAGAATCTATGATTCCTTCTTACTGCTCAAGATATCCTTTCAACTTTTAAACTAAACATAGTGCAATTATTATTGTTATCATAATTAACGGAAAAATATGGATTAAAGGAAAAGTTAAATATTTCGTCACTTGTTGCCCACGAGATTTTGAAGAAACCCAGTCGTCCTTCATATTGTTTTTATCTCATTATTGTTCACCATCCATTCAGAAATGAATATTTTTTTCACTCATTTTGAAACCACTTAGATCATGAACATAAACTAAAAAAAATCAATTTTGTTTTTTTCCAAAGCGGATTGTAACATGGAAAATTAAGAAATCGAAAACGATTCAATGATAAAACTGTTTATTGAGAGCTTGAACATTCAATTCATAGTGAAACTTTCAAAAGTTTTCAGAATTTTTAAGCCTAGCTTTAATATTAGCGAATATATCAATGATATCATTAAAGTCAAGCTTACACGTCAAGTGTTTTTCTCAAATCTTTTACTATGGTTGAAAGAGCTGAGTTAACTATAACATTTCCTGGCCAAAAGTTGATCTTAAATAAGTCTTTACTCGTGAAAGAGTAGAAAATGAACGTTCTGCTGCACAATTGCTGACTGGTGTACACAAAAACATCGTAAGAGCTACCCTTACATTTAGATATAAGTCCTGGAGATCTTTTGACAAAATATATCTGTTTAATGTTGACAGCAATATTTATTCTGTACTGGATGTCTTTTCTTTGCATAGACCTTTCAAATGATGACATTCAACAACAACAAAGAAGGAGCTTCAATATCCGTTGAGTGATTAGTGTATAAATCTGAGTGAAAGCAATTCCGCATAAAACGCTCTTGATTTTTTAGCAAAATTTAACTGGCCTTCAAAATTTGCCGCCCCTAAAAATTTGCCGCCCTGGGCCCGGGCCCATGTGGCCCATGCCCTGTATATATATATATATATATATATAAATATATATATATATATATATATATATATATATATATATATATATATATATATATATTATAATATATATATATATAAATATTATATTATATATAAATATATACATATATATATATATATATATATATATATATATATATATGTACCTACATATAGGTAAGCCAAGTGAAACGCTGACATCAATTCTTTCACGTTATATTATCAATATATCTTACCATACGAACAACTCTTTAACCCAATATATAAAGTCATTTGGTGAAGGTAGACTTTATATCGGTAGAACATATGCAAACTTCTGAGAAAGAATCAAAGAATATAAGCGCTGATTTTAAAAGAATATGAGACTCATTATCCCATAATCATCATGAGAATTATTTATTCATTACATATTTCCATATTTAATATAGAGATCGTAAAGGATTTGGCGAGGCTTAGAAATTGATAAGGTACTGAATTCTGATGATTTTGAATAGAAGTAACCTTTACTTGATGGAAATTCATATTAAGAAATAAGAACACGTTTATTAAAATTTAGTTTCCACTATATCACATAAAATAACAATTATTTCAACACAGTGTCTTCATCAGATTATGTTACAAACTGATTCTTAAAATATATTACAGTAATTGCATACTATCAGAAATCTTCTGCAATGGATATTAACAACAGTGGGTTGTATTTGTGATTCCCAGAACGGTATTAGAGGTATTAACTTATTTGGAGTGGTTAACTATGATGAGGTTCCAAATAAAATGTTTAATGAAGGTGAATTACTGAGTGCTGTTTGCTCATTGGTTAAATATCTGATAAGATATTTAATTTCGGTATGTATTCTCATTTGTTAATTTACCTGCATATATAAGTGTTTTATATTTTTTGATATTATCTGTATTATTCCTGCGATATTTATTTCGCAGACAATAGACCACATTTTGAACAAGTGCCAAATAAGATCCTTCCCTGGTGGTATCCATGAAATTTTCTTCGCTTTCCCTGAGGAAGAGGATTGAATTAAAGGCATAGATATTGACGTTTAAATGTTTGTTAGTAAATTTGTATTGTAAAATTTATTTGTACTAGACTATGAGTCATACTGTAATTGTTTTATCATATATCATGTTCCTATTTATATTTATGCTTACACCGGAGCTTTTTGTATATACTTATTGTGTGCTTTTCATACAATGAAAAAAAAAAAAAAATATATATATATATATATATATATATATATATATATATATTTCTGCGGTATACTTAGTGGATTGCTTTCTTATGAGAATGCTTATTCGGAAAATAAATATCAACATTCAGTTTATACCCATTGCTATGGACTATTTGTTTGATATAATCAAATTCTCTGTTAAAATTTTCTCCAACAATTTTCAAAATATGAAAAGGACAATTAGAGATAGTTCTCTATTTTCGGTACGTGAAAAATAGTTTTCAGTACTTATGGATGCCCAAGCTCCCACTCTATATTCTTTGATCAAACTTCATAAAGAAAACTTTCCTATCAGACCAGTTGTTTCTTCCATATCAGACCCATTCATTAAGATTTCAAAAAAATTTTAAGGAATCACTGTAACTTCAAACCAGAATTTTGTATACGAAATTCTATAGAATCTAAACCTAATTAAACATATAAATCTACCACATAATAGTTAATTTATTTCGTTTAATGCAGAAAAATTATCTTCTATTCCACCTGCTGATGTCTTAGTGTTGGTGACATTCTGCTTCTAATACTCCCATCTTGTTGGATCTCAAAATTTCACCATTAGTGTATATATATTGACACATAACTCGGTAGCACTCGTACACATTTTTCCTTCCATGCTTTCCTGTACAAAATGATTACTCGCTCCTGAGTCTAACCACCTTCGATATGATTTCCATAATTTGCTGCATACAGTACCACCACTTCTTGTTTTACAGTGTTGGCTTGATGTTTCCTATCTCTCAAATTTTGCACATTTGTATGAAAATTGCCTCTTGGTCCTCCATATCTTCCTCTAAAACTTCTTTGTTGCCTGCCTCTAAAATTTCCTTTTCTACGTGGACACTGTGCTTGGAAATGTTGGGAACTACCACACACAAAACATGTCTTGGCATTTACATTCAAGCCTATCTCACTATCTTCATTGCTACTTACAGCTTTCATTTTTATTTCCTCGTCCAATAGCCTTGCTTTAACGAAATCAAATTTCACATCTGAAACGGTTTCTAGAGCAGTTTCTGCTGTATCATACTGCGCTGGCAGGGACAATAATAAATGGCATACTTTATCACTCTCACTCAAGTCTGATCCATGCTCTTTAAGCTCCCTAATAATTGTGTCAAAGTTCAAAAAATTATCTTCAAGCCTCTCATTACAATCTTGTTGAAGAGCTTGACCTTACAAACACATTTTTCAGTGCCTCAATTTGCGCCCTAGCACTTTTGCAATCTTTAATTATATTCAAATGTTTGTCTGCAACTCCTTGAACTAAAATTAACTGAGCCTTATAATCTTTTCTCTGCCATTCTTCCTTTTTTTTAGAACTAGCACTTTCACCTGGTTCTACGCCTTGGATAGCCTCCTGACAATTTTCCCTTTTCAGCAGAGTAACCATTCTAAATTGCAAATTATTGAAGTTGTTTGCCTCTAAAATTGGCACTGTATTATTGAGTGTTCCAGCCATAGTTTACTATATTAACTGGATTATTCACTCAACACAAATAAGTCTCTGCACACAAAACTCAAGCTGTTTACAGTCTGTATATTTCACAATCCTTCGCTTCTGGGTTCATAATCTGTTAAAGTTTACTGGTAAAATAAATTTACTGAAGCGTTTTATTGAAGGATATATTGAATTTATGATTGAAGCAGAAAAAGTAACGAACGAGACTGACAAAATAATATTACGCCAACTAAATTATTTCTGAACTTCGTGTATTAAAATTTCTATGCCTAATCATACAGTAATATCAGATTTTACATTTAACAGAAACTACCCAAAAGCACTTCCTCAACAACTCAATCTACTTACGAAGTTTGAACCTGCTAACTTAATTTGCAGAAGCTGTGGAGTTTGGCAAATTTTCAAAAACCTCGAAAAATCAAAAAATTTCTGTGTAAAAATGGCGGCGGTTGGAAAAATCTTACCAGATTTCAATAGTTTTCTTCTGCAACGAAAGCAATTCCAGTTACAAATATTTCAACTCATTTGGTGTGATACGAACCGCTGGAGATGTAAATATGTACCGGGAAATATATTTATATGAAAATTAGAAACATCTACGTAAAAATGGCGGTGGTTGCAGAAATTTACCCAAATTTGATACTTTTTTCTGCGATGGAAACATTCCCAGGTATCAAATTTCAGCCCACTTGACCCTATGGGAGCCGTTGGAGACCCCTTTCAAGAACGAAGTTTCTTACGTATTTTGTATCCACTTTGTTATGGTTGTTTTTCGATTTTTTTCTATACTCTATTTGATGCTTAACATATGGATCAATTATTATCTCTGTGTAATGTATGAAAATACATGTAATCACATGTACATTAAACGTATGTAAACAGTAAATACTGTATCAATTTATATATCAATAATTTTATTAACTAATTTTCCTATGTTAAGTATATTACACATACTTTGCTACAGTTTCCATTTCTTGAATCTAATTGCGAAATTGAAATGATGGAATAATATAACTCACGTATGAATTAAAACAAAAACAAATAATATATAAATTGTTCATAATAATATAACTCGTATAGTTGTGCCTACAAATTATGAAAACCACTATTTCAAAAATGCAAATATCAAGTTTTGTGTGTTGTGAGTACTGTGGAATATCCGAATCTTCGTAGGTATTTAGTCAGCTGCAAAAATTACGTCCTATTTTAATATTATCTTTCATACCGTGCCAACAACGATCCCTTGCTGGATTCCGATGAAGTCCCATATAATATTGAATGGAATTGGCATTTACTTGGTGAAAGTTCATATTCATAACTTTATAAAGAAATAAAAAACTAACTTTTCACAGGTTGAAATAAAAATATATTAAGTAAACGCGTTTCGTCATAACATTGACTTCATCTCGTACTAAACTATGGTATTACAAAACAATCTATTTATACGAAAAAAAAACTAATAATAGCATTGGAAAATTGATTAAAAACAACAAATCAAAAATTCATAGAGATGAACGTACTGGTGTTTATAAACTTGACTGTGACGATTGTGAAAAATTCTATATAGGACGTACAATTAGAAATTTCAAAACTCGAATACACGAACAAACGTACCTATATTAAGCAGAAAACTGAGTCTAATTATGCGTGCCATCTTATTCAAGAAAACCATACCTTTAATCACAATTATAATATATTACAATTTGAAAATAGTCTCCATAAAACCAACTGTTGGGAATCCCTATACATCAATAAATATAAAAATTCCGGAAATTTAGTTAACGACCAGATTGAAGTAAACCCTTCTCCTCCCCTTAATCTGTTCAATTTACCTACTAATAGCTCTGAATGAATTGCTTATTGTTATTTAGTTTCTCTAGGAACCCCTCTGTGTTATGTTCAATCTTTCGTATAAATAGATTGTTTTGTAATACCATAGTTTAGTACGAGATGAAGTCAATGTTATGACGAAACGCGTTTACTCAATAGATTTTTATTTCAATGTTTGTAATGTTTGTAGATTGTCCATATTTGGGTAGTAAGATGAATTTAACAATGAAACTATTTTGTCTTCAAATTCCCAAAATTATATTAATTAACGTACAACCGGTTTCGTTGTTTCAGAACAACATCTTCAGGTACAATATACTGAAAAAAATATAAATAAAGAGTAGCTTACAAACAAGAAAAACAAGAAAAAACATGAAAAAACATACATCTTCAATTTCAACACTTACATTTTTACACTAATGAGAGATAGTCTAAAATACAAAGAATCCAAAAATTGTAATTCAGTCAACATTGATGAGGACGAAACAAATTTAAAAAATTTTTTCTCACATACGAGAAACAAATTATGCCTTTTCAAGTTTTACGGAGCTAGCAAGATTGACAATTTAATATTTTGTAATGTGGTACATCTACCGTAATTATATGTAGTTCTTGTTATCGAATTCTGTCATTCATAATGTTCAACAATGTCCACTCTTAGGATGGAAGGTGTGATCTTAAACTAAGGCCGCAAGATGGAGTCTTCTTACAAAACTATTAATAATTTCCGTGTTACTTTTTCATTCAAAAAAAATAAATTTATCAGTTTTTCTATCAAATTGAATTTTGTGAATTAAGAATTTTTATTGATATTTGATTTATACAATCTCGAAATTTCCAATTGCTCCAAGTTGTTCAATATGTAAGGATTGTATTCTATGTGGAGAATTTTATAATTATCAATGAAATCCGTGATATGTCCTGTCTCATTAATGTGTTTAGCAAAAAGGGAGTCATTATTATTGAATCTTATACATCTATGATGTTCAGCGAATCGAGTTTTGAAATTTCTTTTCGTTTTTCCCTCTTACCCACGACCACACTGATAGTTGATTTATTATATACCCGGTTTATGAAGTAATTTCATTTTATCCTTTTTGTTCAATAAAAGGTCTCCCAGTGTGTCACTTGTTTTAAAAACTAACTTGATATTATGTGGCGCAAATATTCGTTGGATTTTATAGGAAATCTTTCCATTGAACGTTATGCAATAATATTTTATTTGCGGATGATTTTCCTTGACGTTGGTGAAGGTTGATTCAAATGGTAAAAATTACATTATTAGAAGTATTTCTAGAGAGTTTTCCTATGAGATAATTTGTCGACAATGTCCGGGGTCAAAACCATTTTCTTATTGCAAATTCTGTTTTAATAATTCCTAACTCCTTAATACGTGATTCTGTATCTAAAGGGATATCATATGCTCTGTTTACAAAACTACTCAGTGCTGAAATTTTGTGATTTGTGCAATGAAATGAATCTTTATGGATTATTATACCAGTGTGTGATGGTTTTCTATAAATCTCAAATTGATGCCTGCTATTTACATTTTAATAGTAAGTCCAAAAAGTTTATCGATTTATTGTTTTCAATTTCTAAAGTAAAGTTTATTTTTGCATGTACTGAGTTTAACTATATTCAAAAAATCTCCCAACTGAAGTAAATCACCTTGCCAAAGAATCAGGATATCATCAACATATCTATGATAGTATACTATTTAGATGAGTAAGGGTTATTGTCAATGATGTGTTCCCTTTCAAACCAATCCATGAAGAGATCCGCTTAAAAGTGGGGATAGTGGAGAGCCCATGGCCAAATCCATCATTTTTGACCATAAATTCTCATTATCGAATGAAAAGAAATTCTGCTTAAGACAGATGTTGAGAAGTTTGGTGAATTCTTCTGCTTTATTATCTGATATTGAGCTATATACTAGTTTGGATTTCACTATCTCAATCACTTCTGGTATTGGAACATTGGTGTATAGATTATACACATCTATCATCATTAAATTCATTTTTATTTCAACCTGTGAAAAGTTAGTTTTTTTTTAATTTCTTTATAAAGTTATCCCATATAATATTTCAATCGTTATGTCACTATTTATACAAGTCAACTCTTTTCACAAGCAGAGTAAAAGAACTTTATTATAAAAAAAATTATGTTTCAGAATACCTCACTAACGCTTATGAGTTAATTCTCTTATAATAGTCCTTGTGAACATTATCAATAAGGCTAAACTTAATTAGAACAAGGATATCTAAAATGTAATATGGAAGAACGTCTACGTCAGAATAAATTTTCTCTAGTCCCCTTTGTATTAATTTCATTAATCATTTCATTTTCAATAGGTGACTTATGTGATAAATCTTGTTGAATTCGAACAACAGGCATATTTTGATAACATAATTCTGAATTTTGATATAATTCTCATTTCATAACAGATGTATTCAAATGCACAGTGCAAGAGGACCGGCGTTTTCGAAAAAATTTTTGAAATTTATTATGTCGCAGAAAATTATGGAAACTAAAATCTCTCCAGTTTCATAAAGACAAATTACTTATATATACATATTAAATATGAATATAATAACAAGGGAAGGAAATGAGTATAATTTCTGGAAATACTTGTTAATTCACTTTGAAAACCATAATATCAGAATCCGAGCGAAATAACTTGACAAATACTTAATTTAATACTACCTAATTAGACGAGCGGCGTACCCCCTAAATTATGACACCTACCCATAACTTTTTGGTAACCGACAAATTTTGAAACCAAAATATTTGTTGCAAAAATATACACAAATTTTCTCAATAAAATTTTTCGATTGGAAGGGGGGAACATTGTGTTTTTTGAGAAAAACTGGTTTTTTTTTCGAAAGTGATACGAGCGCGGAATACGATTCAACTCGCTGTCAATTTTTTCCACTTTTATATATTGAAATGAAACTTTTACGGTTTGATCGTGATATTAAGCACTTTTAAAAAATGTTCAGATTGATAACCAAAGTTGACCTGTTTTGATGTTACGTAACTATATATAATTATTTAACGAATAATCGGGTTTTTATCTTCGTCGAATAAAAGAGTCGAGGAAAGTTTCAAAATAATGCTTACAATTAATAAGGTTTTAATTAATATAGTTTTAAAAAGTTTTTGGCAAAATTGCAAGAACTTGTGTTGCAAAGAACAAAATCTATAGCACTTCGAATATACTGCGCGCGATTATCGTTTGAACGTACACTCGCTATTAATTATCCTCTCACTATCTATCGCTATTAATAATTCAAATTTTTATATAACTATCTTCTTTGAAAAGTGGATGAATGTTTTGAACAAATTTTACAGACCTTTATTATCATAAATTTTTATTATTTTTTTACATTTTTTTATATTTTTTGTATAATAAAGTTATAGAAAAGTAATATATACAAAGGTCAAGAAAAATAATATCATTTATTTGTTAACAAAATTCATTATTTAGCTCTGGATCATCACATGCATTTTCATCGCATTGGTTTTTACTCATATTGCAACATGATTCAGAACAAGAGCATATATCACAACAGTCTAATTCAGGTGCAAAACATGGGCACACAATGTTCGTACAGGGTTTATTTCTGCTCTTTTATAAACAAAAATATTTTAGCAGATATTCCATCGCGGTATTTCCTTCGAAATAATTTGGAAGTTACACTTCATCATTCAATATGGTTCTATACAGGGACTGTAGCTCCTTTATTAAATCAACGAAGATACATAGGTACCAATACATTTATAACAAACTTGTTTCAAGCATCACTGATTCACTTCTGCCTTTTCACGCTATAAGTGGATGTGATACTACTTCCATATTCTTCTCCATTGGAAAGAAAAAAGCGTACGCTGCTTTGCAAAAAACGAGTGAGAATGATTTACGAACTTGAACTTTTTCAAATTTACAGATACAGCAAGCTATAAAGATTGTTATTAATTTCCTAGCTTCAGTATATGACCCCTCAAAAAAATCAGAAGCTGATAGGTATTGTTGCTTCTCTTAGATCTTGTTTAGCCATTGAAAAAAATACTCCTATAGATAAACTGCCACCGTCGGAATCAGCATTAAAACAACATATTTTAAGATCAATGTGGCAAATTAATGAGTGGAATCAAGCTATTTTATCAGAAATGATATCTTTTGAAGTAACGAACTATGGTTGGATTCAACAAGATGAAGTGTTACTTCCAAATTATTTCGAATGTAATACCGCGATAGAATATCTGCTAAAATATTTTTGTTCGTGCAAGAGCAGAAATAAACCCTGTACAAACATTGTGTGCCCATGTTTTACATCTGAATTAGACTGTTGTGATATAATTATGCTCTTGTTCTGAATCATGTTGCAATATGAGTAAAAACCAATGCGATGAAAATGCATGTGATGATCCAGCAAAATAATGAATTTTGTTAACAAATAAATGATATTATTTTTCTTGACCTTTGTATATATTACTTTTCTATAACTTTATTATACAAAAAATATAAAAAATGTAAAAAAATTAAAAAATTTTATGATAATAAAGGTCTGTAAAATTTATTTAAAACATTCATCCACTTTTTAAAGACGATAGTTACATAAAAATTTGATTCATCAATAGCAAAAGATAGTGAGAGGATAATTAATGGCGAGTGTACGTTCAAACGATAATCGCGCGCAGTATATTCGAAGTGCTATAGATTTCGTTCTTTGCAACACAAGTTCTTGCAATTTTGCTAAAAACTTCTTAAAACTATATTAATTAAAACCTTATTAATTGTAAGCATCATTTTGAAAATTTCCTCGACTCTTTTATTCGACGAAGAAAAAACCCGATTATTCGTTAAATAATTATATATAGTTACGTAACATCAAAACAGGTCAACTTTGGTTATCAATCTAAACATTTTTTGAAAGGGCTCAATATCACGATCAAACCGTAAAAATTTCATTTCAGTATATAAAAGTGGAAAAAATAGACAGCGAGTTGAATCGTAATCCGCGCGCGTATTACTTTCGAAAAAAAAACAGTTTTTCTCAAAAAACATAATGTTCCCCCACTCCAATCGAAAAATTTTATTGAGAAAAGTTGTGCATATTTTTGCAACGAACATTTTGGTACCAAAATTTGTCGGTTACCAAAAAGTTATGGGTTCTTCATTAACGAGAGCTCTTTTTTGGGGTACGCCGCTCGCCTAAATCTTTGAGGGAAACTAAAACAGGATAGTAGTGAAATACCTGAAATTTCCGAAATTGTACTATTAGAAATTTACGGTAGCGGAAGGGTCAGTAATCTCCAGGTTTTGGTTTTCCCTTGTGGTATAAGGGTATCCGCACAACGCGCCTAGATGGTAGCCTGGTTGGTCGCTGGTAGAGTTAAAAACCGCTAGATACTCGCACGTCGAGCCGGTAGATGGTAGCTGGTCATACGGAAACTAACCCGCGTAGTGTGCAGATGTGTGGTTGAAATGGATGATTCAAAGTAGTGACAGTGATGATTTTTATTTATTAGAAAACAATGTTACAAAGTGGTTCTTACAACAGAAAGCTGAAAAAAGGTTTACGGTACATTCTATTAATCAAAAAAGACAAGAATTTGGAGAATATCATCATTTATTCAGTGTGATTATCCCGATCGTTTCTTCTCGTATTTGAGAATGAAGCGGAAAACTTTTTAGGACAAACAGTCCGAAATATTGCCACCCGATATAAATAACAACAACATTCTTTCAAATGAAATAAAGATATTTCAAATTTTGCGAAACACTTTCTAGATTCAAGTCACTCTTTTCCAGGCATATATAATATAAACATTTCACATACAGCTCCGAAAAGTAAGAAACCAAATATTTTAGAGTACATAGAAATATATAAATATAATAAAAATATCCCAGTCAATTCGTTAAATGATCAAACAGATGTACGGAATTCTCCAATATTTGACCCCTTCTAGAATAAATTTATGTTGTTAGCAAGCTCTTCATTCACATAGGTTAAAATTCGATAATACCAGTAATTATAATCTTTCAACTACTTGCTTTGTATGCCTACTATGACCGACACTGTACAATGAGAAAATGTTCATTCGCTTGTAGTAGTACTACGAACCTGCTGTTGCAAACAAT
This sequence comes from Cynegetis impunctata, assembly GCA_030704885.1. NCBI lineage: Eukaryota > Metazoa > Arthropoda > Insecta > Coleoptera > Coccinellidae > Cynegetis > Cynegetis impunctata. The sequence goes on from JARQZK010003623.1 coordinate 142,608, forward strand.
TTAATAAAAATAGTGATACAAAAAACAAAGTCAAGTGTTTCTCATTTATATTTGAAAAATTCACAAAGTAACGGACAAATCCATCCAATATTTAGTATTTTTGCTCTGAATATGAAAATGATCTTAAATTTCTAATTAAGATCATCATTCATTTCTGCGGCAACACCATCCCATATCCATTTCGCACGCTTGTCGCTGGTAGCGGTTAGCTGGTAGAATGTAAAATGTTTTTCTTCCAGCGACCAGCGACATAGCCCGCTAGCATATAATCGACCGGACTTTCGTGCACGTACCGGTAAGAAACTACTAATATAATTCTTGCAGCCAGGCGACCAGCTAGACTACCATCTACCATCCAGGCTCGTTGTGCGGATACCCTAAAGCAGGTAGGTACTTGTCATATTGCGTCAATTCCGTAGCTGTGTCAGTTTAGATAAGAATTCCGACGAGTGAACTAAACACAGTTACAATTGTATCAGAAATCTAGAAACATCTTGTTCATTTATTGAGTGAAATTAGAACATTATACATTTTTTTAAGTCCTCGCCCTAATCTACTGCACTGCCTAGCTGAAAAAAACCTATGACTTAATTCATTAAAAAGTTTTCAGCAGTTTCTTCATCAGAAAAAAAATATATATCGATATGGAGAGAGCAGGAAGTTCTAATGGAAATTCACCTCCAAGCCAAGAAGACTGCTTCCTAAAACCAGCAAAACGCCCTAAAAAAATGCAAGGAGGTAAGATATTTTGATCGGCTTCTCGCAAGATGGTGAGGTTATTAAAGTTTGAACAAGTGCTTTATATATATATATATATATATATATATATATATATATATATATATATATATATATATATATATATATATATATCTATAATATTCGGTGTATCTCTAATATATTATATTGAATAGTCAGCATTCAGCATATTCATATTAATCAAAATCATATTATTTTATGCACCTACCTTCCTTTCAACCTACATTATATAATATAATTTATTAATTACGATAGAAGGTATTTACATTTACTGCATTTCATTCATTTCAAGATTTGTGGCAACGCTGCAGAGGCTTAAAAAGGTATATTTTCAACGTTCATTATGCCTGCCACAGAAAAGCAAACAACGGTGCGAATACTGCGAATGAATGCTTCATTGCAATAGAAAGTCTCACACAATATCGACCAATCACAACTATAGGCCTTCGGGTAAAATCGAGTGAATTCGTTGGACATGGACCGTTGGACGTTGTCGTTGTCACTAGTCGTGGACGAAAACAGTTTCGTCGGTTTTAATTTATTTTATTGGCGTATTGTTTTTAAAATGAATTCGGTTACTGAAGTTAATTTTAAAAATTTCAATGGTGACTTCATATGCACTAAGTTAAAACGATAAAGTTTTAATAAAAACATTGCGACCTACCCCGGAATCAAACAATTTGGTGCAGCGTAGCAGAATCGCGGTTTTAATATAAGAAATTATGAGAGACATCCTTGGCTTACCGGATCACAGGTAAAAAATAAATTATTTTGTTGGCAGTGTTTACTTTTTACTAGGGAAAATGTCTCTGTTGGCACTGGCATTTATGCAGGAATTATGGTAATTATCGATAATACAACAGACTGTCCCGATTTTCTAACCTTACTAACCTAACCTCCGAGTTCATAAAAGTATAAAATTCATGAAATAGATGAATTTTATTATCAAAAAGACAATGTTTCTATTATATCTATAAAAAAATAGATGTCTATACCAAAGAATTTATTTAAATTTTTTTGTTTAGTTCTAAATGTATATTTTATTATTTTATTTTGTTATTTTATTAAGTTTTGTTTGACTTTTATGACAAGAATTTTATTTTAATCTATTTTTGGGAGGGACCTATTTTATTTCTGGCAAAAAAAAAGTCTCACCTCGCCGTTGGTTCTTGCTGGGCAACAATTGATTAATTCCTCGAATAAGTACCTATTTAATATTTTAGGGTGCTTGTTTTACTTTGATTTTCTTCAAATTATAAGGCGGTTGACCTTGAAATCCTAAGAATTTTCGCCTATGGTGTATTTTTAACACCTCTTGTAGCCTCCTTAAACCAACACCTCACGAGCCGCCACTGATATATATATATATATATATATATATATATATATATATATATATATATATATATATATATATATATATATATATATATATATATATATATATATATATATATATATATATATATATACTAGCGAACCCGGCAAACGTTGTTTTGCCATATAAATTAATTTTATCTATCTATCTATATATTCATCTATCTATCTTTTCATCTATCTATCTATCTATTCATCTATTTATCTTTTTATCTACCTATCTATATTTATTCATCTATCTGCCAATGTATCTCTATCTATCTATTTATCTATCTATCTATGAATCTATCTAACTATTTATCATTCTATCTATCTTCCTACCTATATATCTATCAATCTTTCTGTCCCGGCATCTATTCATCTATCTATCTTTGTATCTATCTATCTAAATATCTATTCATCTATCTATCTAACATTTTATCTATCAATATTATATCTATCTATATGTCTATCTATCAATATATCTGACCCGGAAAACGTTGTTTAAGTATAATGTATATGTCAACACAACGTTTGCCGGAATATAACTATGTGATATGATAATACTTACATATATTTATTTTGATAAGAGAGTTCTCAACAATGAAGCACCAAAATTTGAAAAAATAAGAATAATTTCACATTGCATTTACTATAATATAAATTTAACTTATATTTAGGCCTCAGCAACACGTAAAGCGTTAGTAATTTCAACATAGCTCCATCTATTGGATACTTACTCAATCCAGTGAACTAATTACCTTATACCGCCATCTGTAAGTATCTTATCAAACTAACAGAGATACTCAACAAATAATTTGCAATAAAATAATATTGCAACCATAAATTAAGATATAAGCTATCCTATTTTTCAAGTTGGATCAAACTGCACACGGTGTGCAAATTTGATTAAAATCGGTTAAGTAGTTTAGGAGTCCATCGCGGACAAACAACGTGACACGTAATTTATATATAGTAAGATATATATATATATATATATATATATATCTATATATATATATATATATATATATATATATATATATATATATATATATATATTATAATATATATATATGTATATATATATATATATATATATATATATATATATATATAGGGTCACTCACGGTGGATGGTAGTTCTTTCAAATGATGTATGTTCCTATACCAGTCAGGTTTCCGAAATAAAAGCAAGTTTCTATAAAAATCGGATTATTTTGCCATATTTTGTATTAGGTAGCTATGAAATGTCAACAAAGATGTCATTATGAAAATTTGACAATTAGTGCATCTACAATAAAATGTTCACGCGTTCATTAACGAAAATTTGATATGAAAACAATCAAAATGGAAGGCAATAACTATTCTCATGAAGTTTTGATGAAGTTATTTATTGTACATGGTCAATGTGACCAAAATAAAGAAAGAACATGCAGAAGATTCAATGAAATGTATCCCTATTTACAACCAATGAACGGGAGAAAATTTGTACGTTTACAAAATAATTTTATCACTTATGGGTCAATACTGAAAGCGAAACGAAATTTACCAAAACCTGTTACTTCAAAAGAAGGCAACATTATAAATGTGTCAGCCTATTTTCACGCATATCCCCAAGCTTCCATCAAAAGTGCAGAAGAAGATCCAGGCTACACTCATGCATCTATTCAAAGGATCCTTCATAATTAAAACATGCGCCCATACAAGTTTACGGAAGTTCAATCCCTGAAACCAGAAGATCATCAATCTAGGATACAGTTTTGTGAAAATATTCTGATGCGCATCCAAGAAGATACTAACTTTTTGAAGAAAATAATTTGGACAGACGAAGCTAAATTTACTAGGGAAGGCATTTTTAATAGAAGAAACAAGCATTTCTGGGCGGACAACAATCCACATATTGTCAAAGAAATGGGATTTCAGGAAAAGTTCAGTTTCAACGTATTTTGCCTTTTGAAAGATAACCAAATAATATTCCTCATTTACGATGAACCGTTAAATTCGAAAAAATATCTCCAAATTCTTAGGTCAGTGGTGAATGATTTTCTGGATAATCTTTCAATAGAGGAATATCGTACCTGCTGGTTTCAACGGTATGGGGCACCAGCTCATTGCACTGGGGAAGTAACAAGGGAGTTGTTCCAAATGTTCGATGATCGCTGGTTTAGACGTTTAGGACCATGGAATTGGCCTACGAGATCACCCGACCTAACGCCACTTGATTTTTACTTGTGGGGTAATTTGAAAAGAAAAGTTTGCATTACATCAGTAGTCAGTAAACAAGACCTGCGCCAACGAGTGATCAATTCCATCGAGGAGCTAAATGCCATGAGATAAGGAGAGCCACAAATCATTCAGCAAGTATCCGAATGTTGAAATGTTTCGAAACCAACGGCAGTCATTTTGAACACTCATTATGATCGTTTTCTTAACTTTGTATTGTATGTACTATGTACTGTATTAACATTGTTTATTCCCTTTATACCGTTTTGTTATTTGTTATTTCACGTAATGCAAATTGTTTTTTATTAGTTTAGTAAATTTCGTTCGCTTTCAGTATTGACCCATGTGATAAAATTATTTTGTAAACGTACAAATTTTCTCTCGTTTATTGGATGTCAATAGGTATACATTTCCTTGAATCTTCTGCATGTTCGTGCTATTATTTGGTCACATTGACCATGTACAATGAATAACTTCATGAGAATAGTTATTGCCTTCCATTTTGATTGTTTTCGAATCAAATTTTTGTTAATAAACGCGTGAACGTTTTATTGTTGATGCACTAATTGTCAAATTTTCATAATGACATCTTTCTTGAAATTTCATAGCTACCTAATACAAACTATGGCAAAATAATCCGATTTTTATAGAAACTTGCTTTTATTTCGGAAACCTGACTTTTTAGGTACAGGAACATGATACATCATTTGAAAGAAATTTCAATTTTCTTTCGAGATATTCAATAAGATACAGGGTATTACATTTGAAAAAATGCACTTTTTACCATTTTTGTATTTATCGTTAAAATCGCAAATTTTGAAGGGCCCTGTATAATGGAGAACAAATTCTTCTGAATATTACTAATACGTCGGAACTTGATAAACTACACCTAAAATTTCAGCGTCCTACGAATCTAAATACCTTAGTAATGAACATTTAATTGAAGCTATGTTTTGCACAAAAAAAATAAGGAAACCATTTAATTTCTCGAGACCCTCTGGAGATAGGTATAGGGAAATATCATACAAAAATAATTGGAAAATGGTAGAAAAGCAAAAAGTGGAATAATATATAGGGTGTCTTATTTGAAATTTCACAGTTGCTGCTACTTTTCAGTATAAGCGGCAACGCTGCAGCGCCACTATTATTTTAGATCGATAGAGCAAATTCAATTACCCATGAAACCAAATTTTCAGAATAATCCCATGTCCCGTTCTCCGTAAACATCTAACCTACCATCCACCGTGAGTGACCCTGTATATATATATATATATATATATATATATATATATATATATATATATATATATATATATATTACATACTTATAATGCCGGTATGCATGTGGTCGTAATTCTTCGCCATTCGCCTCCTAAACAACGTGACCCATTCTGATGAAAAATATTTTGTACTTGTAGTTGGACGAGGTAGGTTGCGCTGTTGTGGAGACAAAACAAAATTATTTCAGATTTCACACATGAAGGAACATGAATGAACAAATTCGCAGCCTCCCAGCACTTCTAAATATTTTTAATTCATTAATTTTTATATTCACGAATGATTGAGTAGTGAAAGTTTCAATAAGTATTTTTTCATGAAGAGTGTTTTTTAAACGCATTTCACCTCAATTCGGCCTAGGCGGCACTGCAGCTCGTCAACTCCCATAACATATATATATATATATATATATATATATATATATATATATATATATATATGTAATATATATATATATATATATATATATACTACTATATATATATATATATATATACTATATATATATTATGTATATATATATATATATATATATATATGTATATATATATGGGGCGGCTATCCAAAGGAGGCTAAGGAGGCTAAGCCTCCTCAATAATATTCCGTGCATCACTAATATATATATATATATATATATATATATATATATATATATATATATATATATATATATATATATTATATTAAATATATATATAATTATATATATATATATATATATATATTATATTGAATAGTCAGCATTCAGCATATTCATATTAATCAAAATCATATTATTTTATGCACCTACGTTCCTACATTATATAATATAATTTATTAATTAAGATAGAAGGTATTTACATTTACTACATTTCATTCATTTCAAGATTTGTGGCAACGCTGCGAAGGCTTAAAAAGGTATATTCTCAACGTTCAGCTTGTTTACTTATATTGCTCGCGTATTGTTTTAAAATGAGGTTTGTTACTGAAGTTAGTTTTAAAAATTTCAATGGTGACTTAGTGGAATATTTACTATCCCATAACTTTATAGTGCACTAAGTTGTGAGGATAAAGTTTTGATAAAAACATGGCGACCTACCCCTGAATTGAACAATTTGGTGCAGCCTAATAGACAACAAAACCGCGGTTTTAATACAAGCAATTATGAGAGACATCCTTGCCTAACCGGATAACAGGTAAAAAATAAATTATTTTGTTGGCAGTGTTTACCTTTTACTAGGGAAAATGTCTCTGTTTGGGGCCGCTTAGGATTTGAGGATTTAATTCTATAGTTGAAAGTGAGGAATTTTTCATCGATAAGGTAACTTTGAATGCCGCACGCGGATTAATATCTTACTTACAAGATAAGGAATTTATATATTTTTTAAACATCTTTAAATTAATTTTTGAACAAACAGAAATAGTTTTTCAAATCTGACAGCACAAGTTTTCAGATGTAATTTACCTACTCACGAAATCGGCTCAAGTTTCTTTTGGAAAGAATTTCAGAATTTCGTGCAGAAGTTTATTTTAAAAAACTATTTTTTGTATTTCAAACTACTGATGATACGACTCAATTTAGCCAAAAACGAAAGAAATTCAGTTACGCAGATATGGAGCTTGATGAATGAAATTTTGGATACTATTAGGGGTCAAATAGAAATAAGGTTCTCTGATTTGAAAGAAATGCATTTCTTCGACTTACTCAATAAACATTTGTTAACCGGATTTTCGGCTAATTTTCCAGACAACCTTTTGGAAAATTTATGTCAAAAATACACTTTTTTGATAAGGTGGCCATAAAAAGTGAACTGTGTGTTGTTTATAATGACAATGAAATTTTGGGGCAAAATGAAAATTATGTGAGGAATATTTTTCATAATGATTTGAATCAAGATTTACCCCAAGTTTATAAACTCTTATGTCTAATTGTTTCTATCCCGGTGACATCGGCTTCCGTAGAGCGCTCGTTTTCCACTCTTAAGAGAATTAAAACTTATTTACGAAATTCAATGAGCCAGGATCGTTTGAAAAATATTAGTTTATTGTCTATTGAAAAGGAATTGGTAAAACTTTTGGCGAAAGACAAAAAATTTTATGAGGATATTATAGATCATTTGGCTAACGTTAAAGATCGCAGAATCCCGCTAATCTTCAAAAATATATAATAACTTTTTATTTGCTCTCACCAGCTGTTAACAAATTCGTTAAGTAGGTAGGTAGGTACCTATTTTTTGAAAGAAAAAAATTTTTTATGAACAGATGAATTGATTAATTGGCTGAGAAGAGTTTTTGTGAATATTGTAAATAGGAGTTGTAGGTCTCAAGGTAGACACTCGAAAGTGAAAACAAATTAATAGCTTAGGGTGCTTGTTTTACTTTGATTTTCTTTAAATTATAAGGCGGTTGACCTTGAAATACTAAAAATTTTCGCTTGTGGTGTATTTTTTAACACCTCTTGTAGCCTCCTCAAACCAAAACCTCACGAGCCGCCACTGATTATATATATGTATATTTATATATATATATATATATATATATTAAATTTATTCCCGATTTCAGGTCTCTGTGATCGAGGCGCTCTACCAAGCTTAACAGATATTTGTTCAAGTTTCTGCGTAAGTAACGAGGAAGGTTTGAAAAACATGTACAAGAGAAAACTGAATAAAGCCTGGGCTATGCTAAATACAAATCAGTTAGCTGGACAATATTATGAAGCTATTAGATATCTCAATCGCATGATGAAACTAGTCAGGATGGTAGACAATACCGAAGTTACTACGGAACATCTAATGGAGGAATATACTGATGTAGATGTTTTCATTAGAAAGAAACATTTGCAAAAGTATTTCGAATGGGATCCGTTTGAAGAGATGTAGTTGAATTAAATCTATAATTTTTTTGTATGTGAAAGGTTATTGTATTTCAAAGTGAATTATTTTATGAAGGATAAAATATTCGTTCATGAATAATATGATATTATTTCAGTAATAAATTTTCTTTTTTTATTAATTTTCTCAGCACATAAGCCTTATTCATACAACTCAATAATACTCTCAAAATTTTAGAAAATACCGGGAACTTTCAACAATTAAAGATAACAAAAATATTGAAGTTGATGAATCAACACGAAAAACGTGTACATAGCAATATCATTTCATCTACGTTAATCGAAGGAAAGAATGTTTCGTCCGTGCAACAAAGCCGATTATACTATTACTAAAGTTGGACATGACCGAACTTTCAGTTTTCGGTTCTATATTTCAATAATTATCATTTATCTTAGTTATCATTTCACCATGGGACACTGAAGAAAAAAAATGTACAAAGCGTACATTTAAATTTTTTTTTGAATTAATTACTTAATGATTTACGTTAGGTAATGAAAACGTTACACTACTTACTTGTATTAATTCTATTTATTATTGAGACAACAGTAGATACATGCTGTTCTTTAACGGGAATACTAAAAAGTAAATTCATCTTGTTTGATTATATTTATATGGTAATACCACTTAACAATATGTACTTCTAGTGCCCATGATAACTGAATCTTTTGATCAAAGTTGAGAAGTTTAAATTCAAATGATGTCTTGAACTTTCATGTATCATTTACTTATTAGATGAAAATATTATGATACCCCATCTATTTGAACTCTAGTTCCGTGCTTTACATTGCTTACTTTTATTCATTATGGGAAGAACAATACTTCGGGAATTCTATAAGTTTGTGAACCCATTATTTTATTTATCTTTATCAGTCACTGGCTAAGATTTTCGATGAATTAGTTTTTATTTCCAGAAAAATAATTTTTACTCGTTAAAACAATGTTATCTATACTAGTATCTTATAGTTAACTCGTAGAAAAATATTCAAGAAGAAATATAATTTAAAAAATTTCACATGGTACCTACCCATTAATCTTCACGAGTGAATCTTTTTTTTTTGATATAAATTCTTCATCAACTTTGAAGGTCAGTCAGAACTCACTGGAAAGTTGTGTAGTGGTAGAGTTTTTTCGAAAAGGAAATATAGATTTGATGGAAAAGTTTATTATCAATTAGAATACAACTATTACAAGTATTTTTTTGAGCTTATTAGTTTATTTCAAATAAAGTTAAGTTTCATTAAATCACTCGTTTCTAATGCTTGTTTCATGAATATAATTATGATTTTATTTTCAATGTCCATTTTATGTGATAAACCCTGCTGACTTCGACCGACAAGTTTATTCAACTCTAAAAATTATAAGAAGACATATATGTTTCGGAATAATAACTTTGTATGAATAGGTGTAACTGGTTCAAATTAAAAGAAAATCATCTATCGATATGAATGATCTAAGAGTAGCTTACGTTTATTAAAACATACATTTTTAGTCGTATTTCCACCGAAAATAATAGACCCTGTCGATAGTCAACAGTAAGGTGCGGGAGTAGTTTTTAAAAATCAGTTTTATATCTCCTGGGTCACCATTTTTGAGAATTTCTAACAAAAAATAGGACATAATCTATTTTATTTACGCAGCTTGCGGTAGGTGTTAGCTAGGTAGAAATCGCCATGTAACGTAAATGCATTCTATAGTCTGTCCAGCGAGAGTTGGCGTGCACGTTATCAATCAATATGGCGTCGATCGTGAACACTGTTGCCAGACGTAATAATCATAAATCAAACTTTTACTAACAAAATCTTCGAAGAACTAGGTTATCTCGACAACGCGGCGATTGTCAAACGTGAAATGCCGGAGCGTTGGTCGAGAGAGTCCGACAACATTGCAAATTTTGAAATAGAATGACAACTTAACAACCATTCAACTTATTTTCATTACTCGGAATGTTTCTTGAGACATACATACGATATGTTATGGAAAGAATGTTTGTCAAAATGGCTGATCCGGTCACTATCACCATATAACTACTTTTTCAGAAAATTACTTACGACAAATATGAATTTTGACAATTTTGAATTTTATTTATTTGAGTAGTCAGCCTTGCGTCATTATTTGCGCATGTCTGTGACGTGAACTCTCGCTGGACAGACTATAATATGCTCATTTCTGTTTCTCTCTGTCAGAGAGTATGCTCATATGCTGTCTGTCAGCTTACTTGGAATACAGAAACAGATGGTTGTCACTACAAGACAACTCGTCGTTGACGAGATGCGAACATTTTGGACTTAAAAAAACACACGACATGAGTCATTCAAATTTGAGAATTCATTGAATATAGTGATTCCAGTGACGTTTTGCGAGACCATCTATAAAATAGTTAATTAAATCTGTCATTTCTATAAATTATCATGATGACCACAAGCAAACACTTCATTTCACTACGCTTATTATCACAACATATTGAAAATTATATGCTGCTAATGCAATTTCGGTGATACGACCACTATAAGGAAAATATTTGTTTGTGAAGGGCGACATACTGTCTACTGTTTCCATAGTGTATGTCAAATCCAAAATAAATATATGTATATATATATATATATATATATATATATATATATAAATATATATATATATATATATATATATATATATATATATATATATTTATATATATATATATATATATATATATATATATATAAAGTGGCTCCGTAGTTCAGTGGTCAGTGCGTTGGACTAATGAACCGAAGGTCACTGGATCGAATCCCGGCCGAACCAACGAATTAATGCGGAAGGCAATGGCAAATCACCAAGAAGTATTCTGCCTATTAAAGCCTCTCTATAAAGACGTTTGGAACAGTCGTAAAACTGTAGGTCCCTTCTATTCTTGTATCACTGTATCACTCACAACACGAATAGTTGCAGAGAGGTCGCCTACGCCAGAAACCGGGTACGTCACCGAAAGAAGAAAGAAGATAGCATCAACAAATCTTCCAAGCCGGAGAGTTCAAACAATGAGCCACAAATGTGTGATTGTCTTCCGTAGCAGGGGATTTCGTTTATTGTTGCTATTTTCATCTCCAAGTTTTCAATCCAATGCTTGGCTACGCCGTTCTGATGAGGACCAAAGAGTCCGAAACACGTGTCAACGGTTGCTTCTATATAAGCGGGCTATACCGATAATTCTGCTCTACTTGTTTAATATTTCCCCGCGACTAATTTCTTTGTTGTTGTTTATTTACTAGGTCTGAGATCGGGCGGATGGCATTAATCGCCTCCGTGGCAAAGTTTGACCAAATCTCCCAAACCGGAGAGTTCAAACAATGAGCCACAAATGTGTGATTGTCTTCCGTAGCAGGGCATTTCGTTTGTTGTTGCTATTTTCATCTCCAAGTTTTCAATCCAATGCTTGGCTACGCCGTTCTGATGAGGACCAAAGAGTCAGAAACACGTGTCAACGGCTGCTTCCATATAAGCGGGCTATACCGATAATTCTGCTCTCTCTCTCTCTCTCTCTTTCTCTCTCTATATATATATATATATAATCACACATTTGTGGCTCATTGTTTGAACTCTCCGGTTTGGGAGATTTGTTGATGCTATCTTCTTTCTTCTTTCGGTGACGTACCCGGTTTCTGGCGTAGGCGACCTCTCTACAACTATTCGTGTTGTGAGTGATACGGTGATACAAGAATAGAAGGGACCAACAGTTTTACGACGGTTCCAAACGTCTTTATAGAGAGGCTTTAATAGGCAGAATACTTCTTGGTGATTTGCCATTGCCTTCCGCATTAATTCGTTGGTTCGGCCGGGATTCGATCCAGTGACCTTCGGTTCATTAGTCCAACGCACTGACCACTGAACTACGGAGCCACTTATATATATATATATATATATATATATATATATATATATATATATATATATATATATATATATATATATATATATATATATAATATATATATTATATATATATTATATATAATATATATATATATATATATATATATATATATATATATATATATATATATATATATATCAGGGGCGGCTAGTCAAAGGAGGCTAAGGAGGCTAAGCCTCCTCAATAATATTCCCTGTATCACTAATATATTATATTGAATAGTCAGCATTCAGCATATTCATATTAATCAAAATCATATTATTTTATGCACCTACCTTTCTTTCAACCTACATTATATAATATAATTTATTAATTAAGATAGAAGGTATATACATTTACTGCATTTCATTCATTTCAAGATTTGTGGCAACGCTGCGGTAGCTTAGAAAGGTATATTCTCAACGTTCATTATGCCTGCCACAGAAAAGCAAACAAGGGTGCAAATACTCCGAATGAATGCTTCATTGCAATAGAAAAGCAAAACACATGTGAATGGCAACACGGATAGGAACCCAGTCTCATATAATGTCGACCAATCATAACTATAGAATTTCGCGTGACATCGAGTGAATTCGTTGGAAAGCATTAATTGAATCGTAGTGTGATCGTAGTTACTAATGGCAGCGTGTTTACTTATATTGCTCGCGTATTGTTATAAAATGAGTTTGGTTACTGAAGTTAATTTCAAAAATTTCAATGGTGACTTAGTGGAATATTTGTTATCCCATAACTTTAGTGCACCAAGTTATGAGGATAAAGTTTTGATAAAAACATTGCGACCTACTCCTGAATTAAACAATTTGGTGCAGCGTGACAGACGCAAACCGCGGTTTTAATACAAGGAATTATGAGAGACATCCTTGCCTAACCGGATCACAGGTAAAAAATAAATTATTTTGTTGGCAGTGTTTACTTTTTACTAGTGAAAATGTCTCTGTTTGGGGCCGCTTAGGATTTGAGGATTTAATTCTATACCTAGTTGAAAGTGAGGAATTTTTCACCGATAAAGTAACTTTAAATACAGCACGCGGATTAATATCTTACTTACAAGATAAGGAATTTATATATTTTTTAAACATTTTGAAATTAATTTTTGAACAAACAGAAATAGTTTTTCAAATCTTACAGCAAAAGTTTTCAGATGTAATTTACTCACGAAATCGGCTCAAGTTTCTTTTGGAAAAAATTTCAGAATTTCGTGCAGAAGTTCATCTTGAAAAACTATTTTCAGTATTTCAAACTACTGATGATACGACTCAATTTAGACCAAAACGAAAGAAATTCAGTTACGCAGATATGGAGCTTCACTATAAGCAAATATTTTATGAAATTTTGGATACTATTAGGGGTCAAATACAAATAAGGTTCTCTGATTTGAAAGAACTGCATTTCTTCGACTTACTCAATAAAAATTTGTTAACAGGATTTTCGGCTCATTTTCCAGATAACCTTTTGGAAAATTTATGTCAAAAATACACTTTTTTTGATAAGGTGGCCATAAAAAGTGAATTGTGTGTTGTTTATAATGACAATGAAATTTTGGGGCAAAATGAAAATCATGTGAGGACTATTAAATACCTTTTTGATAATGATTTGAATCAAGATTTACCCCAAGGTTATCATGAGTAAGTTATAAACTCTTATGTCTAATTGTTTCTATCCCTGTGACACCGGCTTCCGTAGAGCGCTCGTTTTCCACTATTGAGAGAATTAAAACTTATTTACGAAATTCAATGAGCCAGGATCGTTTGAAAAATATTAGTTTGTTGTCTATTGAAAAGGAATTGGTAAAACTTTTGGCAAAAGACAAAAAATTTTATGAGGATATTATAGATCATTTCGCTAACGTTAAAGATCGCAGAATCCCGCTAATCTTCGAAAATATATAATAACTTTTTATTTGCTCTCACCAGCTGTTAACAAATTCGTTAAGTAGGTAGGTAGGTACCTATTTTGTGAAAGAAAAAAAAAATTGATGAATTGATTAATTGGCTGAGAAGAGTTTTTGTGAATATTGTAAATAGGAGTTGTAGGTCTCAAGGTAGACACTCGAAAGTGAACACAAATTAATAGTATTTGTGGAATTCTGGACTTCCATTGTCTATAAAAATATATCTGAAACAAAAATAAAAGAAAAGAAAATTTGATTAGTAAATGGCAAGAAAAGAAAATAGCTGAAAAATTAAATTCAATGAATTAGTAGTATCTGAAAAAAGAAATGAAATAAGATTAGTAAATAATAAGTTGGAAAATGGTGAAAAAATAAAACAGAAAACCCACACACACAGGCCAATACCTCAACTCCGCTTCGAATCACTCAATGAGCACGAAGAAAGGAATAATCAGGACACTGTTCAGGAGAGCGACAACAATTTGCAGCGATCCCCGACTCATGGAACAGGAAATATCTAACATCGAAAGGGACCTGATACAAAGCGGTTACAACAAGAAGATAATAACAAGGACTATCGCGGAATGTCAACAGAACAGAACCACACGAGAGGAGAACCCGAATTGCCAGATGATAACCATACCTTATGTGAAGGGAATATCCGAGAAGATAAGGCGAATCGCTCAGCAGTACAACATCAAAACAGCGTTCAAGTCGGACAACACCTTAAGAAGCAGGCTGACCAAAACTAAACCAGATGGACCCCCGGACAATAAGAATTGCGTATACCTTGTGCCCTGTGAATGTGGAGATTCATACATCGGTGAAACGAAGAGACCTCTTAATGTTAGGATCGGAGAACATCAAATACACACACGAAGAGCCGAAACATCGAAATCGGGAATTGCTGATCACGCATGGACAAAACATCACAACATTAAGTGGAACGATGCTAGGATTATCCACCGGGAACAGAACTGGCGAAAACGAAAATTCAAGGAAGCTGCTTTCATCCAACAGAACCATGAAGTTTTCAGTAAACCCAGTGTTGAAGTGGCAAACGCGTGGCGACCAATCCTGGCGCGTATCAGTGGTCTCAAGCTCCTCCCCTCACCCAATGGGAGAGACGCCCAACACGGCACGACTGATCAAGGGAGTATATAAAGATCAATCCAAACTCTGATAATCAGTTTACACTTGAGAACGGTTAGAGATACCCAACTAACCGAAACGTCGTGTATATTGTATAATTTTATTTTTTCACCATTTTCCAACTTATTATTTACTAATCTTATTTCATTTCTTTTTTCAGATACTACTAATTCATTGAATTTAATTTTTCAGCTATTTTCTTTTCTTGCCATTTACTAATCAAATTTTCTTTTCTTTTATTTTTGTTTCAGATATATTTTTATAGACAATGGAAGTCCAGAATTCCACAAATACAGAAGAAACATTGTCGAAACCATTCAAACTAACACAAATTAATAGCTTAGGGTGCTTGTTTTACTTTGATTCTCTTTAAATTATAAGGCGGTTGACCTTGAAATCCTAAAAATTTTCGCCTATGGTGTATTTTCTAACACCTCTTGTAGCCTCCTCAAACCAGAACCTCACGAGCCGCCACTGATATATATATATATAAACATACAGCTTGCCTCAACTTAGTTTTTATGTAGTTTCGTGAAATTTCAGTGAAGCGAATTCTACAGCTCCTGCCATTACATAGGTAAATACATTTTTCTGGTTATGTTATGTCCTCGATATTAATAAATCAAGTGAAAAAATAACAAAATCCAATTAATCGTAATCCTGGACGTTAACTAATCAAATTGAAGGCTTAATTACAGAAATAGATTTCATGTGGTGTGATCATAGTGTAAATAATATATTATATAAATTATAATTTATGTTTTAAGATGAAAGCACGAAATACTACTGAAGAGTTACGACTCTATTTGAAGTTGGGATCTAAATTCCTGAATTAAGGATGAAACTTACTTTTGCAAAGGCTGTGTATTAGATAGAAAAGAAGAAGAAAAAATTTGCCAAGTATATCAATGGCGATTGAAGATAAGTAATGTTCTATAACCAATGAGTAGAGTGTACAGTGTAGAGTAGAGGTATACTCTAATCTGATCCGTCTTTTAACTGAAAACACTTTATTTGACACTCATTCATAGTGATTCGAAGAATCCTTTAAGATTTATGACATTTAAGAGAGTGAAAAAGGAACGATTTATTGAAATAAAAACATAGAAAACGATCATTATTAGGTACTACCTAACCTAATATAATTGTCTAAGATATTCAAATAAGTTGACAAAACATATTCTTGTAACACTTCAAATATCGCTTATTTAGTTTATCAGATTCAGTTTCTCATAAAAATTATAGGTGACTCTCAACATAAATATATAAACGATATTATTTGAATATTGAATTCGTTTTTTGGAATGCTGTATTTTGTTTTGATGAGAACTCCAGAAGTGAGTAATCATTTGTCTTTCTATTACCAATAAATTTAATTTCTTAATTTGGAATAAACAAAACACTAGACTCGCTGAAGTTAGAAATTGGGGAGTTCAATAATTTCTCTTCACTATACAAACAAAATTTCTTTACTTAATTGAGACAACTGAAAATGTACAAACACTGAAACTATTACCGTAGGAATATTTATATTTCAAGAATTTCGTTTTTATTTCATCACTAACCTCTTTTTGGTTATTATTTTGTATACCATTCAATCCTGGAATTTTAAGTAGGTATTCCTATTCATTCATTTCTGATAGTGCAATAATTTTAGTCAACATTTGAATACTCTGTGTTAGGAAGTTAATAGACTACCTATTATCTTAAGAAGTTTTGGTAAGAGCTGGACGTATTCTAATACAAATGTGTGTGTATTTTTTTATTTATTTTTTGAAAGGGTTTTATATCGGATGGAGGCTACTAATATTCAATCTTTTTAACTATGCTAGTAAACCAAATAAAATACTTCCTTACAGAATACTAAAAATGATTATGCACATTGATGATGAATTTTTTTCTTTTTTTTTGTAATATCTAATGAATTTCTATTTATGAGAAAATGCTCTGAAAGTAGGTATTCGAAAGAGTAGGTATGTAGTTTTGTATAATGGACAGAATTTTTAAAAATATTTTTATGATTATATTTGAAACTTGAAAGATGCAATTTATGAATTCTGTGAGCAAGACCAGATATAAAAAACTGCCTATCCTGTCATATAATTTGAATCTTGCTAAACAAAGTTCTTTCTATACTGCTATCAAATTTTATAATATGTTATCTAATGATCTTAAAATAGGAAATCCTAAAAAGAGAAACTTTGTAAATAAATTGAATAAATTTATAGTAGAGAAGGAACTTGTGAGGAACTGAATGAGACAAAAGCAAATGACAAGTGTACTTTAATCAAAAATCATAATAAAAAAAAAATTGGAACAGTTTAGATGGATTAAGTAACTTAGCTTTAGTATAGTTTTTGCTAAGTTAGATATAAGTTACCTGCTCCTGTGCACAGAGGATTCAAGCCTCTCTACAGGTTTTATGTATATTTGCTCTGATGAGTATGTACAAGCAGTTCAATAAATAAAAATAAAATAAAAATATTCTTCAACGATTCGAATCTACTGCTAACTAGGTACGTACTCCTGGAATTTGAATTGAATTAAAATTAATTCAATTCAAAATTTTAATATGTTTCTCTGGCATGATTTTTATGATATGAAACTGAAACTGATAAATTAAGAAATGAAACTTTTATAAGGAGTCATTTATTGTCAATATCAACCATGTGCGAAAGTTTTTGTTGCCTACAGAAATTCTCGTTGGAAGAATATTGATGTTTGCAGCTTAAAGGCCCCTACACACGGGCGTTTATGTCTTGATACATTAACGTGCATCCAAGAACGTGCAACCAATAACGTTAATGTGGATGCAAAGATACCCACGTTTTTGAATGCACAACTCGGATGAACGCCGCCGCGTTGATGTTTTCTGAAACACTTGAAGTTTTGGATGCGCATTCCAACGAACACGTACAGGTTCGAACGTGTGGATGCGATTACATTATATTGATTGCACATTCTTGGATGCACGTTGATGTATCAAGACAAAACTGTGGTTTTGTTTGTACGTGTGTACGCAATCAGGTGTTTTTGGATGCACGTCGATGTATTATGACATCGACGTCCGTGTGTAGCCCGCCTAGAAGAATACTCAGAAATAAAACATCTAAAGATAAAATTTAGTGTTATTATTGTTATTATTCTCAAGTAACTTTTAAAATTACTGCAACAAGGTTTACTTTGTACACAAACGTTTCATAATTTGGTTATGTATACAACTTGTGCTGTTATTTATTCGTAGATGATTGTGCCCATGCGTCAATTTACAGAAGAAATAAACCCAATGTTTTTTAAATATTTTTGAAATACGTAGCATAGCTTGATTGAAAAAATGAAATTATTTTTAATTCAAAAATAAAAGTCGGGAGTTCGAAATTAGTAATCGGGAATACAGAGAAATACCCATTACAATTTCGGAAGTATCCTGCTCAAATCGGGGGAGTTGGCAACGCCAATATTTGTCGGCCTTTTCATGAACCCATTAGGAATTTGAAGTAAATCTGACAATACCGAAATGCCACTTATAACCCACTTCAACATTGAAAATAAATAAAAATGAAACAACATTCTTGATTTATATGCAAATAGGAACGTCTTGAGGTTATCGATAGATTAATAACTTCTGTTCGTTGTTAACTGATGAAAATTCTCTTATTAACAATTGTACTGAACAGAAATTATCGACTTTCAAATCATAATTTATTTCTATAGAATATATTCATTCCATATTTTTTATGTCGTTTCATAATGAAATTATTCGAGAAAAACGAGTTCTAGCCATGCCTGTTGAAATGTCTTCAACTACCTAGGTATATCCATACATAAAAATCCAAAAAAGTCTTATGGGCAGTGCAGTGGAGAACTTTTACGGGCTCCAGGAATAGTATATTGTTATACTAATATAGAAAGGCGAGATTTTTCCATTGAGTAGGTATCTAATGCTCCGCTACGCTCCGCATGAGCGGAGCAAACGGAATAATTTATATTTGGAATGATTTTATATCTACGAACTGGAAATAGCTCTTCTTACGTGTATAACATGCTAGTTCTTCTTACACTTAAACTATCTTATTTAATAAAATAAATGCAAAAAATTATTTAGAAAATGATTTAAGTATTCTTTGGAGTTGTATTTTTGACAATAAGTATGTCAGATTTGAATAATATAAAATTTTACATTTTCTTGATTGTTAAAAACGTACCTAGTAAGTGTTGCTACCTGAAAAAAATATTTGTTTTACGACGAACAAAATTGCACTTTACTATTAAGTACAAGAAAAACACTCTATCACTGGCACCCTTCTCTATTATCTCTTATAGTGTTTTGATAAAAATGTGCAATACCTACACAGAGATATAAAATAATAGACTTTCTTTATAGTTTTATCGACTATACAGTAAAGAAAAACGAAAAGTAGGAGAAAAAACAAATGCAAACATAAGTGAGATAACTAAAACGTCTATTGTGCTTTATGTTCTACTTTAATTGTCCTCAGTATATGACCGGATTCATTCAAATTTTGAGTGTGAAAACATCGAATGTTGTTCACATCATTCTATCATTTAATTACTACTATTCATTTCAGTTTTCTCATCAAATTGATAACATTGAACGGAATGAGACTAAACTCACAAATCGAAAAATAAATACATCAAAATTTTCACATGATTGTCTTGAAATCAAAATCGCAAATGTTTTGAATGTTTCTTAACGAAAATCAATTAATTTACCTATCTGAATAGCACAAACTTCAATTTAAGAAACTGAGATGATTAACAAAATTCACAACAAGAAAGTGTATACTTCTTCTTATATAATCAGTAATTGGTTTTTTCATAGTTCTGGAATTTCTTCTTAGATTTGTAGAAAAGTTATATCCAGTAAGCATAATATTTTCTCACTATGTCATTCACAAACAATTTAATTTGGAAAATGAATTCTTGTTAATATTATTTCAAATATTGACGTACAAGAATCATTTTCTCGATTATAAACAGAGTTCCAATGAAATGAGACGTAATATACCTAACTAGGTACTCGTTGAAGCATATAACGATGCTTTCGTTAATCCACAGCCACCTTTTTGATTCTTTGTAGTTGTCAAAATAATTCGCATTATAAATTTTGTACTAGTATCACGTAATTTGCTCATCATGGAAGATACGAAGTCCTTATTAATGATGGTTCTTCAAAAAGTATTTCATAGTCGCCCAAAAATCGTAGAAGATACATTTCAATTAATTTATAATTACAATAATGGAAAACGGGAGAAAAAAGGATATGAAGAGGCAAGTCAAAATACATCACTATTCAATATTTACACTAACAGTTGTCAGTTTGTTCGGTTTTCAGACTTTGAAAACAATTTGCGATTTAATGAATGGTGAATTATCTTCTCAAATATTAGTTTATCTTCTAACAATGGTTGATATGCCAAAAGAAGGTGGATACCAGTTGCCAATAATGGAGAAAATGCAGAAAACTCATGGATGCTTAGCCGAAAGGTAGGATAAATTTCAAGAAAGAAGTTATTCAATTTCTATTTCAAATCAACACTGAAATCATATGCAAATATATTGAACTGAAAGTAATTATTTGTATTTGAAGTAGCCTAAATAGCACAAGTTCATAAAACTATTTTATTCAGAAATCCAAAATTTCAAATTTCAATTTTAATTTTGTTCCACTGAAGCTTTTTCAATAGGTATATAATTTTTCATGTACATACGTAGCGTAGCTATTCCAACTCATTACCGTTTAGATATTAAATGAAAAATAAAAAAATAAAAATAAAAGAATCAAAAAAGCTTCACAAAAAGAAGGTTGAATTGCTTTTATTTAGTAGTTATAGAATAGTATGAAACATATTTTGTCTCACTAATGTTCACGACATTTTTAGGGTTCCTTCAAATACGACATATAAGAGCCAAATTAACTTTTGTTTGGTAATAATTTCAGAATTTAATAATAATTTAATTTTCAGTATGCAACTGTGTTAAATCGACTTCGGCCAATAAGTAGGTATATCGGCAAATCTATACCAATGTTATCTATATAAATGTTTTTTGTTTTCGAGATATCTTTTTTTCCTACAATTAAATGCATTTAGAATATTATAAAATGTTTCTAGTGTTCGTCCTCATCTGCTAGAATGCCTTAGAAGTAAAAAATCTGAGACAAATGTATCTTCACTGAGTGAAAAAGTTCCAGTAGAATCTTCATCAGAAAAAAAATTAGAGGATAAAATTAATATCACAATGGAGCATACAGGAAGTCCTATTAAGAAATCATCGTCCAGCGAAGAAGATTGCTTCTTGAAACCAGCAAAACGACCTAAAAAAAATGTTCGCGGGACAAAAAAAGCGCAGCGCAACAACAAAGGAGGTAAAATATTATTTAACTGACTTTTAGAAGATTTTGAGTTTAATTTTTGAAATATAATTCTTGTTTATTGAATCAATATTTTATTTCTGGCCGTTTCATATTTCCGAAAGTTACATAACCTCACTGTAGCACACGTAGGTAACGCAAAATTAAAATCAAACAACTATATTATACTTAATTTAAAAATATAACGCTAATAGACTCATCGGAACCTAAAGTTTATAATATTTCTTGTAATAATATATAGGTCAATAGGTCAAATATCAAAAAATTTAGAAGAGAAATTGAAATCTCAAAAATTCGTAAACAACTGATCAAAATACTAAGAAAATGAAATAAACCAAGTGCCAATCGGATTCGCGCTCGTAGGGTTCCGTACCATCGACTATGCCCACCTTAAATATTTATTTTATTTTAAATTTATTATTTATTATTAAAGTAAAAATACAACTGAGTATTCTGTGAATATTTCAAGGTCCTACCTGTTGCTATTATTAATATCGAGCAAAAAAGGGTAACAAAATCGCGTTGGTTGTATGTGAGCCCCCCCTTAAATATTCATTTTATTTTGTTTTTAGTATTTGTTGTTATAGCGGCAACAGAAATACATAATTTATGAAAATTCCAACTGTCTAGCTATCGCGGTTCTTGGTGACAGACAGACGGACGTAATAGGGTCCCGTGGGTACGGAACCCTAAAAAAAGTAGAGAAACATTCCGAAAAACTTTCAGTGAAGCATTTATTACAAAACAGATATAAATCACACTGGATCCATTTTTACTGATTAAATACTTCGTCACCTTACACTAATTGAAATGTTTTATATGCATTATAAACATCAAAAATCATTTATAATAAGCAAACATACCTCTTGAGCTTTCTCTATCATAGAGAAGTAAAACATCATATCAATATTAATCAAATAGAATATTTTGGTCACTGCCATAAAGAAAATAATTTCTGGATTGTTACATTAAATACTGTATTCTGTATTTCTGAGAGTCAAAATGAGAAATATCAAAAGCCACACTATTTTCAACGTCCTTTAGTGTCTAGATATCAGCAAGTTCATTGTAAGATTTTTGTTTCCCATCTATACTTTTATTATTGCTCAAGCTCCAAGGAAATAAATAAATAAATATATATATATATATATATATATATATATATATATATATATATATATATATATATATATATGTATATATATATATATATATATATATATATATATATAGTATATATATATATATTATATATATATATATATATATGTATATATATATATATATATATATATATATATATATATATATATATAATATATATATATATATATAATATATATATATATATATATATTATATATATATATATATAATTATATTATATATATATATATATATATATATATTATATATATATATATATATATATATATATATATATATATATATATATATATATATATATAAATATATATGTTCAGAAAGATTTCCGCGGTCGGAAGTATTTGAAAAACTTGGTTCACGGAATGAACCGCGTAAAAGATTTGAAAAATCTCGACGTTTCGGCTCCTTTTGCGAAGCCATCTTCAGGAGAATTAGAAGGGAAATAATTCAGACTCGTGGCCTCAATCTGCCTACTCCACGAATCGAATTTAGGAGGAATCGGAAACAATACGATTGCGTGGTCTCAACCTGCCTACTCCACTAAACTCAAAAACTCTTTTCACTTCATAGAACTCCTTCAAAGTATTGATATTACCCCAACTGATCTCCTTGTTAGTGTTGATATTGTCTCCTTATTTACAAATATCCCCATTGAAGAAACACTTTCCATCCTAGACACGAAACATCAAATATCCCCAGACAACCTATCCCTGATCAAACACTGCATGGCCAACACTTATTTCATCTTTCAAGGCAATTTCTTCAGACAAATCAAGGGAGCCCCAATGGGATCACCTCTCTCCCCCATCATAGCCAACATTTTCATGGAACATTTCGAAACCCAAGCTCTCTCGTCATTCGACCTTAAACCATCATGCTGGCTACGTTATGTAGACGATGTCTTTGCGATCTGGCCCCATGGCGAAGACTCGTTGCTCCACTTCTTGAATCATTTGAATGGCATACATCCAAGTATCCAATTCACAATGGAAGTGGAAAACGAAGGGTCTCTACCATTCCGTCGATGTCATGATCAAAAAACTTCCATCCCAAGGCTTCTTCCTATTCAGTTTATCGTAAACCCACTCATACAAACCGTTATCTGAATGCCCAGTCTCACCACCATCCTTCTCAACTTAACTCTGTAGTTAATACCCTAATCTACCGTTCATTCGACTATCTGACGACGAACACCGTGAATCAGAACTCAAAACTCTAAAAACATATATTATTACGGAACGGTTACAACACATATCAAATCGACAAGAGCATACGCAAACACACAAATATCACCCCACCTCTACCACCTTCCAATCCCACTGAACAAGAATCTACACCTAAATTATTTCTTCCTTAAATCAAAGGAGTAACAGATAAGATCGCAAGATCTCTCAAAAAACACAAACATCAAAACAATATTCACTACTCAACAAAAACTCTCCCATCTGGTCAGATCCGTCAAGGATTAAAATTCCTAACGAAAATCACGGTGTTTATGACTTTCCCTGTTCAAATTGTCCTCGTTCCTATAAAGCACAAACTAACCGACGAATTCATGTCCGTGCCAAGGTACATTCACTTTCGGTAAGACACTCAGATATCGCCAACGCCCTTTCCCAACATCACACCCAAACAGGCCACATTATCGATTTCCCAATACAAGAACTATTGCTCCCGTCCGATCTTTCAAATCCCGAATTATCCGTGAAGCTGTAGAAATAGAAAAACGTCCAAATTGTTTGAACACCAGAGATGACAGTCACAGACTCCCAATCAGCATGGAAACCACTTCTCAGTGGTCGCCCATTGTAACGCCCAATCAGAGTGCATCCCGCACTGATGAGTACCCACCCCCCTCCCCTATAAATACGGCCACGCGACGATCGGCCCGTCAGTTGACTCTGAAGAGTAGGCAGATTGAGACTTCAGAGTTGACAGGAAGCAATACTGTTAGGTAGTAGGCAGGTTGAGACCACGCAATCGTATTGTGTCCGATTCCTCCTAAATTCGATTGCGTGGAGTAGGCAGATTGAGGCCGACGAGTCTGAATTATTTCCCTTCTAATTCTCCTGAAGATGGCTTCGCAAAAGGAGCCGAAACGTCGAGATTTTTCAAATCTTTTACGCGGTTCATTCCGTGAACCAAAGTTTTCATAAATATATATATATATATATATATATATAATATATATATATACTATATATATAATATATATATATATATATATATATATATATATTTACATATATATATATATAGTATATATATATATATATATATATATATATATATATATATTATATATATATATATACATATATATATATATATATTTATATGTATATATATATATATTTATATATATATATATATATATATATATATATATATATATATTTAATATACTTATATATCTCTCATATCTTGGTATATAAACAATAACAGGCCATTTGAGATTGAAAACCGATAATACTCATTAGCAAGTTGACGTTTCTCCACGAAATTTCTCAAAACTTTTGAAATATCAAAATTACTCTGACATTTATGAATTTTTGAAAATTTGAGAAGTCAAAAACAGACAACTTTGTTTTTTTTTTAACTCGAGGGGCCTACAGTTTAACGGCGGTTCCAAACGGCCCATGGGCTTGTAAACTATGTACATTACCCAACAATTTTTAATCATATATATAACCACTAAATTCCGGACATACACAACACCCAAGAGCGAGGTGGGACTCGGACCCACAATTGAATGTTGTGGATGTGATTGACGGATGGTTGGATATGCTGAAGATGTGGAACAAAGATTTTCTGTTTATTTACTTCAATTTTTTTTAAATTCATTATTATCAAAGTAATTCGGATGTCCTAAAGGTTTGAGAATATATATATATATATATATATATATATATATATATATATATATATATATATATATATATATATATATATAAAATCATGTTTTCAGGTTCATGCGATCAAGAAGTACTGCCAAGCTTAACGGATATTTGTTCAGGTTTCTGCATACGTAACGAAAGAGGTTTGAAGAAAATGTACAAAGCAAAATTGGATGAAGCCTGGGCTTTAGTCAATGGAAATCAGTTATCAGGGCAACATTTGAAGGAATGTTATGAAGTTATTAGATATCTCAATCGCATGATGAAACTTGTTAGGATGGTAGAAAATACCGAAGTTACTACGGAGCTTCTGATGGAGGAATATACTGATGTAGATATTTTCATTAGAGAAAAACATTTGCAAAAGTATTTCGAATGGGATCCTTTTGAAGGGATGTAGGGTGTAGCAATATTTATTCAGGAATTATTCAAAATGTGCAACGTTATAACATTCAAACGTGAAATTTCCAAGGGATAAATTAATTAATAGTATTTCAATATGTCAATCAATTTCACTGTATGATTAAATTCTCTTTTAATTAGTGATATAACTCGAAAGTAATCGAAAATAAAAGCTAATTTTCTCAACACATGCCAGTCTTTGAAACGACGTAGTAAAGCTCTCAATTATTTGAAACTTTCGAACAACTAAAGATCACACAAAATCAAAATTTTCCTGGAGCAGTTCATGAATCAATACGACAAACAAATACAATTGTACAGAATGAGATGTTCATTCCATCTACGCTAACAAGAGTGCTATTGGTATTTAATTTCGACCAAAACGATAAATAGTTTGAACTTTCAATTTTCTGTTTTTCTTTACAGAATTAAAACAAAATGTACTTTAACTATAAGGCATTATTTCATCATAAGTTACAGTAGAAAAGTGGCCCGTACTATATATGCAAGGAGGAAAAAGTTTTCTTTAATTCAATAAAAATTTTTGTTGATCCAATAAATGATTCTTCATGTAACCAATGAATGATTTTTTATTGAACCAATCAATGATTTTTCACTGAACCAATGGATAATTTTCATTGAGTACCTAACTTATGATTGAGTTCATTGTCACAATGAAGTGCTATTTGTTGTTTCAATTAATATTTTCATGATAATCTATCGATATATGATAGGTAAGTATTCATTATTTCAATATATTTAGAATTAATTCTATGCAACTAATTATTCTTATCACAAACATATCAATAGAATCTCATCCTTTAGTTACCTACATTGCTCCATTTTATTTGTGACAATTTTATTTTTTGTCATGAAGATTTATATTTAGGTGCTCCATTAGGTATTCAGAAGAATGTTGTTCTTTTTATTTGAACAAACCGTTTACATCGACACAACTTACATTACAATTAATTAAAGATTTTCTTCGTATTGAAGAACCGATTCATTCAATAATGAAGATTTAGTGTAGTTCCATCATATATTCAATAAAAAATATTATATTAATCATATTTATTTCGTGTCAAAGATTGTATTTCCACTTTCGGATTAATTGTGTTATTGTATTGAATATTAAACGTGCCCATATAGGTGCAAGCTAGCTACAAATTGGTCGTTCTTTCTCTCACTCTCTTACACACACACACACACACACACTGTATGCTGAAACCCACACATATATTCAAAGTATAATAAACATTAAATAAGTGTTCAGCTCAAAAACTACTAATCTTATTTGCTTTTTCCACAACTAGGCCACTTCTTTATGAAACTCGTGCAGCATTCATGTAATCATTGACAATAAAATATGCACTCGATCTTGAATGTTGAGGGAATGGGACTTATGGAATCTGACATTTTGCCAGGTGTATTGCCTACAACTTCGATAATATCATTGTCCGTAATGTTGGATTGATTATTGCCTGCTAATTCGGCAACATTAAGCAAAGTATAATCTGGAATAGCGTCAAGTCTGAAGGTAAAAATCTTGTCACTTTAAAGCTGAGCATAGCATTTGCAACTGTCACTAATCTAAAAATTCAAAAGTACGACCACGTAGTGATTACTTCCGAAATACATGTGATAAATGACACTGGGTGGGTAATTTGGAGCGCACCATCTCACCCGACAGTGCGGGTCAGATGGCGCGAGCCGTCTCACCCACCAGTGAAGATAACACTTTGCTCCTAACTTAATATTTACGCAAACTGTAAAAACATTGGTCTGATGGAATACTAATCTTTGAAACAGAAGAGGTTATCAACTTTCGCATAGCATAAAATGTTAACTACGAAGATGAAGTTCAAAGATATATTGGTAAGGCTAAACTGGCATTAGAGGATTATGTAAAAATCTTGTAAGACCTTAACATCCTATCGATATTAACACCGTGTCTACATACTTCCGTGTCATAGATTTTAAACACTGAATACAGCCTGAATCAGGCGGTTGAGAATTTTTAAATAATAATTTATGGATATGCTACTAATGGCTTTGGTAGCACATAAAACAAACAGATAGCTTAATCCTGAGAGGACTGAATAGAACTGGGCATAAACTGTACTTTAGGGAGAGAGGAACAAGTTACCCTGTCAATATATCTTGATAAATAACTCGATAGTGATATGTATTATAAACGTCAAATATATAGTTTTTCAAATTCAGAAAATATATTATATAAAATAAAGATCAATTTAAAATTTTCAAAAAATAATCATTTCCTCTTAACAAGTTGACTGCCATGACAATTTTCAAAATTCCTGTTTAAAAGGACAATTTCATTTAATCATATTATATTATCAAAAGCTCTAATTATTGTACATAGTTATCATCAAAAATCATAGAAAATTAATTTTTAAAAATAAGGTCTTACGAATTATCTCGTAGTTTGCTTATGTAACAGGAATCTCTTCGCGGAAGCCAATTACGAGTTTATTCGTACACAGACACGCTTAGACCTGTCGCTTAGCTAAAGCTGAATCAAATTTATCCGTTCATATTCGTCAGTAGTATCTTAGATATTGTCGAGTGCGTCACATTTACGTCTTTGTACTGAATAAAAAGCGTCGGACAAAGCCATGTCGTATATGACCTGTGAAGAGATGCCAGCCCTTTGTGTGGATAATTGTTTTTAAAAATTTCTTTCAATTTTTGATTTTGAATAAATTTTTATGATTATATTTTCTGTTCATTTATTCATGAATTTTATGTTCATGTAAGCCGGCATTGATTATTTGTTCTCTTCCCAGAAGCGATCTATCCATATTGGCACTGATATACTACGAACTTAATCGTAGCTGCACGAATATGGCAAGTAACCATATTACGAGATAACTCGTAGTTGACAGTCAACGTGTTAAATTTTAAAAATTTAACCAACATATTTTTTCTACAAATTGTCCAGATGAATTAATTCAAAAATATAATATAATTCAGCGCACTCTGAGCGCACTAAAACTATCTTGAATTTCCAGTGTTTTCATTGAAATGTCTGGAGAGTAGCGGTCCAATAAAGAAAATAACGCATATTGGTATTTTTGAGTTGGTAGTTTGCTTTGTTCTATGGTTGGTAGCTATATTTTCTTCTATTGATTCATGTTTATATTGGCCGAAATGTCAAAACATTAGAGCCAATAAAAGCCTAGAAGTGTGTTCGAAAAGATGGCTACGTTGCCGTCTCCGACACAGGTAAATTATAAAATAATTTTAAATACGGAAATTTTTTAAAGTTATGGTTTAATTATTAATTAATCCGTTCAATATTTAAATTCATCTCATTCTATAGTAGGTTCAGCTTCCTTCTCAGGAGTTATAATGACATTTTGATGGGCGGTGTTAAATTCTTACAAAACATTCAGAGAAACATTTAACTTCAGTATTATCCACTTGTTTCATAACATTTAAGAATATGGTATTTATACACTTCTCTATCACCTATTATCCATTATTCAAGAAAAGTATATTTTGTGTAACGCGTTTGTGTACCTATTGATTTGACATACTCTTGATCAGTAGAGTCAGAAACGCTTAATTCGAATTAATTGTATTTATATACCAAGTATATTACAATCGTTCAATTGCATTGTAGGTAGCTGGTGCGCATAGTGCCATATATGAAGCATATTATAATGTGGTAAGTTCAATAGTTTGTTAAATTTTTTCATAATTTTCAGTAACTTTTTGAATTTTAGGTTGATCCAAAAGGCTTTGGTAGCATTGGTGGAATGGAAGCCGCCAGATTTCTTAAAAGATCAGGTTTAAGTGATGTTATTCTATCTAAAATATGGGATCTTTCAGACCCAGGTGGAAGAGGGTGTCTGGATAAAACTGGAATGTTTGTTGCTTTAAAACTTGTAGCTCTAGTGCAAAATGGAAAAGACCTCAGTGTCAGCAATGTACATATAGATCTGCCTCCACCAAAAATGGTACATTTGTATTGGCAAATTCTTTTATAGTAGATTATATTAACTCTTAATTTCAGGGTGATATACCTTTACCAAAACCACAAAAACCCCCACCGCCATCTGTTACCCCTTTAATTACTTCATTACCTCCGACTGCTGTTGATTGGAGCATCAAACCTACTGAAAGGGAAAAATATGAGAAGTTATTTGAGTCTTTACAACCTTTGAATGGTCTTATTGCAGGAAATAAGGCAAGTTTCTTCTCATTTCTTATTATAGAGAGATTAAACAAATGTTTTAGGTGAAAAATGTTCTTATGGAGTCAAAATTACCATTTGAAACACTAGGGAAAATTTGGGATTTGGCAGATCAAGATAAAGATGGAATGTTAGATCGCTATGAATTTATAGCTGTAAGTAAATCTTATTTGTAAATTGTATCATAGTATTTAATGTCGCCATGGAACAGTGCCTTTTGTCTTTGGCACAAAATCAAAATTGACATTTTGAGCTTCAGTTCAGATGAAATCTATTTGCATCACTCTTTAAACAATTAACTCTATCAAATTCAAGAATTTGAACATATTGAATTTATATTTAGATATTTAGCCCACCTTTATAAGCTAGTTAATGCTATAAATATTATGGGATCAAAAATTATATGAGGTGTTATGCATAATAGTTACAGTGCTGATTGCATAGGCTATAGAAGGAAGTATGTTGCAAGTATCACTGACAAAATTAACTTAATATTTCATTACGTGTGCACCTTGTTATTCAGAATAGTGTCTATTAAAATATTCGCAGTTGAGAAGGACTCAATTATTGTTTACTTATATACCCTCATAAGGCAGTGCTGTGGATGTCTAAAAATTGAATGCTTTGTAAACTGTGATATCAATGTTATAACCCAACTGCTAACGCTTACACACATATATGTCTAGATTTGTAGTAGATTAAAAAGTTTCATCCCGATAAGTTGTGTTTTTCCGGAATTACACATTGTCTAGTGGTAAAAAACAATAATGGCTTCACATAAATTGATATCTGGTGTATAGTTGCAGCCATATTTGTTTACTTGGTTTTTATTTGTGTCCTGAGTGCTAGGTAACATGTTTTGCCACTCTCCATTGCTTTTTTTTCATTTGTTTTAATATTTTAATAGCCTCGCATTGAGTCTCTTATGCTGTGCAGAGGCAATAACTTTTTGAAGTCATTGTTTTCATTCATTAGAGTCATCATTGTTTAAAAAAATTAAATATAGCAAAAGAAGAATGCCACTGACTATATATATTTGTGTTTTTTGACTGGTAGACAACATTGGGTATACCAGGGGGGTATTCACAAACAAAATTCGCAGATTTTTTTCTTATTGGTCTACCTTGAATATGCTTTTTTATAGAATAGTTATATATACAAACAACACACATATTTTTAACTCAACTCTGACAACTTCTGCAATTGAAGATCAAACAACTTGATCACTCTTGTATTTTTTTTACACAGTATTAATTTATACGCCTGTGTCATCTATAATTACGTGATATATTCATTTGTGTGTTTATCTGATTCATTTGAACTCATATATTTGATGTGTTGATGTGAATTCAATGTATGATGTTGACAAAATAAACTAAGACTGCTGCTGGCTGCTTCTCCAATTGTGAGTTACGTTGTTGTATTCATTTTCGACTACAATTGATTGCTTACATGACTCCAATTTGAAGGCATTAACATATTCAAAGAAAAACTATTTCAATTGAAAAGATGGACTAATGCAGATAAGCAATACAATTTACCCAGCACTTGGAAATAATAATCAAACTGTGGAAACCTAATTTCATTTCACCAAACCTGTAATACAAGTTGGCAAACAATTATGTGCCAATGAACGTGACCCATGCTATACAGCAGCTATCAATTCTCTAAAGCCATAATGGAGATATCTACTTCAACTCATTCTTGTCACCACTCGGTCACACAAGTTATCTCTCAAATGAAGAAAATTTCAGAAAGACAATATATATATATATATATATATATATATATATATATATATATATATATATAAATATTTTGTTACAGGCCATGCATCTAGTCTATAAAGCTTTGGATAAATTCGCTATTCCAAACTCCTTACCTGTTGAGCTTATGCCTCCAGCAAAACGAAAAGGCTCTATATCTCCTGCTCCTCCAATCCTTAATAGAGTAGTAGATGGTATTAAACCAGATATCCCACCATCTGCTCTTATTTCTCAAAGCCTAATTTCCTCTGCTCCTTTGAAACCAGTCACACCACCTATAAATCAATCTGTGATTCCTTGGGTTGTCACAACTGATGAAAAAGCTAAGTCAGATGCGTTATTTATAAAAAGCGATGTAGATAAGGATGGATTTGTTTCTGGACAAGAAATCAAGGATGTGTTTCTGCAGTCTGGTGTGCCACAACTAAAACTGGCTCATATCTGGTGAGTGTTGTTTGATCACCCAAAGATATAAAAGCTAGATATTCCAAAGTAGCTTGTTTGTTCATCTAATTTCACATAGTTGGAAACATCAAACTTTATTATAGCTGAAGCACCACAAATCAAAATAAGGACCTTATTTATTTGTATTTATAAAGATGAATATACCGTGTCATTCTAAATTCTTATGAAGAAAACACATTTAAATAAAATGTTCTCATTTCTATTCAAAATGAGAAAGCTACTCAAAACTCGCCAAATGTACGAATACTCGTATTTTTTTGGTAAAAGATTGGCTCAATGGTATTCTTGTAGCTCTTGGCAATCATTTTCACCTCGTAAAAAAGATGATTTCAATTGTTTTTGCAGTACGTTCTACACCTTGTTAAGAAATCATTCAGTTGAGTTGTTTCCAGTTTCAAAAATTTATTAGTTGTATTGTACAATGAAAATTCTTGTATGATTCTATCAAAATAAGTGCGGTACTGTAATATCTATTTGGATATAGGAAGCAGGTCACTTCTAATGCAATAGAAGATTTATCTACAGATATCAAATTTTTAGGTTCAGAAAAACTTCTAATTACTTCTTCTCTATGAAAAATAGGTTACATACATTATGGTCACCTGTTCAGAAGAGATTTTATGATTTAATCAACTGAGTTTTTTCTTCTCAATTTTTTCGAAACATATGGATGTTGCTAAATGATTTAAGTTTTTGAACCAAAAGTCACGAATTTCGTGAGAAACGTCAACTTTTTACTAAAATTGGTTTAATAACTATACAACACAGACAAGAAAATTATATATTGATTATTTCTTTCAAAATATTTCATTCAATCGTTATCATAATAGAAAAACTATATTTCATTTTAGAAACTGTGTTTTCTTACTTTCACTAATGTCAAATATATGAATATTCATAATTCGAATAGATATTTTAGCCAAAATGGAAAGTTAGGTATCAGTTTTATTTGTATTTCAGGGCACTATGTGATATAAAGCAAATTGGAAAATTGAACAATGAACAATTTGCTTTAGCTATGTGGTTAGTGGCCAGATGTCTGAAGGGCATAGATCTACCTGGAACCTTGACACCCGAAATGGTACCACCAAGTTTTCGTTCATTGAAACCAGATGGTCTGGTGGTAAGTTTCCCAGTCACAACATTTATAAATTTTAACTCAATAAGAATGAAATTAAATATGTCTGCATTTTTATTTGGATAAGTTCATAATACATGTGATACTTTTAATAAAATATTTTCAACTTGGCTCTGAACTTTAACATGTCAAAACATACACCAGTGGGTGATATTCTCTTGTGGAAAATCTATCAATTATTGCCTTCTTAAGTCATCATAACAGACAAGATTCACTATCACATTTTCCAATAGACGTTATCAGGTACCCATGTTCAGCTAAACCAGACATATGACCAGAGAAGTAGATATAATAAATTAAATGAGAAATGATGAAGCTAGATTATAATGAAGCATGTTTCACTCTATATCGCCCTGTAAACGATCAAACTTGTTTTTCAAATTTTAGGTGTTTGTCAAATTATTTGATAGTCTATGGCTTTGTTTGATGCGTTTGTCAAACAATTCACGTGTTTTAGGCCGGCCGCACATTTACTACAATCGGATCCGATTGTCTGAAACGATTTCAAATCGGACCACGAGCGCACATTGCCGACAAAATACGTCCGATTTTATTTGAATGTCACAAGCAGGGATATTTTTCGACCGTGGTAATCAAATTTTCGTTATCGCACATGGTTTGACAATTCCTTTTTCTATACTCCCTGTCAAAAACTGACAGAAATAATCGTATGTTTGCGGTAGACTATGCAAAAACAATGCACGGCTAGCCTTCCGGTAGTCGGATCAGACTTTTTGTCGGTCCGATTGGTAGGACGCACTGCTCGTGCATCCGAGTCGGACGTCCGATCCGATATCGGATCGTAGGTGTGCGATATGATCGTATAAAAGTATAGAAATTTGAGCGTCAGATGCCATGATCCGACAATCGTTTCAGACAATCGGAACCGATTGTAGGAAAAAGTGTTTGATGAAAAATTGGATTGACGGAATTTTTGACAACTAAATTCAAAACTGTACTGCTCATTTTTCATGGAACGCGTCACATCAACGAGAAAACCGTAACTAAGGAAGAATTTGACAAATTTGTTTGATCTTTGGTTTGATCGTTTATGCCATTGCTTGAAGAACACGTGAAGTTTGTCAAACAAATTTGATCGTTTACAGGGCGCTTATGTCTTCCAATTAGGTAAATAGATAGAAAATTATTATGAAAAAATAATTGTGAAAACTTTATAAATATTACAAAAATACTTAATAAATCCAACAGTATTTCCATATGAACTTCTGACTAGATGAATCTGTGTGAGTAGTTTCATAAATTTTAATGTATCAATTTGTTCTTATCTTTGGAAGAGTACTAAACACTTTTCTGATGAATATTGAACAAATCTTTTTGTATGTAACATTAGGTAGCAAGCTAAAACTGTTAGGCTACCTCCCCAATGCAGAGATACTTACCTTTCTGCATATCTGTGCTTACAATGAAAATCTTGAACTCATTGAACCAATTTCCAAAAATAAGTGAGAACACAAAATTTTATTCTAGTTTCAAATAAGCAATAGGAAGTGTATCAGATGTGAGTAGTACTGAGTGTTATTTTTATTTTGGTGATGTAGATATTGGTTGAACGATTGATATATTTTAAAATTCATTATTCTATATAAATTGAAGTTTTATACAACAGATTTGTCTGTCCATCGGTTTGAGGAATTACGGTAGCTAGAAGGCTGAGAATTTGCATTAGTCGGTGCAAAGCCATGCAAAGGTGAAGTTTTACTCAACGCTTTTATATTACAATATTTTAGTGTGATTACTGAGTTCAGGATCTCGGGTATCAGGAAATTGAAAGTGCTTTCTTGAAAGTTATTTCCTCAACAATCCTACTTAGTCTTATATAAATTTTACAAAAAACAAATTGAAAATGATATATTAAAATGCAGGGGCGTAGTAATTTTTTTTACTCTAAATATTTCCCCAAACTAAATAAAAAGTTCCCTCAAATTTTAGGGTGTGTATTACCATATGCATAGAAGAGTTTGCAGTACACTTAATTTAATGCCTAATTTTTATTAATAAATGCACAACTTGAAACAACTAATACAATCTTTCAATTAACTTTTCTGATAACACGTCAGTTATTGAGAAACTGCAACCTTCCACTGTTTTTATGAATAATGCCAATCACTTTCAATGTTTTCTAGATTTTGATCACCATGAAAATATTTCTGTAGCTTTATGCATATGAATACTTACATGAAAGGGATTATCGGATTTCATGATTTAGTTATAAATATGATTTTCAATAACAGAGTCAACAGATTCACAGATACACTCACTGCAAATTTTTAAACATTTTTCAAGGACGTAAACTATTTCTGGTACATCAAGATTGGTGAAAATTTCCTTTATAACACCACTGTCTTGATCTATAAGTGATGATTATTTTTCAAAACTCATGATGGTTTTAATAAATTTGATTTCTAGATTGTTTTTATTTCAAAGTTGTCCACTAATTGAAAAGAGTTTTCTCATCATTAAATGTAAGTTCCTCTCTATTTTTGCTCACCCATCATGTAGTGAGTCTACCACTAATAAATGGATGAATAATAATCATGGATGATCATGGGTTCGTCTTGATTACATTCTCTTTCTGAAGATAGAGTATGGCTCATAATGAGCTTACTACTTAGACATGTTTTTAACAATTTTAAACTCACTTATTCTTTGGAAAGTTATTCACTCGGAGCTGCGATTTCTATGATAATTTTATAACTGCTATGAGCTTCCATTTTTATAGAATCATAAATGATAAACTGAAATAGATTGCCTACGAATAAAACTGTACTAAATCATATATTTAAAAAAAATACATTTTTCGAATGAGAGATAAAATTTATAGATAAAAATTTGTTGAAAAATAAAACTAGTATTAACTAGAAAAAGGTAATGAAGGAATCTTCTAAATTTAAAAAACATTCTGTTAAATAATCAGAAAAGTGAAATTACTATTTATGTTTCTGACATTGTGTTGTGAATCTGTTGTGACCGCCTAAAATCGTTTCTGACTGAGTTTGCGTTTTGCTCCAAATTTTGATTGTGTAACGAATTAATTTACATACTGTTTATCTTGAACTAAAGTATATACTAACAGAATAACTCGATTTCAAAAAAATATTAGTAAGTTATATTTAACAATCTTACATTATTATAATAAAATTGTATACTGATATTAATTGATTTTCATAGAAGATTGATGATGTAGTATTTCTCTGCATATCAAGACTGTACTTAAGAACTTGATAATTCCATTACGAACATCTTTTGTTCAAAAATATGAACAGATGTGTATACTGAATTGTACCGGGTAGGCCAATTTCTATGGGATTTGGGGGTTTAGGGTACTTCTAGCATAGATAGCGAAAAACGAGTAGACATGTCCTGGGCTCGATTTTCCAGACAAGTTTGCATTGTTGAAAAGTCGCCAT
This sequence comes from Cynegetis impunctata, assembly GCA_030704885.1. NCBI lineage: Eukaryota > Metazoa > Arthropoda > Insecta > Coleoptera > Coccinellidae > Cynegetis > Cynegetis impunctata. The sequence continues at coordinate 179,925 of JARQZK010003623.1, forward strand.
ATCCTTTTTATTATCAAAATTTTCGATTTTTTGAAGAGGACTTTTTTGAGTTTGTTGAAAGACCAATTCACCACTGAAAACCAAAACGTCAAAGAACATTTAGTTTTTTAGATATAACAAAAACTTAATATTTTTCTCATGGTATATTTTATTTCCATGAAATTTCCTTCAAAATGATGTATTACATGTAATGTTTTGATAATTAATTTTTTCAATATTTCACATTTTTAAAAATCACCATAGTTGCCTGCGACTTCGACATTCTGTGTAATACAAAAAGATATAATTTTTTTTAAATCAAGTGAGATATGCCTTCAAAACTGCTCTTAAAAATAAGTTTTATCAGATTGAGTTTGTACAAAAGCATAAAGTCTGGGTACATCAACTACAAATATTGGCATGGTCTAAGAATTACTCACTGTTGTTATTTTTGGGCCAAAAATTTTAATTAAAAATTTTGAAAGTATGACATGCTCAAGTGTTTTATAGTGGCGAATGAAAATATTGTTTTATCATTACGAATGTATCATGAGCGATATCAACCGTAAGGTAAAATTTTTAGACCACTGAAGTAAAACCTAAAATCGCATGGTTCATATTAGTCCAAGTCGCAGCCAACTATGGTAATTTTCAAAAAATTGATTTAAAAAAATCAAATATGGCTTGTCTCATAAGAAAATTATCAGGTTTGTGTTATATCTCAAAAACTAAAACTATTATTCGGCACTTTCACTTCGGATTTCAGTTGTGGATTAGTCTTTGAAAAAAACTAAAGAACGGCGTATTTAAAAAATCGAAAATTTTCGATAATAAAAAAGATATGGCGACTTTTTAAAAATGCAAACTTTTGGAAATTCCCCTGTAGCTCTTGAAATATCAAAAAGCGTTTTTCATATTTAAATTTATCTCGAAAAGTGAGCGCAATACATGTCTACTCGTTTTTCGCTATCTATGCTAGAAGTACCCCAAATCCCATCGAAATTGGCCCACCCGGTACATAGTATATTAGGCAACATGAGTCAAGATAAATGTAATTTAGACAATAACAGATTGATATATCGAATGAAGTGTAACATAATTATGGGTCTATAATAAATATTTAAATTGTTATGATTACATTTAATCAGTTTAACCAATCAATTTATTGTATTATCAAAATACGTTCTATTCCGTTTAGTCCTTAATTCTGGCGTATTTTCGACCAAAGAATGCTTTTGTGAATACCCAGAAGAAAGTGAAGAGTATTATGATCATAGCAAGCATCATTATATGATGGTTGAAATTTAATTTAATCTTTTTCTCCACCACTAATCTCACCATACCAGCTAATTCTTTATGTTGCCAACAGCTGTAAAAGGAATACAATTATATAATGATTATGTATATATATATATATATATATATATATATATATATATATATATATATATATATATATATGTATGTATAGAGTTAATACCTGTAAATGTTTGCATCTGATATTTTGGCTTTTTTGATATGTATTCTCTCTGTTAAACTCACGAAAATACGACCTTCTGATTGTTTGGCGATCAGTTCTGGAATTACAATATGTTCTCCAATTTGCCATTGAATTAGTGCATCAGAATTCAAATTGCTGAAAATAAGTTGAAAAATTATATTTGTATGTGAACTGACATTTTTGTGGAATTTAAATCTTTTGTTAATTTTTCTTCAATGTCTGACTTAATTGATTTACTTAAGGAAAATATTTTTTTAAATTCATGCAATAAAAGTTGAAATGAAGCTCACCCTGGACAAGTCAACACCACATCAGAATCAGTACTACTATAAACTAAAGACTTTTCAATGTTAGGTTCAGCTGGAGGCAAACCTTGCAGCATCGAATAAATACCTGCTGAATTATTCGCTTGCTCTAAAACGTTGCCGTATTCATCTCTTACTTCAAAAACTTTTTGTTCGGTACATTTCTCCTGAAAATAAATCTAAGTCATGCATGGTATGTGATCATAAACTGAAAATCTGAAAAAAATTCAAATAATACAAAAATTATAAAACTTAAATCTAACTGTAAAGTATTTGCCTGGGTAATGTACATAGTTTACAAGCCCATCGGAACCGGCGTTAAACTGTAGGTCCCTCGAGTTAAGAAAAAAAAAAAGTATTTGCTGTTTAAAAAAAACTGTTAATTTTGCACATATTGATCAAGTATTGTTAATTCTATTATTGTATAATACTTCTTCTAACAGTTATATAGTTATACTACCAAAACAAAATTGGTCTGTCCAGCGGGACATTAACTATGTTATGAATGTAGTGCATGTGTGGCTCCAGGTTTTAGTTCAGTTAGGATTGTACATTTGCTATGGACTTTAGTGTGTATACTTTGAATGTATGCGATACCTTAAATTGTGATCATATGCATTTTATGATATTACATGAAAGAGATTTTATATATGAATTGTGTTTCGATATTCCGTTTTCTATTGTTAATTGTAATACAGTATGTGTTACTATTTTCTTGTCCAACATTGTGAAATAAAACTCCATTAATCTTCTAATAGATCAATAATAATACTTCGGGCATTGGAACCTATAAATTTTATAATATAAGTCTGAGGAGGTATCAACTATACTAGGAACAAAAACCGCTCAATTTAGTGTTTCGAAGCACCCAAAGATTATATGCATATCAAAGATACAAACAACATAACTGATCATACAATGAATCTATACACACATTTGTGTCAAGTTTCATGAATATGTAGTTTTACGGAATAAAACTTAATGGATCTTTTTTCTTCCTAATATGATTCTTCAGGCCATGAAATAGCATAAATAAAAATAAATTAATGAATATCTTGTGATGAAAAATTAGTGAAACAATTTTAGTAGCTTTACCGATAACCTTAGTAATCCAAACAGGGATATTCGAGTCGAAACTAACACATGACTGTACAAAATATATGCCAAAATTTGTCTCTTGGATATGTCAAACATATATATATATATATATATATATATATATATATATATATATATATATATATATATATATATATATATATATATATATATATATATATATATATATATATATATATATATACATATATATATATATATATATATATACATACATATATATATATATATATATATATATATATATATATATATATATATATATATATATAAATATAAATATATATATATATTATATCCATATCAACAACAAAAAAGATGAAAACAACATTCCGCAAGGACGACAAATATCACTTACGAAAATAAGGTTGAATTCAACCTGTGAAAATAATAAATATACGCCAAACATCACAATAATGTGGGTACAACAAACGTGTCACAAAATATTACATAAAACGGTGTAATCTAAATTATAAAATAGAAAAATGCGAGAAAGAAGCCCCACACGATTCTACTGAGGAAACAATCAAGTCAGAATACTGATCCATAAAAATTATGATAACTGGTTGCAACAAATATGCAGACAAAACAATAATTCAAAACACACGTGGGATCTTGTCAGTCGTACTATGAAAAATATGTCAATTATTATCACGTCGTTACGTTTTTCCTTAACTTAGAGAGTCTTCTAACACCTTAACCTTCCTTGTATATATTAGTATATATCACCTTACAAAATCCTACCATAATTTCATCTTTTCTATTTTTAACTGCTGGAACCTTTTTAATTTGTTCTGGTAAAATATGAGAAGAACATGGTATTCCATCTTCAAATAGTCTTAGTATTTCCAAGTCTTTCGTGGTTATTGTCTTAGCGGCCCTTTTCATGGTCTATAAAAGATATGCGCGGTTAGACTCATTCAACAACCCAACTGAATGTTTACTTGTGAATGACCCTCGGTAGGATATAACACGTTACAGAATCCGTAGCGATGTCTTTTTCCCACCTTTCCACATTGACTGCAGGGTGACCATGGACCCCAGTGAGTACTCAGTCTTATGTTATGCTGAGATAAAGTCAGATCAGGTGTAGCGAATGGTCCATGTTTGGCTTGTTTTGGATGTACCTAAAATAAGTTATCTATTGATAATATAGGGCTACTTCACTGGATTTCCATCGAAAAACCTTACCTCGTTGATGTTGCTTTCGAAACTTTTAACGACTGTTACAAAGTAAGGTGCAGTCAATGCTTGTCCCAATGAACACATATACTGTCCTGTTTGTTCTAATCTAAGGTTATACATAACTAAAGACTTATCATTAGGGGAAACAAGGATATGCTCGTCATATTCTATGGGTTTCAAAGAACGTTCTTCACTAAAGGCAGAATGCCATTCAACAGAGTGTATGTCATTCAAATTATCAGGACTTAAGCATATTCTACATTCCAACCTGAAAATTGAAATATATCGAAAAGTTGGGGTTGATTACATGTATTCAAACTTAATATAATACTACTAGAACTTTAACTACCTAATGTAAAACTGTAATGAAGTACGAATACCTCTGACACATATTATGTGGTTCTAATAGTTTTACACATAAACTGTATTATATAATTTGAATGAGTATCTCAAAAGTATTGATTTAGTTTTCAATAAATATTTGTAAAGAATAGTAGATACTTGAATCGAAATTGTTGAATATGTCAATATTAACTTTATTATTAAGTTTTTCTCTGAATATTCATTAATAGGTAGAGAGTTACATATTTGATTATAATCAGTAGTAATACTATAAGTACTTCAAAATAATCAAGTTATACATCGATAACTTGTTGCATAATTACAAAGTCTCAGTTTGACAGTTTAAATATCCCGCTTCGCGGTCGGATTATTCTGTCAAACTGACACGATTTGTAATTATGCAGGAAGTTTGAGATGTATAACCGTATTTATTTTGAAGTACGCATTGTATTTGATACGATTATTTGTTGAGTAGGTATATTAAGTAAAAATCTCCGAATTGACTCATTTTTGAACAGTTATTGATAAACGTCAAAATTTGACGGTCCTGTTACTTTTCGATTGGTAAGGGCGGCCGCACATTTACTACAATCGGATCCGATTGTCTGAAATGATTTCAAATCGGACCACTAGCGCACACTGCCGACAAAATACGTCCGATTTTATTTGAATGTCACAAGCAGGGATATTTTTCGACCGTGGTAATCAAATTTTCAGTATCGCACACAGAGATAATTATATAGTATCAGATATATATTAAGATTTCTATGATCGCACATGGTTTGACAATTCCTTTTTCTATACTCCCTGTCAAAAACTGACAGAAATAATCGTATGTTTGCGGTAGACTATGCAAAATCAATGCACGGTTTGCCTTCCGGTAGTCGGATCAGACTTTTTATCGGTCCGATTGGTAGGACGCACTGCTCGTGCATCCGAGTCGGACGTCCGATTCGATATCGGATCGTAGGTGTGCGATATGATCGTATAAAAGTATAGAAATTTGAGCGTCAGATGCCCTGATCCGACAATCATTCCAGACAATCGGAACCGATTGTAGGAAATGTGCGGCCGGCCTTAAGCTACTCTATGTATAATCAGGTATTATCGAAATTATACAAGGTAACTCAACTGAATTGATCGTTCTGATTGGTTGAAAATTATACGAAAAAAATAATCATTAATATTATGATCTTAAATCAGTATCATAGACCTTTTCATCACTTATAATTTTTTGTGCGCATGCGTCAGTATCCACCATCTTTTTCGTACTGTTTTTATAAACAAGCATTGTAAAATACCATTGTAATGATTAAAATCAACAAATGTGAAATAAATAATATCCGTTAAGAAAAACTAACCCCAAAATAAAACAATAAATATCTTAATTCAAAAATACATGCTGTAAGTCCACTATAATTATCTTATTTGTACGGAAACGAATAAAAAAACAGTGTTGTTAAGGAGTAGGTATATGTAAGAGTGGTATCGATATAAGTCATTTAAAGCCAATACAACCCCGCAATAATATAGTGTTTTTTTGCTTTTTTGCCCATGATACTTCATCCACTTTTGTTATTGTTCACAATTACATGCTTCACTTTAATTGTGAACAAGTGCAGCTCCATCAATAATTTGTTCCAATAATCAACTAACTGTGGAGGAAATATTGTTTTCCAATGCATTTGGTACAAAACAGTACGAAACTTTTAAATTACCGCTCTTTCAACATGGCTGCTGCGCTTGCGTATGTCAGATGATGAAAAAGTCTATTAGTGTGTACATAACTTTAGCTAGACTAAAGTGTATACTTTTTGTGAAACTAATGTAGTATTTTGCATTGTTAGCATGATTTCAAAAAAGAAACCATCAAATAAACGTTTTGAGCATTTTGATTCACGTACTTCATGTATAATGAAACTGCCTAGATTCAATACTCACTTCACGAAACCGCCTTCTAAAGCTGCGACTGCGACTGGAGTCACCGACTGGTGCCGGCCCAAATTATTTTCTTGGGCCGACAAACATTCGTAATATGCAGTCCATTTGTCTTTGTTCAAATTTCTGAAGTAAGCGTTGGTTCCTGGATATTCAGAGAGATCATAACCGAGGAAATTTGTTGTACTCTGATTTCTGTACTTATTTCGAAATTTTTCCTTCGCTTTCTGCTTTATATCGGTCAAAACATCATTCCAACCCGCGTTATTTATAGTGATTATACATGAGAGTAGTATGAGTTTGACATTAAATGTCAACATTTTTGAAAAATCATTGTTATCTGCGATTGCATGAATTATTTGAAAGATGAACTAGTAAACTAAACAAATTATCCATTCAATTGACAATTGAATATTTGGAAAATCTAATTCTCAATTATAAACTCACTAAGAATTGCCTTTACTGGTATAGATATGTGGACGATGTTTTGACCTGCTTCACAAGGACTACAAGACAACTTAGTGCATTTCTAAATTTCATTAAATCCTAATATTAAATTTATTGTTGAAAATGAAACAGAAGGTTCTATAAAAATTTTGGATTTGACAATAGAAAAAAATAACAATGAACATCGGACCTCACGATACACAATTCGTCTTTACATCCTTACCAACATAAATTAGCAGCATTCAATAGCATGAGACATAGACTCATTAATATACCGTTATCACAGTATAATAATTACACTAAGGAATTACAAATCATAAAACAAATAGCGCACAATAATGGATATCCTCCAAAAATAATAGATAATATTTTTAAAAAAAGATAGTATAATGCAGCCATTTTGCAAGTGTATCCGAACGTAATAGATAATAATAAAAACTTTAATTTATTAACTTATATAGGTGACCCTACACTCAAAATTTCAATTTTTATCAAATAGAAATTTAAAAATGACAGTCAAAACTCTGAATACTTTTGGAAAACATATTAAAAATTCAAAAGATAAAACTACACCACAAAATAAGTCAGGGATCTATAAGGTAACTTGTCGTTCATGTCCTAAAATATATGTTGGCCAAACTGGCAGGAACTTTGGAGTTCGAATATCAGAACATAAAAGAAGTTACGACAAGGAAAAATTAGATTCTACTTATGCATCACATCTCCTGGAAAATAATCGTATTTTTAATAGTAAATTTGA
>JARQZK010003623.1:192500-330000 GCA_030704885.1 Cynegetis impunctata
TGCTATTACTTCAGGTGATCCTTCTCATGTTGCTGATACTACTCTTAGGATCAATCCAGATTTCAGAGAAGCGAAGAATGCTAATCGTCACCTATTAAATGCTACGGGTGCTGTAGATGTGAGTGTTGCACAATATAGTCATAATAGAGAGAGAGAAACGTTTATTAATGGCCATCGACCTGGGGTCCTTCAGCCTAGTCATAATATTTTACATTGATAAAGACATTTGATAAATTTGCAATTTCAAATCAAGAATAAGGCTCACATAATTAATTGAATAAGCCTAGGTTTTTTAAAAATTGATTCAATAAATTAAAATGGGGACAATTTGTGCATTTCGCAACATTCATATTTATTATAGCAAGATAATCCACAAAGTGGATTTTCTAATTGGCGAGATCAGCATGATATTATTACTCGTATAATTTTCACTTCATATTTATATATTATAAATTGATAACCACCAATTGCCATTCTTTCAATCAATAAGATTGACATCAATTTAATTATTACTAATTATTTTTCTCATATCTACTATATGATAATGTTTTCAGATATCTATGATTAGGTTGCTTCTCTGTTCAATATAGTCGCAGTAACGATCAAATCTCTAAGTATCCAAATATTAATTTTTTTCGCCTTATTTGAACCCATATTCAGTATTGAATCAAGTGAGTTATTTAACTGGATCACCTGATATGATGGTTTTATATTGAAGATAACTCTACCACAAGAATCAAACGAATGTATTTGAAGATCACAATTTCATGAATACTTAATTTTTTCACAATTACCTTAATGAGAAATTTCCATATCGTAATATGTCGGTTGAAAAGTTGATTTGAATTCTGGTTGTCCAGATGTGAACATGAATATTCTTTCTAGATTTCTTATTCTATTCACCTGATCAGTATAATGGTCTGATTACACAATAAGAGTTTCTGACCTGACAGTGGACAGGTACTCCAGCTGTGTATTCGCATGACAGTAGCTCGACTCCCCTCGTCGGTTCAGACAAGTGCGAGCTTCTGGCTTGAAAGTAGACAGCTATTGCACTCTCATATTTTCAGTAGCTACATCTCGTGCAAAAATACTTTGCGCTGAAATACTCGCTGTACAAAAAAGAAGAAGAAAAGGACAACGCATACATTATTTAATGAAATGTATATTGAATATCCTGGAGAATATAAAACAGTAATGTTTTTTTTCTTATCGAGGTGAAAACTTCAAAAGCGATACCGGTTGCGAACCCGGCCTGTGTGGGATTCAATAGTTGATATATATATATATATATATATATATATATATATATATATATATATATATATATATATATATATATATATATATATATATATATATATAAATATATATCAACATTGCCTACCCACTAAAAACACCTCTGTTCTTTCGGTTTCCGGGCATAAGCCTACTAAACCTCCAGTCTCACACTTAGATTAGGACTCTCGTGCTGCGGTCAGCACTAGAACCTGTTTCCTTGTGTCTATATTTCAAGACCCAAGTGTATATCTCTCTGCGTCGCGTCGCATTAATTTTGAAATCAAGTAAACATACCTGACGACTGCCCGTGGCATTCTCTGTCGACTGGAAGTATGTTCGCTTCATCCCAGGTTGGTTCGAACTTGAACAATGCTCATCACTCCGACCTCGAGATCCAACATCCATTTTCACACTCGTCGTCTGCAATGGCCATTACTCCGACATCGAGATCCAATATCCATCTTCACTCTCGTCGTCTGCAACGAGCATCATTCGTCTTCGAACCTGACGATCCGCTTCCATCCCACCGTGCCGTCCTCTGTTGGGCGCTGCTCCTTACTAGCGAACCGATGAAGAACGTGTCTGATGGACAATCTCTCAGCCTATCTAGGTCCTTCTTCACTCCTCGTCGTCTTCAGTTTCAGTCGCTTGCCGTCGAATTCACCGCTTTCCCAGGGCGATGCTGCTTCGTCGGTGGTCTGGTCTCGAATGTGAAAACAGTAATGAGACAACTACAGAAGTATTCTTAAATTGTGGTCCAGGGCTTCACAGCTATTGTCATTTCGCACTACCATACAATTTGACGTCCGAGAGTCGAGTAAAATGAAAAAGTGTAATAACTCGGATGCAAACTACTGATTGACTCGCACATGAAAGTAACTCGTATGATGTGGTCACACGGTGCAAGTAGCTGAACTGCAGTAACTGACTAGACCAGCTCTCACGCTATCTCGCATTGTGTAATCAGACCGTAATATTATATCCTAGTTTTCTTCTCTTCAACTAATTGCCCTTATTTTTTCAATCAGATGAAAGGTAATCCTTACATGAGATCTATATTTCAACATCCCGCTGAACAAATTTTATCAAAAAGCATTCGTATTCAAAGCATAAATCCCTTCTTAATGCCGGACTATTCTTCATATTTCAATTCACTAAATGTGCCTTTGTGGCCGAATACTGTGAGTATTTATTGCATTTGTAAAATTGATTACCAAACCTATTAACATAAATCAATTTCTGTTTGCTGGTGTGTTAATTGTTTTCCCTAAAAAGAGTGAGTAGTATTTCTAACATATAGTGTGCAATTTTTTTCATTGTGTTATATTTGTGAATATATATAAATGGAAATGGGCTGTATGGTGCCCTATGATGATGTAACCATTTTATGATGCCCTATGATGATGTAACCATTTCAAATTCATCTGAACGCTCCTCAAAAGAAAGCTCAAGTCAAACTGAATTAATATAATCATTTCGTTCCGCCTGTCAGTCAATGAATAGTGTGATACCTTTTAACAAACATTTTTGATTCTAGTTAACGTAATAAAATGAACTCAAAAAATTAATTGATTTCAATAGTTCATTAGGATAATATTATATTATTATTATAAAAATTCAATCAAAGTACAAAAATTAATTGTTTCAATGGCGTGGTCGGCAAGACATTTGCTGTGATGAAGATATATATTCCGCTGCATGGGTTACACTTGGTTCGATTCTACTTTACTTTAGTGAAGTACCTTGTGATATACGATATTTGTTACATTTCGAGTCGAGCATTTTTTTACGTGAATCTTTCCCATATTCTAATAGTGATTCTGCTTTTCGGGGCAGAGGCGAATCCAACAAATCAGAGATCTTTAAATTCGGTCCAGCCATTTTTAAGTGATAAATGGTGTAACTAACACGACTTTGTTTTATGTCTAATGTATGTATGTATATATATATATATATATATATATATATATATATATATATATATATATATATATATATATCTGTGTGTGTGTGTGTGTGTGTGTGTGTGTGTGTGTGTGTGTGTGTGTGTGTGTGTGTGTGTGTGTGTGTGTGTGTGTGTGTGTGTGTGTGTGTGTGTGTGTGTGTGTGTGTGTGTGTGTGTGTGTGTGTGTGTGTGTGTTATGAATACGGATGGGAAATGATAGTATACAGATGGAAAAGATACTTTTATTGAAAGTATTCTGACTTACGTTTTTATTCAGTTTTTTCCACTGACAACTCTTTTTTATGTATTGTTTGTTATCATGGTGATGAGAATAATTCTTTATTTTCATGAGGTAAGTCTGCACACGTGATGGGGTAGTGTTTCTTCTTGCAAATTAAACATTTTATTAAAGATCTACAATTTCTACTAGTATTATTTAATTTCAAACAATAGAACTCGTAGTGACTCGTTAATTTTGCTCTGCTTTCTTCTAATGTGAGACTGTGATTTCAGACATTCTCTGCTGTCAAAACGTGAGTTTTTGTTATGGCTCTTTTCTTCAGAAAAGCTGGTCTGAGCTAGATTGACATTCTCTTCCGATTCCACTTCTCTTCTCATGAAATCTAATAACATCTTCAGAAGATTTGTATTTTTAGAATTACCTGTACTTGATTTACCCTGTTCTCCTGGTTTACTCATATTCGCGACATACGTGCTTCGGTTTTTTTCCCAAATTCTTAGTACTTCATCTGGCAAAGCAGACTGAGTTAGCGGAAACAACATTGCTGCTTATTTATCACTGTAAGGCCAAACGATTCCAATGCTCTCAGCTGAGTTTTTCTATCATATAAACTGCTAAGACTACCTGTCTTCTTTTTAGTTGCTTGCTTCAGTAATAGATCTAATTATATTGAATAATGTTACATGAAAATGAGTTTAGTGATCTTATTCATTTCCCATTTTTGAAGAATTCAACTGATTTAGACGTTGGGCTTTGGTAATTGATCTTAATGAAAACCATGAGTAAGTTTGTTCTTCTCGTATCTATGTAAATAATAGTATTATGAATTTGTTAGCTTAGTCGAATTGAACTTTATATCCAGACGATCCTATTATAACATTTGTTTAATGGTTTATGACAAAGTGGTAATTCACGCTTCGTGTCTGATGATTCCACATTTTCATTAGAACAATAACACTCCAGAATATAAATTCTAGGAAAATCATGAATTGAAATTCATCTGAAATTTTCACAGAATTTTGGCAATTCGCAAGACGATCCCTTCTCGGATAAGAGCAGAACTTCTGGATTTGATGAGCATCCGTTCCATAATGGTTAGCTTATAAATCATATTTTATGTATGCTATTTGAAAAGTTTTATATTTCAGATCCCTTCAAAAATTCTAATGCCTTCACTGCAGGTGATGCTTTCAGTGCAACGTTTGGAGCATCTATTCAGGTAGCCCTGATTAAATTATATATATATATATATATATATATATATATATATATATATATATATATATATATATATATATATTTCAATATTAATATAAATTTCAATTATTTGCTTGTGTTCATCCTTTTTTTATGTTCAGGATAGCTTCTCTTCTGACCCATTTGAAGATTCAACTAAGGCCACTGATCCATTTGACGCATTTGGCGACTCTAGGAAAAATTCTGATGCCGTTTCTGTCCCTCAAGAGGTAATCTCTTCACATATAGTTTCAGACAATTACGAAAAAATGAAAAAAACATTGGTGCATTCTGTAATTTCCGAAAAATGTCTGATCTTACCTCGCAAGAGGTATTCTTTTCACCTATATATATCAGACAGACATAATACAGTGTAAATATTTTGAAGCACCGATTTAGCGACTTAAAAAAATTAAATGTGATAAAATTAAACAAATTTGGTGTGATAAATTAAATTAAATATATTCTTCCTACAGATATTCAACTATAGATAGTAGATAGAACTAGTGATCTTGTCATCTTTGCAACTATGCCAGAATGATAAGGGATTCAATAAAAGAACATAATGCTATCGTATATTTTGTTAATTTCAGGTAAAATATAATGAAAAGGTTGTATATCATACTATCATAAACGGTTCTTAGTGTATCTTCACAATATGTACTGAAATTCTAGGAAAGGACTAAAAATTCATGTGATGTTTCGAAATACCCTTTTTGGAGAATTGATAAATATAATAACGCTATATATTTTGAAGAGCAAGCTTTATTTATGTGGACGAATTTATGTTTCCGTTGGTTTGTTTGACTCAAATATATTTAGGTTAGGTAATTATGAAATCAAATACCATTCGCGCACAAGAGTGGGACTTATTCAAAATTTAGGAATTAAAATGGCTTTTGAATGGCTCAACATAATTTTGAAAAGGGGATCTCTCTATATGGCCATGCGTTTGTTCAATTTGCTACCTAAGCATTTACAAGTTATTGAAAGTTTTATGTTTTAAAAAGCGCATTTCCACTTTCATCTTGGACCGCGAACCTTATTCAATAAATGCATTTATTACTTTTTGTAAAAAATTATTTTTTCCTTTTGACTTGTCTCTATTTTATTCAGTGCCATATTGTTATGAAATGTAATGTGAATAATTGTTGATATTAATAAATGTTATTATATAGTAAACTTGAGAATATAGGTTATCCTCAACAAGTAGAGAATTTGAAGCTTTTTTCTAGCGTTTGAACAAAGATTGCTCAAATTTTGCAGTGCAAAAAATTAGTTGGTGTCTCACGTATTGAACTGAAACAATCGAATCTATGTCCATAGTGGCATCTCGCTATTCCAAACTCTATCTACTCCAAAATATATTGTATTTAAAAGCCTAGCTTTATTCGTGTTTTACAGAGTACTTTATATATTCCCATTTCTGTTGTTTGCCGAATACCGTTGAAAAATTATAACAATACAGTAATGGGTTAACGTGGCTCTGTAAATTTTGTACAGAGAGAGTGAGGTAACTTCTTTGGTTCTTAGATGAAACAAAGGCCTCTAGCTAGTCGTGTCAGGCATCTCTGTCAACTGCTAGCTCATTCATCCGTTCCCGTTTGCCGCATTTTCATCTCCTCAGTTCTTATACTGAATACGGCTGATCTCACAGTGTGTTTACCCAGTGATCTCTGTTTGTATCTTCTGCCAATTTTCGTCTTGAATAACTTCAGAAAACATAACTCAAAAGTTTCCGATATATCTATTTATGAAGGTTAGGCGTTCTTTTCTGAACAGGTGTGAAGCTCTCCAGGTCACACAAATGAATAATTCATCAACATTGCTTTTGAAGAGCAATATAATTGGTATATGATATGCAGGCCTTTCAGATTCTCCTGCATATCATGTCAAGCACTATAATAAACAGTATTGAGGAAAGTTCAGGATACTTTTTGACACCATATTGAATCCTAAAAAGTTGCAAGTTTTCCACCCCATGAAAAATATGGTTACTATTGTTAACTATATTTCCAGAAAAAAATAAAAGGCATATTACAAAGCAGATATGGATGATTCTCGATTCAGTAATATATATATATATATATATATATATATATATATATATATATATATATATATATATATATATATATATATATATATATATATATATATATCTATTCATTTTACTTTTCAGCCTGACAAAGATCCTTTCGGTTGTGATCCTTTCGCTATTCTTCATGCACCCACCAGAGATGGTTCTACTCATCCGAGACCTACTAGTCCCAGCCCGGCATTACCACCTAAAAAAAGCAGACAGCCGCCTCCAAGACCGGCACCCCCTCGACCTCAACAGCCTAAGAAGGGTACATCGAATGACCCATTCGGAAGTGATGCTTTTGGGTCAAGTGGCGGTTTTGCAGATTTTTCAGATTTTGATTCTAAGGTACGATAATCATTTGGATTATATTCCATAAGTAGATATGTCGATGTTTTAATTTCTAGAGTAAATTGTATAGGCTTTTCATATTTCACATTATTATGCAAGTTGCAGGCACTTCTACACTATAAAATTATATATATATATATATATATATATATATATATATATATATATATATATATATATATATATATATATATATATATATATATATATATATATATATATATATATATATATATATATATATATATATATATATATATATATATATATATATATATATATATATATATATATATATATACTCATTCACATTGAAATATTGTATAATATAGCGACGATTTGCTTAAATATTTGATCATTGAATTTATTGAATGACCGTATTTTTAATTTATCAATTTTTTTCGGTTTCGTGTACCTACTTAAAGAAAGAAATAACGAACAGTTCATCAATGTAATATTCATAGACTTTATATATAACTGTAATATTTTTTCAATTCGAAAATTAACTCAATTAGCTAAATTTCTTTAGATATTTGTCAGCGCTGTTGTTTTTTCAAGTATATTCACATAAATTCTGAAGTAAATATCATAAACAATACTAGGTTCAATAGGATGTGATAAACTTCATTTGCCAAATAATTGTTTTGTTAAATATTACTGTTTTCTGTAATATCTCTAGGGTTTTAACTGATTAGAGTGAATGACAGTTTGAACCTTGTTTGTTAAAACGCTTGCGTCGAGTTTTGAGAAAAATGAAAATGTCATGTTCTCCAATAATTACGTGAAAATTCGAAAATCGATCAATTTCAGATACCGTCAAGCGGGGTTACTTTGGCCAGCCTGGGGTAACTTTGGCCACCCTTAGGTAAAAAAAAATTTATTTTCATAAATAACAGAAGAAGAAAAATATTTACATTTATAAATATACACATTGTACATTATGGTTGTAGTAAACATATTATGTGGGAAATTTCGTTTTTAAAAATCGATAGGTTGGTATTACTGGCTGTTTTATTTTGTTGTTTACCATTTGTCAATAGAACCTTCTGAAATACTTTCATCTGTACAACGGCCTGATACGCCTTTAAAGAGTAGGTAAGTACTTAAATACAATAAAAAAATAGTTGTTAACCCTTAGCCAAAGGGTTGAACTGATATAATTTGAGTAAATTTTATTATTTATTATAATGTCGTAACATTACCTATTTGAGCCTACGATGGGGTTACTTTGGCCAGGCCTGGGAGTGGCCAAAGTAACCCAAAGTTTATATGATATTGGTCTATTAACTGCACCTCATGGCAAAGTTACCCAGGTGTTGGGACTACTTTGACCTACAATATATTTACTATGGGTTTTAAATGAGAAAACATGAAGTGGCTAAAGTAACCCCAACCCCTGGGTAACTTTGGCCATTTTTGAAAAAATACAAAAAAAATATATTCAACTGCCTAAAACTGCTATAATGAGTATCCATGGCTACAGAATCATATGATAATTGTTTTAATGTGGTTCACAATTATATATTGGCATTTTTTTGGAAAATGTGATAAATAAACTTTGAACATGACATATTTTTGGCCAAAGTAACCCCGCTTGACGGTATCTAAGTTTGATATTTGAAAATAAAATCAATGTTTCAGCGCTCGCATCCGTATTATTTTTGAATTTTCTTATTGTCTAAAATTCCAACCAAAAAATAACCCTTCTGCAAAATCATTTTTTCATTGCACGTGTGGGCTTTATCTATAATTCTTGCATTATTTGATTTTGCCTTGCCTTGATTTAAATGTTTTTAACGGAATAAATCAAAATAGTTTATTGCGTCTGTGCTTAAAATAATACTGTCATTCGTATATGAAACTCATCATCTATATTTATAATCATAGATTTCAAACTAGCATCAAAATTGTAAAATTAATTAATCGATTTATTTTCATTATCAACACAAATTATGTTTTGATAGTAAACTTTAACTAAATTATTATTATATATTATATTAATTCAATATCTAACAGATTGGAGGTTATTGGCATTGAGATTTGCGATCAAGGGATATATATATATATATATATATATATATATATATATATATATATATATATATATATATATATATATAAAAGCGAAAGCTTATAATGCTCTCAATCGCCCAGAGATGAATTCAACAAATGGCCGTTTGTGTTGGATTCAAAGCTCTGTAAGTCATAGCAAACCGAAAACAGCTCTGATCGTAGATAGTTCCATAGGTTTGCGGTTCGGTTCAGAAAGACCCTCGTCGCCCTCTGTTAGACTGATGTTCTGGCAGTTGGGATGTGCACGGCAAATTGGTGTGTGCTATATGCATACTTTGTATGACGAGTGAAGTAATGGAGGCAACAGCTACAGAACACTTGCTGTGATAATATCTGTAAAAGAGACACAAGTCGGCTACCTTCCTCCATGTTCGAGTGAATTAAGCTGAGTGGTAAAAGGCGTGTTGTCTATTAGCCTCGGTGCTTATTTCTTAATTGATTCAAGCAGATGCTGGTGGTTAGGTGCAGAACTCCAAGTATTGGAGCAGTATTCCAATGCCGGAAGAAATTGAGCCTTATAAAGCAACAAAAGCTGTTCAGGCGTAAACAAAATTTTAGCACGTAAAAAATAACTTAGCTTCTGTTCAGCTGACTTGATGGTAGAGACAATGTTCTTGTCATATTGAATTGGAATGTATATCGGGTGTTGAAAAAGTCCCGGTACGGCGGGTTATTTTTTAAGAGAAAATTTGTTCGGGAAATTGAAATATGGAACTCGGAAGGAAATTTCCCTGGGAATCGATTGACGCTATCAAATTGGCGTCACGAGGTCCCCCTGGGGCCCTGCGAGACCCCACTTGAATTTTTTAAATAGCAACCTTTTTTATTTGATATTCGGATTCCTCGGGAAATTTTGAGTCCTCGTGACCCCAATCTTATAGCGCCAATAGATTCACAGGGAAATTTCCTTCCGGGTTCCATATTTCAATTTCCCGAAAAAATTTTCTCTTAAAAAATAACCCGCCGTACCGGGACTTTTTCAACACCCGGTATATTATTTAATTATATTATATAGCCTTTTTTACTGGAGGATAGACAGTCCTTCGAATAATGAAAAAACATCTCATAAAAAAAACAATAGGCGTTAGGTATTAAAAAATTCGCAGTATTGTGTTTCATAGTAATTAATATGGCTCAAATAATTCCGGCAGTAAATAATTTCGAAATGAAATGTGAACAAAGTAGAATTACTAGAATTTTCATCAGAATTAAATTCAAAAGTGTAACTTTTTCGTGGTATATGAGAATTGCTTTTTTCTTTTCATTAATTTCTATGAAAATTGCTTATATTTACACTCCACTATTTAATTATTTTTCAATACGATCTGACATTCTAATTCGTGGGGAATGAATATTTTAAAATTTGTGCGTCTTGTTTATTCAAAAATTTGCTTTCATATTTTTAGTTATTTCGGTATATGTTTTCTAAGTAATTGATAAAACTTATAACTTTAATAATGTTGTTTAAATCTTTCACGAGTTCAATCACGAAATTTCCATAAAGAATGGAGTCTTTTCGTTTTGAGATCAAAAAGTTATTATATAATAATTTTGTAATATGAAATGCCTGTATCAACTTTGATCTAGTTCTAGTTGTTTAGTGATTTTTCAACAATATTTTTTCATGCGATTGTGTTTTGTAAATCATTGTTGCAAAACTTTTCTGATATCAGCTAAATCTGGTAATCAAATCTTTTTTGGAAAACTGAATTGATATTATTTTTATGTAAAAGTTCGGTTTTTTGTTTCTTTTTTTTTAGTTAGTTGGCCTCCAGAAGCACTGCACATGCATGTACAACTTCACCTTGTTGAATCGTTTTTTTATTATTTCATCATGTGAGACTAACTCAAGTTTTCAGGCCGATCAGAGGGGACAATTTGTACTAACCTTTTTAACACCTACCTTTACAGCCTTAATAACCGCGATGTATCCTCTTCAGTTATCCACTAAAACATCACCAACGAGCAGTACTGACCAGGTAGCCGCCGCAAAGCCATCCAAAGGTCTGGAATTTGTCGACGATCCCTTTAGAGACTATCGTTATGAAGATCCCTTCAATATTTCATTCGAAGATGATGAACAAATTGATCATTCTAATAAATCAGAAAGTGTAGATGCGTTCAATATGCCCAAAAATATTAAGGATAACAGTATCAGCGGCTCGAATAATAAGGAAGTTAATGGAAACATAAACGATTTTGGTCTAGATAAATTTGATCCCTTTGGATTGGATGGTCGGCAGTCGGTACCCCTTCCATCTATTGATTTATTTGCTGAAAATAATGGTAGAGCCTCCGCACCTATTAATTCAAAAGTACTAAGTGAAGATCAACAACTTGCGTGGGCTGCTACCGAAAGTATCAGGTTAGAAAAAGAACGACAGCGAAGGCTTATTCAGGAAGAGGCTGATTTGAAGTTAGCCATCAGTCTAAGTAAGGCGGAAAGTAAAAAAAATTCATAAATTTTGTCGATTTTCAATTGTGATGCCTGACTGATGTGCATTTCATATTTCTTATCAGTTTGGACATTTAAAAGTTGATTGGGTTAAATGATCAAACTTATCTTTCTTCGCACCAGCATAGATTTGACTGTTCATTTTAGATCGAATAATTTGAGAATTTTCATTTCATCAGTCCGAACATTTAAATTTTGTTGCTGTCTTAATAGTAAAATAAGTTTACAATTTCACAATGGTATCTTAATTTCAGAAAGTTAAACTATCATTAAATCGAAATTACCTAGTCACATCGTAAGGACTGTATAATATATATATATATATATATATATATATATATATATATATATATATATATATATATATATATATATATATATATTGATGAAAAAGAACTATCTTATCAATAGTCAATATTGTTATGTTTAAGAATTATTTTCAATATTCAAAAAAGTTTATGAAGTTTCACCGATGCTTGGTTTTGAAAAAGAAGGATCAGTAAAATGACATCAATTATTTTTATATGTATCACTAAATTATCATTTCTGTTAAATTGAGGATATTATTTCAATGTGTTTGAAACATCTTCAAAACTGTTATACATTAATTCGAAAAGGGTTTCCACGTTTTTTTTTTGAAATATTTTCGTTAAGGATTGATGTATTTTGTGATGGTGTATGACATGTAACATATCATTCAATTTGTTCGAAGTCTAGTAAAAATTATTTGATAGTGTACTTGGCAACATTGAATATTAAGATTGTTTATATTACAAATAATTCTCGCTTAGTGCTGCAATTATTTATAATTTCATAGCTATAAAACCTGCACATAAAACAAAACTCAAATCCTAGATTACTCAAATTATATTTCAAAGATATGAATCGTAATATGTGTTAAGTTGTAGCATTTGAAAAATTTTTGTTCAAACAAAATTTTAATCCATTGTATAAATGTATCTAATGGAACACTTACGGCCGTTCAAACTTCGTAAAATTTGGTCTGGTGATTGGGTAATATTATTCTGAATTCAAAATATAGATAAAGACAGAAATAAGAACGCTAAATTTAGTACAATTCATATATTTTATGGCGAAACCATTTTTTCGAATATGGTAATTTACCTCAATCTTTCCAACTTTTTCAACAAATTGAGTCCCAATCTCCACTTCAAAATTTTCCTAATCTCGTTTTCAATATTAAAATAATATAGCACTTTGAATTCCCTTTATTTTTTCGTTTAATATACAGGTAGCACAAAAATAAATTGCTTTTAATTTTCGATTTTGTGCTTTTGAATATGTGACAGTTTATGTTATATATGTACATTAAATCTCGTAAATGATGCACCACATACGGTTTACTGTCACTTTCAGAATGATTCAGTGGCGGTATGTATATAATACATATTCGAGATTATTTATAGTAAACAAACGTGAATTTATTTGTACTATCAGTATTTGCGATACTCCTTATTATTATATCATGTTCAGCGATATTTCTATTTTAATTATTCAAATTCTTCAGAGTTATGTATATACAGTTGATGTTATTTAAGAGTACAATTGTTAAAAGTTTTTTGTTTTATTATTTTATTTCATCCTATTTATTGTTTATTTCGTTATCATATCATTCCAATAGTCACTGGAGATTCTTTGCAGAGGTTCATTTATTCTTCTGTTGAAAACAGTTTACTCTTCTGTAGAGAACCAACTATTTATTAGTTCTTATTGTGAAGTTCAGATGAACATAAAAATATTTCTGTGCAAATTTCTTTTCAATCTACTTTAGTTTAGTACTTGTATCCTTCTGATGGAGACTTGCATTTTTTATGGACAAATGATGTTAAATATGTAATTGTATATATATTGAATATCAAACACTTTTCTACATATTAAAGAATGGGTTTTATTAACAAATTCCATCTAGGAATGTTACATGTGTACTTCTATTTTGGATATAATAATACAATAATACAATACATACACAGATGGAATGTGCCATACATTGAAGAGGTAGATATTCAGAATTAAACTAAAGTAAAATATTACCAGGTAGTATATAATAAAAATATGTATCTTCAAAATGATATCAATTGATGAACTGTAAGATCTAATTAACTTTAATAGTTAAAATTCAATTCACCAACTTCATTTCTCTGTTTTTATAGCTATTTCCGTTTCAGAGATAAAGGAATTATTAGTTTTTGTTTTTTCAAATGTCTCTCATCAGAAAGATTTAATAACATAATCAATTGTTATGTGAATCTGTAACTTCAGTCAGTCTGCACTAAACATTTTACGTATTGCCCAAATAATTGAATCACATTTATTTTCTTAAAAAAAGAACTTTTGATATCGAAATATTTCCTGGCAATAATGTCGAAATAAAAATTTGGATTCATTCTACCTTTCATTTAATTATATGTTACTACAATTCATAGATAAATAATGAATGTTTATAATGATTATAAATCGACCATTACTTAATATTTAACGAAATATCAGTAGAAAAGTTTAAAATTACTTTTATATATTTACTTAGACAAATTCCTAGGAATGAATGGTAAAATAGGTATATGACGTATTGTACAGTGTTATTACCTTTTACTAAATATTGTTATTTGAGTAAAGAAAACTAGGTATCCTATGAATCCTGAAAAATATTGTAGATTATTGGACCTCTGATGAAATTGAAAATGTCAAAGAACACGAGATATTTTCCACAACTTTATTTCAACAGCAATAATATGGAATTTATATTAAATAGATCACTGAAATAAAGAATTTACAGAAAAATGAAAGATAGGCCTTGTAATCCATATATTATAAATGTTTTGATTTAAGGAAATTACAGTATGGCAACATGAATTCACCACACTTCAATAAACTTTATCCAAAAAATATTTGAATGATCTACGATATTTTTCTATATATAATATCCTCTAAACGAAATAGGCGCTCTACCGAATATAAAAGAAGTAGCATACTCCCAGAAATTTTGTCACACGCCTTACTATTTCTTCCAAGTAATATCTTAGTACATGTTCCAATGTTATTTCATAAAACTTTTGGCTGATGGAAGTAAATATCTGTATTTTTTTCTGATTGAAGTATGTACAATTGTTCATCATCCATAATTAATTTCCATGTATGTGACTTTAATATATACTTAAGGGATATCTTTCACCTATTAAAACGGGTATATACTGAGCAAAATTTTGCATAGCAAAGATTAATTCTTCTTTCATGAAAACATATTTTTTTGATACCTGTAGGTTTCATTTTGCTTTTATAGTTTACGTGAAGAAAAAGAAATAGTTTTTCCAACTACATGAATCATCAGAAAGCATGTCAGATAAAATATAGGTATATGCTTGCATACATATACATACCTATATATTTATATATGTATATAAATATATATATATATATATATATATATATATATATATATATATATATATATATATATTTCATCAATTTCATTAATTATTTATATTTATATATTCTAAATCCATGAGTATCTTGTAAAATCCAACAATTAGATTAATATTGAAAGTGGTTACAGCAAACGCTTTATGAAAATTTGGAAGAGCTTTTTACGATAGTAGGAAGAAATTGTAGTTGTAAAGCTTTGATACACATGTACCATTGGTCTCTGATATGTAATATTTGGTAAATAATAATTGTAAATGTAATTCCGAATAAAATGTGTTGTTAAATGTTTAAGCAAAATAACCTATCATGAATAAGTACTTGAAAGGTTTTATCATCTTAAAGTAAGTCAGTAAGAGATCCTCATATTCAATCGTCACACCAGGATATATATATATATATATATATATATATATATATATATATATATATATATATATATACAAAATTGCGCAAGCAGCAGTGACTAAGTTCGTTGAATATGGTAGATAGAGTACAGTAGGGCAATCACCTCTTGCATAGGTACATGTGTCCGCAAACGTCTCGTTAAGAAAATACATAGTGTTAAAATTTACGGAAAATATTGACTTTTTGCCTATAGATTCAAAATGCATTGAGCGATTTTGTTCAAATTTTCAGAAAGTATTTGCGATGTTCTCAATCATCTTTTCAATATCCGTTTGGATTCTACGACCGGACCTAGAGCCACTCTTATTTTTTCAAAAGTGGTAGATTTTTTGAGAAATTCCATGTTCAATTTCGAATAAAAAGGTATCCAGAGTTTATCTTGCTCGATGTGTCGTTTACTAGATGAAAAATGAGAGTCCATGTATTGTTTGGAAACTCTCGTTCAATACACTCCACTCCGATCACATAACAACGGAAACTAAAAAAGTGAAGCAATAAACTGGAAGTTTAGAAGTTGCAATAAATATGAAGTTATTGAACAATGATGCATCGCTTCACTTTTGTCGATCAAGCTGATATGCATCTTGCGCTAGGTGCTGCTGGTTCATTGCGCGGTGCTCGTCAACTGTACCGCGAGCGATATCTTCATAGAAACATCCCAAATTGCCGTACGTTTTTGGCAATTTTTCGACGCCTTCGTAAAAGGGTCACTGTTCATAGTAACAACGATGACCGTGGGCGCCATCCATGGGTACGCCAACCTGAACTTGAAGAGGCAGTTTTGGAGCGATTTAATGAGTGTCCTTTCACCAGCACTAGGTCGGTTGCTAAGCACCATAATGTCAGTCAGAAAACTGTATGGCGCGTTGTCCACCAAGATCACCTTACAAATTCCAGAAAGTTCAATCTTTGTCACCCGAAGATTTTCCTATCCGTCAACAGTACTGCCAGTGGTTTTTCCAGCAAGCAGCACTCACACCCCACTTTCCTGCAAGTGTGTTATAGACAGATGAAGCCGCAATCACCAGAGAAGAAGTTTTTAATTCAAAAATCAGCCACATATGGGCTCACGAGAAACCGCGTGCGGCAGTGGTGCGCAATATCAGCAAAAGTTTTCAGTATATGTTTGGTCAGGGATATTGGGAAACGTCTTGGTTGGGCTTTACATTCTTCCTTCTCGATTAAACGGAAACATTTACTGAATTTTCATGAGGGAAGCGCTTCAAGAACTCATGGAAGACATACCTCTTCATGCGAGATACAGAATGTGGTTCCAGCATGGTGGGGCTCCAGCCCATTTTGCTGCAGAAGTTCAAGAGTATTTAATTGAATGAGAGATTTCCTGGCAGGTAGATTGGACGTGGCGAGGCAGTTCATTGACCAGCTATGTCGCCTGATTTGACGCCTCTTGATTTTTTTCCTGTGGAGTCATATTAAAGCTTTACGCCAGTTGAAAGTTAGTTCAGAAGATTTAACCGCCAGAATTGCCATCGCTGCAGGAGAAATTAGGGATATTCCTCAAATGCTGTTTAACACTAGGCAATCACTAGTGTGTAGAACACAATTGTGCACTGAGGTGAACGGACAGCTTTCTAAGCATTTATCATGAAATTAATTTACCATTTTCTTAGTTTCTATAAAATTCCAAACAATACATTGATTTTCATGTTTTATCTCGTAAACGTTGGCGTTGCATCGAAAAAGAAAAACTCGGGATATCTTTTATGTTCGCCATTGAACAAGGAACCAAAAAGAAATTTATTTGTCAAAAAATCTTTTTCTTTTAAAAAAATAAGTCCTGGAAAAGTGGAACTCAAACGGATATAAGAAAGGTGAACATCGCAAACACTCTCTGAAAATTTCAACAAAATCGCTCAAGGCATTCTGAATCTAAAGTTGAAGTCAAAATTTTTCGAAAATTAATAAAATTATTTATCCAATTTGGACAGGCCATTCCGAACGCAGAAATTATTATGTTAATTTCAGCAAAAAAAAACAACGTTCAAACCATTATCTGAATACAAAAATCAAACAGAATTTGGATAAACTTAGCGACATTTTGAGTTGCAGAATATATCGGCACAGAAGTACTTTTTTTTATCTCGTAAGGCACTTACAATTCAACGTATGTTCCGAACAGCAATTAATGGGCTTGAAACTATGTCATTACCCAACATGTTACTACATTTAATATTACAGTGGCATCTTTTGTATCTTGGTCCTTCAGATATAGATTGAGCATTAGCTATTTGGCTTTATAATTTTCTCGAAAGGTCTGATAACCGCCCTATCTACCTTCACCAATTGGATTACATCTATATTTGTAATGTTTTTGTCTGCATTGTTTTTCATTTTTTGTTTTTTCTTTGCAATAACAGGCCATTTAAGTTTTTAAGCCGATTATATTCGAAGTTAACGTTTCGTGACGAAACGTCAGATTTTTAATGAAATCTGTTCAAAAACATAAATGGCCTGTTATACTAAGAAAAAACAAATAAGTGAAAAATACCACATGCAAAAACAGTTTACGAATAAGAATATATATATATATATATATATATATATATATATATATATATATATATATATATATATATATATATATATATATATATATATATATATATATATATATTTACATCTTGGTACTATTTTGCTTCCTTTCATATTGCGACTATTTTGCATCCACCACAGCGAGTGAAGATATGGCCATCTATGCAGTGAATATTGAATCTGCTTGAAATAAGGGAGTAGGTGATATAGTTTTCATCATTGTATTTCGAATTCTGAATATACGAAATTTTCCACTTTGCGACTATTTTGCATCTTTGCATCAGTAACTAAGTTCGTTGAATAGGTAGATAGAGTACGGTAGGGCAATCACCTCTTGCATAGCTACATGTGTCTGCAAACGTCTCGTTAAGAAAATACATAGTGTTAAAATTTACGGAAAATATTGACTTTTTGCCTATAGATTCAAAATGCATTGATCGATTTTGTTCAAATTTTCAGAAAGTATTCGCGATGTCCTCAATCATCTTTTCAATATCCGTTTGGATTCTACGACCGGACCTAGAGCCACTCTTATTTTTTCAAAAGAAAAAATTGATAGATTTTTTGAGAAATTCCATGTTCAATTTTGAATAAAAAGGTATCCAGAGTTTCTCTTGTTCGATGTGTCGTTTACTATTAGATGAAAAATGAAAGTCAATGTATTGTTTGGAAACTCTCGTTCACTCCACTCCGATCACATAACAACGGAAACTAAAAAAGTGAAGCAATAAACTGGAAGTTTAGAAGTTGCAATCAATATGAAGTTATTGAACAATGATGCATCGCTTCACTTTTGTCGATCAAGCTGATATGCATCTTGCGCTAGGTGCTGCTGGTTCATTACGCGGTGCTCGTCAACTATACCGCGAGCGATATCTTCATAGAATCATCCCAAATTGCCGTACGTTTTTGGTACTATTTTGCTTCCTTTCATATTGCGACTATTTTGCATCCACCACAACGAGTGAAGATATGGCCATCTATGCAGTGAATATTGAATCTGCTTGAAATAAGGGAGTAGGTGATATAGTTTTCATCATTGTATTTCGAATTCTGAATATACGAAATTTTCCACTTTGCGACTATTTTGCATCTTTTAAGTAAGCTTACTATTTTGACTCCGGATACGTATACTTTTCGTTCGTTATAGCTACTATTTTGCCTCCTTCTGTATATTAATTTCCATATAAAGACTTATTTGCCTCCGACCACGTTGTCGCGTTTTCAGATAGTATTCAAATTGCCGAAGAGATAGTTTATCGTCCAACAGTTAGTTACTCATATATGAAAAGTATTTCGAAACTAAGCTATCGAACGCTCAGGGCATTTTTATAGTTTTGAGATTTCTAAATTTCAGTGATTTCTTTACTTAGCCCAAACACCAGGGCTCCAAGATTGTGAAAAGCCAGGAAAAATAGATTATTGGCTAATTCCTAACAGCTTTATTAAGGATTAATAATTAATATTATTCGTATATAATATATGTAGCTCTAATAATAAATAATTATCGAAAAATTTGAAGAAATTAGTTTTTCTTGATTATCTGGAAAATAAATCAATTTTTCAATAAAATAAATACTAGGTACTGTAAAGAAAAAGCAATTTTAAAAAATTATTTTGGAAATTTTAGATAGGATCATCAGTTTTTCTGTACAAAAATATTTCAATGTCGTATGTATAGCGGCTTAGCACTAGGCTAAATTTTTTATAATATTACAATCGCGCGCAGCAGGGCGTTATAAAAATGTTCATAATTTCTTCACTAATGGGCTTTTGTCAAAAACAAAAGAAGGGGTTTGATGAGAAAACTCATATCCTTCATTTATTAATAATTCTGTTTCTATTTGTTGATTGATTCAATATTAAAATGGAAATTACTTTAATTTTTTTTATAAATTACATTATAGAGCAAAATTAGTTAGGTACCTATATTTAAAAGAATATCAAACTTTTATTCGAATTTCTTTAGAATAGAGTCTAGTATACTCTTGTTTTTGCAATTATAACATGAATTAGTAGTATGTTCTCTTAAATTGAAAAAAATTACTTCAAAAATGTTAAAATTTTTAAAATAAAAAATTCTCATAAAAATTGCATTCCAAATATAGCTGTAGCTGCTGAATTGACAATAATCTTTTCTTTTTAACATTGAAGTTAAAAATTTTACCTAGGAAATTCTTCTACTTTTTTAATAGGATATTTGTTAAAGATTTAGCAGCTATTTGAAATGTAATTTTCATGAAAATTTTTAATCTGAGAAATTTCAACATTTTTTATGTTATTTCATTTTAGTTTAGAAAAATGTATATATTGGTATTGGTATGTGTGGATGGTGACCGATGCGCTGCGACCTTATTAGATCTATTGTGCCCCATCTTCTTCTGCTTCTCGATGTGTTCTCGTTTTACAGCAGCCCCTCAAGCCTCAATACCTTCAGGAATTTGAGGATTTTAAGGGGGTCTATTCGTGGTATTTCTTCTATAGTCAGCTGGTATGATCCCAGTGTGTTCAGCCTTTCATGGTGCACAGCATAGCACTCCATCAGTATATGGTGAGGTGTTTCTGGACGTTCCTTGCAGAATCTGCAGGTGCTGTCCCCCTCTAAACCTAGCTTCCTTAGGTGTTCTTTGAGTCTGCAATGCCCCGTAAGAAATCCTGTGATTGTCTTTAGACTAGTTTTGCTGAGGTTAATCAGTGTCTTCGATCTTGCTCTGTTGAACTTTCCGAGAAGATCTTTGGCCTGCCTCAGTCTGGAAGTCTTTGCCAGTATGTTGCTCTCATTGCTTCTTCAGCTTTATTGAGTTCTTCTTGGAAGTAAGATTTTCCAAGTCCGCAGAAAGGTTCTGGCCCGATTAGTGGCGTTGACGCACCCTTTCGTGCCAGGGTGTCTGCTTGTTCATTACCCTTCACTCCGACGTGCCCCGGCACCAGGAGGAGGATCACATTGTTGTTCCTGCCCAGATCGTTTAGTTTGTCTAGGCATTCACTAACCATCTTTGAGTTGATGTTATAAGAGTTCAACGCTTTGATGGCTGCTTGGCTATCGGAGAGGATCGCAATTTCCTTTTTCCGGTATTTCCTATCGAGGTTGAACTGAATGCACCTTTCTATGGCGTGAATTTCCGCTTGAAAAATACTGGGGAACTGGCCCATGGGTTCTGAGTATTTGGTACGAGGCCCAACGACTCCTGCTCCAGTTCCTTCGGGAGTTTTAGACCCGTCCGTATACCATATTATGGTATTCTTCTCCAGTGCTCGAATGGATTCTATGCTCCATTCCTTCTTGGTATTCAGTTCCGTTCGAAATAATTTCTTTAAACTAAATTTCCTGGTAATTTCGTCAGTTGGGAGGTCAGCAAGGTGTGCACTTCCGGTAAGGGTTGAGTCCCTTGTACCGTATGCAGCACCTTTGAGTCCAACTTTAGCCAACCTGAGGTTTGCTCCCCAAGCAGTTCTCCTCACCATGATGTGGAGAGGAGTGAGGTCCAGAACGACCTCTAGTGCTGCTGTTGGAGTCGATCTCATTGCTCCTGTTATACAAAGACATGCTAGTCTTTGCACTTTCTCCAAGGTTTTCCTTGCTGTGGTGAGTTCAGTTCTGCCATACCACACTACTGCTCATAGGTCTCACTATCATGGTGTACATCTATCGCAGTATTGATGGGTTACAGCCCCACGTTTTTCCTGCGATGTTCCTGCACACCATCAGTGATGATTTTGCCTTGTTAACGATCTTTTCTACGTGCAAGTTCCAGAGTAGTTTTGAGTCTAGGGTGAGCCCTAGATACTTCACACCTTGCTGCCATTCTAAGTCTGCTCCGTCGAGACGAATAGTCCTTAAGTGCTGAAGCTTTGTTCTTCTAGTGAAGGGTACCACTGTGGTTTTTGATGCGTTAATTCTCAATCCCACCGAGAGGCACCACCTTCTGGTATTCTCTAGCTCCCTTTCTACGAGGTCACAGAGGGTTCCTTCGAATTTACCTTTGGCCATGATGACTATGTCGTCAGCATAGCCGAGGCAAGTGACTCCGTTCCCGGTCAGTGTTTCGAGTAATTCGTCCACTACAAGACTCCACATCAGCGGTGATAGTACCCCCCCCTTGTGGGCATGCCCTGTTTGTACTGATCCGAAAGGTGTTCTCGCCCACCTTCGTTTCGGCCGTTCTTGTAGCCGAAACGAAGGTGGGCGAGAACACCTTTCGGATCAGTACAAACAGGGGATGCCCACAAGGGGGGGTACTATCACCGCTGTATATGTATATAACTAATTCATGTATATAACTAATTCATGTTATAATTACAAAAACTAGAGTACACCTTGAGTCACACTTGCTTTATTCTAAAAAAAAAAAATATAATAAAGAGATTCAAATATTCATTTGAATCTCTTTATTATATTTTTTCAAATACAACTGATTTTGCTCTATTATGTAATTTGAAAAAAAAATGTATAGTAATTTTCATGTTAAAGCAATCAACTAATTAAAACACAATTATTTTTAGTTAAAGAATATGAGTTTTCTCTTTAAAAACTTAATGATCCCATCTTAAATATGGTGACATCAATCTAAATTACTCCTTCTTTACGGTAGTATGTTTTTTCGTTGAAAACTTAATTTATTTTCCAGATATTCAAGAAAAACTATTTTCTTCAAACTTTTCGATGATTAATTTATTGTTATTAGTGTCCACTATATTAGTGCTTACTTTTTCTAATAATAATTACTTATCACTAATAAGGATGTTGTTAAATGAATTACCCAATAATCTATTTTTCGTGGGCCAAAAAGCTTGATAGCCGTGCTACAATCTTTATCATAAATTCCGAAATGTGTATGAAGTTTATTTCTATTATTTTTCCTTCGAGAAATATCGGGCGATAGTATGTAGACCCGCTGCCTACGTATTAAGAAACAAATAACTATCCAAAATAATATGGAATTTATAAAAACTCATACTAATTTACAGTGATTATTAAACAAAAGAATACACATTGCTAGTTTTTTGAATATTACTGCTTGATATTTCAACTTTTGTCGATTTGTGGAAAATGAAAATTATTTATAAAGAATGACCTTTTTTGAAAGTATTGGACGGCAAAATTTCGGCATTGTGAAATATATGAAATATTCAGCTTGAAAATTGCACCAGATTTTATACTGATTTATTAGTCAAAATTAATGAACAAATGGAAAAACTGAGAGAGTGATTTTCTTCTAATGTTTAACTGTCCATTTCAAATTGGACCTAATTTTTATCGAATTGAATTTACTAGGCAAAACCAACTATTTTTCGCTAGATGGCAAAATCGGGCGGAAAACACGATTTGAATACCATTTTGCATTTTCACCTCTTGCAGGTACGAATAACGGAGTTTTCAATTGTTGAACAATTTTTCGTGTTCACTTTATGTGAAAATAAATATTCTTAATATATTGAAAATAACATCTTTGGTTTCGCAAAACAATAACAAAATTTGTTGAAAATTTACAATTTCTGTACAATGAATATTTTTCTGCCTATGCTAATATATTTATGGAATTTAGGAAATAGAAGAAATAAAAAAAAAAATATTACATTAGTTATAAGTCCTTATTTGAGTAGTTTACAAAACATTCATTAATGTTATTATAATAATATAATAAAACAATTGTATTGATATTGAGTAACACTTCACAAATGCGAAATAAGCGGTAAGCTTAAGTTTTCATTTCAGCATCACTTACATGGAAACATAAGATTCCCGTGTATTTATGTACGATTGCCTGCATCACAGTGTTGCCGATTTTAGGAGTCAAAATAGTACGCAAAGTGTGACAGGTCGAACGTGAATATAATCTCAGCGTAGGTATATTTATTTTGCCCCTAGCGTAGATAGTGTGAACTAAAAATGAATATTATTTTACATTCAATGAACGATTTTGACTCCTTTATATTTGTACTAACGTATGTTTGGTTGCAGCAAATTGAACCAAAATAATACGGTAGACTCAATGGGCGAACAGAAAGCTTCTCACTAAAAATCGTACTTATATAGTAAGTTATCTCGAAGAAATTGACAAAAACTATTTTGCATCCGATATACGGAGTCAAAATGGTCGTGGAGTCAAAATGATATGTGTTAACGCCAATGTACGGAATCAAAATAGTGCTACGGATATATTATATATATATATATATATATATATATATATATATATATATATATATATATATATATATATATATATATATATATATATATATATATAGGTACATATATACAGAGTGAGTCATTGATATGGGAAAGCTTGATTGCAGCTACACCGTTAATGATATCGAAACGAACCAAACGGTTCTGCAAATGGGAGGTCAGAGTGCAGTTCGTAAAATTATTTTGCCCTTTACAGGGTGTACCATTTTTACGGAGCAAATTTTAAGATACTTTTTTTAAATGGCACTATATATATTTCTACACATATTTGAATTTGTCCTTTATTGAGATTTGTAAATTCGTTAAGTTTTTGCAAATCGCTTCAGCCGTTCAGAAGTTATTCAATTTTTTCTGAAAATTAATGCCTTTGCAGGCATTTTTTTAAAAAATCGCAGGGCACTTGTTTTTTTGAATATCAAGTTGTTATTTGGGCTGTATCTAAGTAATTGTTCTGGGTATCTTTTGACGGAGAGATAATATATTTTAATTGTGACATTAGCTTACTGTGACACATTGATTTTGGTACACTTTGAAAGGATTCCTGATTTTTTTAAATGGCACTCTATTTATTTGATTACTTAGTCGCATTGAACATGTCATTCTTCATCTTTTCTATTTCGTATGTTTTTTTCCAAAAGTTGATGGTTTAGAAGATATTCCACATTTTCAAAAAAAATCAACACATTATTTCATCTTTTAAACGAGTGACATGAAAAACAATAAATTCTGATAACAGACGTCAACGTAAATGCTGCGGGCGTCAATTTCAAAGTTTGATGAGAAATTACTGAAATCAAATTATAGAAGCTTAGTACAGGGTGTCCCATTTTGGGTACTTTTGAATGGTATCTCCGTTATTTTTTGAAGATAGAGGGTTGCGGTTTTCGCGACACTGTGCTACTTTTTCGAAAAACTGAAGATGCCGTCAACATAATTTTAATAACTCTTTTAGTTTTTAAGATACAGGGCATTTTTGAAAATGTTGCATTTTGGGATCCCCGTCGTATCGCCGTTATCCTTCATCTTATCGAAAATGTAAAATAACATCCTTATAGATTTTTTTCCGTAGAATGCATCGGTGTAGATAATTTTCGTTACATGTTTACTATTTTTGAGTTATAAAGCAAACTTATGTTTTTTTAAATGGAATACCCTGTATATTTATAGACTATAAAATTTGTCTTTTTTTTACCTTTTCAAAAATATATGATACTATAAACTTTTTCTTAGAAACGCGCAAATAAATGACAATTTTCTGAAATTGAATGCATAAATCAATAGAAGGCCATGGATAACAACAATGAACAAGTGAAAGTCTGTTATCAGAATTAATTGTTTTTCATGTCACTCGTTTAAAAGATGAAAAAATGTGTTGATTTTTTTGAAAATGTGAATTATCTTCTAAACCATCAACTTTTGGAAAAAAACGTGAATATAGAAAAGATGAAGAATGACATGTTCAATGTGACTAAGTAATCAAATAAATAGAGTGCCATTTGAAAAAATCAAGATATGGCCTTTCAAAGTGTACCAAAATCAATGTGTCACAGTAAGGTAATGTCACAATTAAAATAGATTATCTCTCCGTCAAAAGATACCCAGAACAATTACTTAAATACAGCCCAAATAACAACTGGATATTCAAAAAAACAAGTGACCTGCGATTTTTTAAAGAAATGCCTGCAAAGGCATTAATTTTCAGAAAAAATTGAATAACTTCTGAACGGCTGAAGCGATTTACAAAAACTTAACGAATTTACAAATCTCAATAAAGGACAAATTCAAATATGTGTAGAAATATATATAGTGCCATTTAAAAAAAGTATCTTAAAAATTGCTCCGTAAAAATGGTACACCCTGTAAAGGGCAAAATAATTTTACCAACTGCACTCTGACCTCCCATTTGCAGAACCGTTTGGTTCGTTTCGATATCATTAACGGTGTAGCTGCAATCAAGCTTTCCCATATCAATGACACCCTGTATATACATACATTCTTATTCGTAAAATGTTTTTGCATGTGTTATATGTGTAGGGGGAAATCCGTGCTATGGGAAATCACGGCGGTCAGGGTCAGAGTTCTCTCACCCTAATAAAAATTTCAGAGTAAAGTCACGTGCCCGTTTAGGCATATAAAGAATTCAAAGTGCCGTCACATGTCCGTTAACGCAATCAAGTATTCAAACGGTTAATCTTTAAGGAAGTTCAAGAGCAAGCTGTATTACGTTTATGAAGAAATTTCCTTGGAAATAATTGAAATGGGATATATTTGAGGCTGTATATTTCAATAGCGGTTACATTGTATGAATTTTTTGTATGTGTAAAATTGAACTGAGTTGTTTTCTTTCACTTAGTTTACTTGAAGCTCTCGTGAATTTAGGTGTTTTCAAATAATGTATTTGTTTCAAGAATACTTTTTAGGTGTAATTCAGGTCATCATCTTGTGAGCATAAAAGTTATTAAGTACCCCATGAAATTTCGTTTGCAATTTTTTTTTTCTTTCAGATGCAGCTAACTGATTGATGCCTGTCAATGATTATTGTTCGACGTATATTTATATTTGTACAGTCGGTATTACTCCCAAGGTGCAGAGTTAGGTATTTCCACCAATAAAGTATTTTTAGGGTTCCCTACCCAAAGGGTAAAACCGGGACCCTATTTATTACTAAGAGTTCGTTGTCCGTCTGTCTGTCACCAGGCTGTATCTCAAGAACCGCGATAGCTAGACAGTTGGAATTTTCACAAATTATGTATTTCTGTTGCCGCTATAACAAATACTAAAAACAAAATAGAATAAATATTTAAGGGGGCTCCCATACAACAAACGCGATTTTTTTTGCTCGATCAATAATGGCAACAGGTAGGCACTTGAAATATTCACAAAATACTCAGTTAAATTTTTACTTTAATAATAACTAATAAAATTAAACTAAAATAAATATTTAAGGGTGCTCCATACAAAAAACCCATTTTTTGCATATTTTTGCTCGATATCAATAAAAGGTAAAAGGTAGGCACTTGAAATATTCACAAAATACTCAGTTAAATTTTTACTTCAATAATAACTAATAAAATTAAACTAAAATAAATATTTAAGGGTGCTCCATACAAAAAACCCATTTTTTGCATATTTTTGCTCGATATCAATAAAAGGTAAAAGGTAGGCACTTGAAATATTCACAAAATACTCAGTTAAATTTTTACTTTAATAATAACTAATAAAATTAAACTAAAATAAATATTTAAGGGTGCTCCATACAAAAAACCCATTTTTTGCATATTTTTGCTCGATATCAATAAAAGGTAAAAGGTAGGCACTTGAAATATTCACAAAATACTGAGTTAAATTTTTACTTCAATAATAACTAATAAAATTAAACTAAAATAAATATTTAAGGGTGCTCCATACAAAAAACCCATTTTTTGCATATTTTTGCTCGATATCAATAAAAGGTAAAAGGTAGGCACTTGAAATATTCACAAAATACTCAGTTAAATTTTTACTTTAATAATAACTAATAAAATTAAACTAAAATAAATATTTAAGAGTGCTCCATACAAAAAACCCATTTTTTGCATATTTTTGCTCGATATCAATAAAAGGTAAAAGGTAGGCACTTGAAATATTCACAAAATACTCAGTTAAATTTTTACTTCAATAATAACTAATAAAATTAAACTAAAATAAATATTTAAGGGTGCTCCATACAAAAAACCCATTTTTTGCATATTTTTGCTCGATATCAATAAAAGGTAAAAAGTAGGCACTTGAAATATTCACAAAATACTCAGTTAAATTTTTACTTTAATAATAACTAATAAAATTAAACTAAAATAAATATTTAAGGGTGCTCCATACAAAAAACCCATTTTTTGCATATTTTTGCTCGATATCAATAAAAGGTAAAAGGTAGGCACTTGAAATATTCCCAAAATAGGAGGCATCGGTAGCCCAGCGGTAAGGTTTATCGTTTGTTAACCGAGGATAGTGGTTTCGAGTCCACCCTTTCTCTTGGGTGTTGTTTATGTCCCATGAAATGTAGTGGTTCAAAGATTTGTATATCTGTTGGGGAATGACTTAGATTCAGGCCCATTGGCCGTTCGGAACCGGCGTTTAACTGTAGGTCCCTTGAGATAAAAAAAAATTCACAAAATACTTAATTGCAGGTAGGTATATTTACTTAAATAGTAAATAATAAAAATAAAATAAATATTTAAGGTACGGAACCCTTCGTGTGCGAGTCCCACTCGCACTTGGCCGGTTTTATTAAAAATTATTCGTCTTTAAATGTTTTTGGATATCTAATTTACCTCGATGTATTTTGTTTCTTAACATCTTATTCTTGATTCAAAACTACCAGTTCTCCTCAAACTAACAATTTGTCTGGATTCCCTTAAGGTATCGATATCCCCGCACTTTACCATAAAAGTTGAAATATCTCCATTTTGATAAAGATTAGATTGAAGCTACACCTCTCTGAATAAGAGTATACGTTCTTTATAGATGACAGAGCTACTTCGCATTTTGCAGTCATAACGTGTTTACAGACCGTTGAATAAGACGGGGTCTTTACATGCATAACCCCCAATGTCACCTGTATAAAACCGTCAGGATTATTGTGTATGAGTTAATCTCATTTCCGTAAGCCTGATCCTCAGAACATCTTCAAAATCTCAAAAAATGTCAATGTACAACACTTTCAATTGGAAGTTAGTAGATACCCATTTACCTATTTTATTTATTGGCGCATTTGATATTAATTGCACGCTGCACTCATATCTCCTCAATCCAGAATATCAGTAGTCTTACTATGACAAATTAAAAAAATCAATAGATGTCAGCCGGTACAACAATAATGGCTGAAGTTGTAACATTTGTTCATAAGAATTTTTTTCTGTATAAAGTTGAATGGAAAATCTCCAAAAAAAAAATATTTCAGATTACTGTAGAGAAACCTTGTATATAAATTGTATTCTATATGAACTAATATTTATATCAACTCAAATATTTCAATGAATTAACATAACACTTTCAAATAAGTCATTATTTTAATGTCATATAACACCAGTTGTGGTACACAGAGAAATATTCCTGTGTCAATCTATTCGACATTGAGGAATTCAAACAATGGCTCCTGATCAAACTGAATAATTCGTTATACAACTATTGCTGATAAACAGTTACCTACCTTGCTTTGAAAATGTTTGAATACTCATATTCAATCCGAATCATTGAATAGTATGTCTGTGGCAATTCTGAAATTTCTACACGCAAACGCTGAATTAATTTCTCTGTTGTTTTATTCAATAGTTACTCCTTTGACCATACGAATTGATCCTTCTATTTAATTCAGCTTTCGATTGAACAGTGAAAACTACCTACGCAATAATATTAAAATATGAAAAGATTTCTTAAATTTTAAATACGTATAATACTGTGCATATTCAAATCAACAAATACAATAAATAAATCACTTAATGGCGTATTATAGAAAATACATCACAAAATATATGTACAATATAAGCAAATCTATGTTTCTTTCTTTATAGCTGCTGTTCTGCATCGATTTCTCCATCCATTTCTTCTTCCCTGAAAAAAGTTTCAAGAAGATTATAACCTGTTAATTCATAAATTATATAATTATAAATCGTCAAGAATATTTCCAAAAATAATAATAATTACTGATAAAATCAACCTGTAAAGGCAAATTGTCTTATACAGCATTTGCACATGACGCAAGTTCTTTCAGAAACTCTCTTGGTAAAAAGATGTATTAAACTCGTGTGTCTAAGACATTGACATAAACCTAGACCTGGAAAAATGATAAAATCACCTGGAATTCCCTGGGAATTTCAGATCCTGGCTTGAATAGACATCCTGTATATATATATATATATATATATATATATATATATACAGGGCCGTATCCAGGGGGGCGCCAGAGGGGGCTGAGCCCCCTTCTGGAATTATCTAAGCCCCCTCTAGTAGAGATAGCAGAATTATTACAAACCAAAAATGTTTATATCTGCGTTGAAACATAAAATTAGCCTAGTTACAAACAAAGCTACCTAATTGTAAAACTGACTTAAAATTATTTATTTGTGGCATCTTTTAACCCGCAAAACATGTTGACGTTTTTTATCCTAAAATGAAATAGCGACAAACGAGCGGCTACCGTCAGGGTTGCCAGATTTTTCAGAGCCGTGTTGCACTTTAGACGCTAATTTGTCGCCCAAAAGCGCAACCATGGTTGCGACATGTTAACGGGGAAACATTGGTAACAAGTATTTTTCATATAAAAATCACTTATTCTAGGAGTTATTTCATACGTGTTTTGCTGCTTATTTGTCGCCCAAAATCGCAATCATGATTTTTTTCGCTACTGCACGAAAAAATAGTGCACCCAACATGTTGCCTACTCGTCCGAAAAACAATAATAGTTACTTTCGGGGCTTTTTACTTAAATTACTATTACAATCAAAACCACGATTCTGTTACAAATATCTTTATTTTTATATAAACTGTTCACAAGACTGATGTCTTGATATTACATCATCTTCGTCTGTGCTTGAAGTTGTGGATTGGTTCTGCTACTGATACATACAAGAATTAAATTTTGCATACATAGCTTTTCTAAGCTCAAAATATTTACAGCAAATCTCATTTATTTCCAAGTGAGATCTAATAGACACAACTGAATTTAACATTTTTAGTATCATTTTATTTCGAATTTTAATTCAACAATATTAATCAATGGAAATATCCTCTACACGACTGAATTAGATGACGGTAACCTTAGAAGAGTAATTGCAAATAGAGCTGAATCTTCAAACATGAATTTTTAGGCTGCATTTTTTAAATCTATAATCTTCCTCCAAAAGTGGCTCTATGATATAAACGTCTATAGATATGTTTATTTGTTTATATTTAATGATGAAAGTACATTTTTATTTTTTTAATATTTTTTATTTCTATCAGTTTTATTTATTTAGAGTTTTCTAGGAGAGATTTTTTATTTTTCCAAAATGTTTCTCAATTAATATTCGTTTTCCAGTCTACACTTCTAGGTAAAAAGACAGAAAAAGCTGTATATTCCTTTTTTTCACGTATATTCATTTTAGTACTATGTAAAAAACAAGCCCCCTCAAGAATATATATAATAAAGTGTTTTGGCCTATTGAAATAACTTAAGTAGGTAGTGAATAAAAAAATTTTGACGTCGCTTACGTTATTCAATAATCTATAGAATCTTGTTCTGTATTGTGTAGATTACCTTCAACTTCTCTTATTTAATCCTTATCTTTTGCTTTTTTATTGATAAAGCTGTTTCTTCGTTAAAATCCATAACAATATTATTCGAAAAACACTTGTTTGATTCGATTGCTAATTGTAATTGTTTTTTTTTTCTGTAGTAAAATTTATGTGAACTGAAATACCAAGACTTCATTCAGTATTCAGTTCCATCTAATGAAGCAATCGCCTCGTGATAGATTCAATTATAGTAATCGTTAAAATCAAACATGTATTTGCTTAGTAATATTATCTTTTTCTTCATAATCTAGGTATATAATTTATTGATTTTTCCATTTATACATTTCAATTTATGTCATCTATCATTCAATTATTATTGATCGCTGTCAATATCTTCGTTACATTATCTTTCATCTCTTTTATTATTTCTCCTTAACTTATAGGATCTAAGAAGCAGTTATTCGAAATTTATATATATCGTCAAATGTTAATTTTTTCAGTCCATATTTATCTGATGATAAAAAGTCATGAGTAATAGTGCTTTGAACATACTTTGCAACTTAGTAAATTCTCCTGTAATGAGTGTATTCGATTACTTCAAAACTGTGTCTTCAACATCATACTGCAGTTCTTAATTATTAATTTAATCATAGCTATCTTCATAATTCATCTGTTGACCTATTCACTTATTTTCCTTGTTCTCGATAAGTTTCATTTTCTTCTGTTAGATCTAGAATAAATCTTCAAGGTGTCTGATTAGTTGTTTTATTCGAAACAGTAATGATATTTCTTTCAATTTTGTTAATTCTGCCTACCAGTCTCATCCTATCATGTCTTCAACATTCATTTTCATGTTACAAATTATGATACTGTTTATTTTCTCGACCATACCATTAATATGTTTAATTTAATATGAACCACAC
Source organism: Cynegetis impunctata (assembly GCA_030704885.1). NCBI lineage: Eukaryota > Metazoa > Arthropoda > Insecta > Coleoptera > Coccinellidae > Cynegetis > Cynegetis impunctata. Next base: position 224,932 of record JARQZK010003623.1, read on the forward strand.
AATGCATGAAATTACGTTGAAGCAAAATACGTTTCGATAAAACTTTACAATTTCATGAATCTAACTAGTGCCTTTACTGCTTTGTGGCTTATAATTAAACATATTTTTGGAAATTATTACAATTTACAAGAGAATAGTTTCAGAATTACCTATGAATCATCTTAGGTAATCTGCATGAACTAAAGGGTTTTGTGGGAAGGTATCAGCTGCAAATAACCATCTTGCTTTTCAGTCGTCTTTTGCAGGATTATGTACAACATATAATATGTTTCACTACATATTTTTTCACGTGAAGAATTGTATTGTCCAATTTTACCTATAGTTCTTTTTAATACCCTGCAGCTACTAAGATCATAATATTTCAATACAATTCATTTGCGCACTGATGTTGGTACTACATATCAACTTTTTGATCCAACTTTTTTACATATTGCGATGGGTTTTTTTGGCAATAGGAAGGAGGACATCCATAATGATTTCTGGGCTTCCTCACCGTCTATGTCACAGGTATGACCTTCACGCCCCTGATGTGACACATTTTGTGCTATTCCGAATTTTTTTATATATATTTATTTAAAATCATTTTTCACTTCAGCAACAATATATCAAAGTTAAAAAATCAAAAATATGTTATTACAACGGAAGAAAACCCAAATATTAAAATTATGTAAAACTCGTACTCACTTTTACTTCCACGGGCTCTAGTTGTTTTGGTGGATTTGAGGACGAAGGAAATTTTGAAAAAATCTATATGCTTCTTTTTCTGGTTCGTTAATTTTATTTGCAACTTTTCAATTTTCTAATCCACTTCTCTATCAACATTGTCAACTTCTCAAACTTTACCGTAAGGTATCAACTTCGTCTTATATATTTTGATCAGTTGAAGCTGTATACTTCATATAATTCGCGGAATTTGCGGTGAAGAATATCTATATCGATTTTTACTCATATTAAGTTTATAAGATGAATTGAAAATTACAAATTATTAGTAGAACTATGAAAAACACGTCCGTTACTCAGCGAAAGTTAGCTGTCAAACGAATGATATGAACAATTCAACTAAACGAAATCACGGCGGCGAGAGTATAGATGTCTCAGTAACTATTCCTGTTTTTTTCCACTATTTTTATTTTGATTATATCAAAAATATTCTTCCATATACAATCTGGTCATCCAACGTCATGCATCTTCTTCCGTCCCTCTTGCCATAAATGGCTTTATACCTGTTATATTCATAATCCTCGTTTGTACCATATTTTTTGTAACCTGAACATCTTTTCCATTCTAGAATGGTAGGTTATCCTCTTCTTCTTCAGCCTTAGTTTTAGTACAGACCAAACTTTCAGCTCGTAAAATTCCATTGTCCAAAATTACTACTATCCTATGAACAACTATATTTTCATACATTGATTGATTTTAAATCATTTTCAAAAATGAATTTCAGTTGATCATCAATTTCATATTGATGTAACATTAGGTTCAATTCTGCTTGGACTCCATCCACCTCAATATTCAATTTAATTTCACTACCTATATGTTTTAAATTCATGTTTTTCTTCATTTCCAAAACCATTCAACTGGCAATCAGTCACCATATGAATCAGAACACAAATTGCACTGATGAATAAGATCTTCATTTACAATACAAATATTTATAGACGATTTGACTCATTTGGGAAATCCATTTTCAGGAATTAGAGAAAATAGTTATCATAATGGAAGCATGGTCCATACTCCACGAACCGTATGGGTTTAGGAAAGGTTTTGAATAATCTGATTACGTGGCCTTAATCTGCCTATTCCACCAAGCGAATTGTTTCTACCAGCATGGAAACCTCAGTGGTAGTCCTGTGGTACCCACCAAACAGCTCTAATTCTCCCCCAACTCTCATTGACATACGAATAAATACAGTTTTGGGACGTTCAACTCGTCAGTTAGTTCTGTAGAGTATGCAGTTAGAGACTCATCTTATAGAAGTGATTTGGTTGGTGGAGTAGGCAGATAGGATTATTTCTAATTTTTCCTCATTCCCATTCGGTTCATGGAATACCACTTGTTTTCCCTTAAATCTTAAGTCCTTAAGATAGTTTCGCAAAAGAAGTTGAAATGTAGAATTTGAATATATTTTTGTAATTATCGTTCTCCTGTTGAGTCTCAGGTACCTAATCATCGTTATTATTAGTTTATCATCTCCATTTGCAACATGAGAACACCATAATTAATACCCTTCAAAATGAAAAGAGAAGATGCTATAAACTTCTGATAATAAATTCACCAGATATCATCTGTAAATGGAACTAGTTCTTTAATGCATGGTGTACATAATAGTTATTGAATAAAATTGTCTGTATCGCTTAAGTAGTTTAACTAGTACTTGCAGAATATCACGTTATATATCCATTAAAACGGACATCATGCAAATAAATACTTACATAATTTCAGAGCGTATTTATCACAACAACAGGCTTTCCTTCTGTAATATTCTTCGCAATCTTCCACTATAGGCTTACAAAGTATGGTGCCAGAATAGCATGTATGCGGAATGAAAGGTAGTGATTCTGAAACGAACAAAAAAAGTTCATTAAGTCATTGAATATTTATGCATATATGGAACAGCCTGTGTATAATATTATTTTTAGAATTTCCAATAATTTTCCAACAGCTCTTCAAGGCCTCTTAAAACTCTGATATCTTTGAGTTAAGAAATATTATGATATCTAAATTTGGGTTGGAGTTTGGTGATACTTGGGAGGTTCCTACACTACAGCCTAAACTCCGTTACTTCAATACAGGGTGGTAAAAAAATATAGTTATTTCGTTTGCTTGAAAAAATGACTGAAAGTTGATTATTTCAAATGGAATATGCTGTATATTATTGAAAATTCGGAAAGCTGCTAGAATTTGATTCATAGGTATATCATACCTATACCTAACTACTCAAGTTCAGAACTGTGAGCATTTATTTGTGAAAGTGTTTCTTGAACATGGTATTTGCTAAGTATGCCATAAAAAAATACCTTACAATTATACAAACATATAACCTTCAATCAGCCACTGTGGTCTATACAGTCGAGTAACGGTCTAGGGCACAGACGGTAATGGGCTCGAATCCTGGTAAGATATGGATGGTGTAAATGTCTATGTAAATTAGTGATCCTATGAATAGAAAAAACTCTTAGGGAAAGTACTGGTCTAAGAGCTCAATGACCGTTCGGAACCGGCGTTACACTGTACGTTCACCGAGTTCAAATAATATATAAATATCCACACCATAATACGTCTTTCCTCAAAAAAAAAAAAACCAAAAATACCTACATCGAAGTTTGATGTATTTATTATCCAATTAATCTATATATATATATATATATATATATATATATATATATATATATATATATATTAATATATATATATATATATATATATATATATATATATATATATATATTATTTTTAATATATATATATATATATATATATATATATATATATATATATATATATATATATATATATATATATATATATATATATACATTCGAATACGTCTTCCGTACTTCACAGTTTCCTTTTTTCGATTAAAAACTCATGCTGTAAAATGTTGACAGAAATAAATTTCATGATATCTCCTGATTTCCGAAAATTGCGAAATATTTGATTTCTCACTTCTTCATTTCAAAATTCATAGCATTTATTGCAGAATGCTATTAGTATGCTATACAAGATAGTTTTAAGTGGACTTCCTCTTAGTCATTATAAGTAATTCTCAATAGGATTCGAGTTTCATGACCGCTACACGAATACGATTCTTCGTTGATAAGATGTCAATACGTTGTTGCGCAATGTGTTCTAATCCTCAGAAAAGTACTTACCTTGTATAATTCATTCATCAATGATATTGACGTAGCTTTTTTTCTAAAGTTTTAATATTTAAAAAGAATTAAAAAAATATGTTCTTGAATAAGACAACATTTTTAATATACTGTGAATATTTTCGATGTAACACATATATAGGTATAGGTATATATACCTATATATATATATATATATATATATATATATATATATATATATATATATGTATGTATATATATATATATATATATATATGATATATATATGTATATATATATATATATATATATATATATATATATAATATGTATATGTATATATATATATATATATATATATATATATATATATATATAGTATTATATATATATAATATAATATTATATATATATATATATATATATATATATATATATATATATATATATATATATATATATATATATATATATATATATATAATATATATATATATACATATTTCAGAATTTCTACCATTCTTCTCGGATAGTTATGTTTTCTCACTCAAGCTGCTACTCTTCTGCTAAATGAAGAACATGGAATTATTTTATATAATCGCCGCAACAAAAATTTATGACAATCGAACTCTACGAGATTGGATATTACAGGACTCATAGCATATGCTAACAGCTTTGCTATCCAAAAATTCACAAAAACAAAACAAAAGTTATATATTACCTACCTCAGTAATAAATAACAATTTTATACGATTATATCAATACATATATATATATATATATATATATATATATATATATATATATATATATTATATATATATATATATATATATATATATATATATTAAAAATTAAATAATAAGAAAACAACTTGTCTAAAAACCACAAAATGAAAATAACTTTTTATTCGACTAGTTTCGCCTGTTACAGCATTATCAAGTCTTGATAATGCTGTAACAGGCGAAACTAGTCGAATAAAAAATTATTTTTCATTTTGTGGTTTTTAGACAAGTTGTTTTTTCTTATTATTTAATTTTTAATATAAATATGAAACTAACACAGAGTTGATTCATCGTCCATCGAATTTATTATATATATATATATAATATATATATATATATATATATATATTTATATTGAATATATATATATATATATTTATATTAAATATATATATATATATATATATATATATATATATATATATATATATTATATATATATATATATATATATATATATATATATATATAAAAAATATTATATATATATATATATATATATATATATATATATATATATATATATATATATATATATAATATAATATATATATATATATATATATATATATATATATATATATATATATATATATATATATATATATATATATATATATATGTATTTAATACTCAACATACTGGTATCTGCGTTCATGTAGTATCATTCTATTTTGTGTCAGTTGATGTCAATATAATTGTTGAAACCAACTCATAGATTGTTAGATCCAATGTTCAAATAAATTTTTCATTTCAAGTGTTCTCTCGTCTACTTTAAAGTAGTGCTGGACGTGACAGCATGCGGGACACACCAACGGCAGGATGCTGAGGAGGTGGGCGCCTGCCATACAAGAAGCTACAGCTTTCTACCACGACATCCAGGAGGAGAGAAAACAAGTTGCATAGGGAATCATCGCTCGCAAAAGCAACCCGTAGTCGGACTCGGCAACAGAAACGGGACGCCACAAGTGGACACCCGAGCAACATGAACAACTGTATGTGTTATATGGAAGATCAATACCCGAAAAACGAGGATATATGAATAGGCTGCATGGTCTGTGGTGCGAAAATCACCAAGATCTCAACTTCATGGCGCAGCAGAATCTACGAGACCAGGTTTAGTCATCTCAAGAGGAGGGGAATCTTACAGCAGTTTCAAGTGCCAGAAAGGACACAAGAACAAGCTGAAGAGCAGGTGAGAGATGCTCCAAACCAACAGCAACTTCTGACGAACCAAGGAGGAGAAGAACAGGCATCAGCCCTGAATGAGAGGCAGGTGAGAGATGCCGAAAATGCCCAGCCTCCAACGCCTGGGATGCGATTTATTATTACAATTTATTAATGACCAACTAATTACCACTATTATACTCAATCTTATGAAAGAGCTTGATGTGTCTTCTTCTAGGTTAGTCTTAATGATAGTTTCCTCACCCTGAACATGTTAAATAATTATATCATTCAAAATATAATGCAACGTTAGGCGAACTGTTTATTTTATGTATAAAGTTCAGATGGAATTAGTTCAAAATTGAAATTATTTAAATTTCAAAAATATAAATTTTTTAGCTTTCAAACTGAGAAACTGTTCAATTTATATGCCAATAAATAGTTGAATAAGTTGGATATAATTTGGTACTCATAGTTTGAGGTTGTTTCCCATAAAAAGTATGTTTTATCTTCTCAAAAAAGAGTTAAACTATCAGCAACAATGAACTGATAACTAGTAACATTTTTCAGTGACTCTGAGACAATTTTTAAGACTCTTCTCTTGAAAGAGACCGTAGATTTTAATTTTCATAAAATGCAAATAGATATTGGTCTACATAAATAAAGTACTCTGCTCGACAATCTCTTTGCAATCTAAAAATCTTGTGTTATAAATACGTAAAAATTGGTTTGATTCTATTTTCGGAAGATTTGATGGAGTGAGGATTGGGTGGATAATAATTAACAGCATACATAAGATTCTCACACTTAATGGAAAACAAATAAAATGGGTCGAAAGTCATAAATATCTCGAATCAAACGTAAATGAACAACTAGACCCGGATAAAGAAATTAAGATCAGGAAAGCTGAAATAAACAAAAAAGTTGAACCATTCGAAATGTGGATGTATAGACGCATCCTGAAGATATTCTGGGCGCATAGAATCATAAACGAAGAAGTACTGAGAAGCATTGGACGCTTAAAGAAAAATCCTGCTAAGCATAAACATAAACAACTACAAAGTATAAAGAAGAATAGAGGACAGGAAGGGTATGGCTCTGGAATATAAGAGAGAGAACTAATCTTGAAAGAAGAAGAATCAAAACAAATGACAATGATTTTAACGTATTTGAAGAGCAACTCCGGACTATAAGGGTATCCGCACAACGCGCCTGGATGGTAGCGTAGCTGGTCGCCTGGCTGCAAGCATTATCTTCGTTGTTTATTACGGGGTAGCGTGCGTGCGCGCAGGTCCGGTCGATTGTATGTTAGCAGGCTATGTTGCTGGTCGCTGGAAGACCAACATTTTGCATTCTACCAGCGACTAGCGTACAGAATGGATGTGGAAAAATTGATATGTCTTGTGCAGAACAAACCGCCTCTCTGGAATCAGTCCCATCTAGACGGTCAAAATAGATTTATTGGGGCTAAATTATGGGATGGTGATGCAGCAGAAATGAATGCAGATCAGAAGTAGAAATTTTAGAATATTTTCGTATTCAGAAATGAATACTAAATATTGGATGGATTTATCCGTTAGGTGCTTTGTGATAATTTATTTTATAATATAAATGAGAATCACTTTACTTTGTTTTTCATATCACTATTTTTATTAAATTGTTTGCGACAGCAGTTTCGTAGTACTACTACATTTTCAAGCGAATGAACATTTTTGCATTGTACAGAATGGTCCAAATTGAACACTTTTGATAGGAATCACCTATTTCTAAAGGAGTTAGAGAAAAACTAGCCTACATGCTACGAGGTCGATTTTCGTAAGAAAATGAATGCCGAAAACCGCACATTGATATCTTGACTTGTTCGAAAGATACAAGGTGTTTTTCAATTTTTTGCATTTCTGACCCAACCCCGTAACTTGTTTATTTTTGAATATTTCTTGTTTCTGTGAAAACATTCTTCAGGCACTTTTTTGAAAGGAGTCCAATGATGTTACTAGTTTTTTATTAAAAAATATGGTTTTGAAGCTATTACATAAACTTGTATTTTTTCTCATGGACCACCCTATATTTTTTTAAATATTCGTGTTTAAAATGAAATTCTCTTTTCAATTATATATAATAGTTGCTACTTCTCTTTGAAAACACGCATTTTGTGGCTGTTTTCGAATTATTTCAGATGAATTTTCAAAATCTGGGTTGCCATGCCTGAATATGAAACAAATTACCTTAGCAACTACAGTCTATGCGTACTGTCAAACAATTATTATTAAATGCAGTTTACTTCACAAGTTTAGTGTGCTTCTTTGAACTGAGTTTTGAACTTACTAGAATACTTATCTGCCTGTTAATTCAAAATTTATGAAAATTACGAAAAATATGATATGCTAAAGTGTTATTGGGAATCACATGAAGATGCTCAGGCTGCCAGCAATCTTTACTTTGACCGACATCCTGAAAGGAGACAACCGTTTCGGGATATGTTCACTAGATTGCAGCAAAACCTAGTTAATTACGGTCCTTTTTCAAAACCAAGGACAAAAGTTTACGAAGCCAGGAATAGAGATAAGGAGTTAGAAGAAATAACGGTTTTGGGGGAAATACAAAACCAACCCAATATTTCACTTCGCAAAATGCAGTTGAATACAGGTATTCCAAAGACTACAACAATGCGAATTCTAAAAAAAAATAAATTCAAACCGTATAGAGTAAGAAAAGTTCACAAAGTTACTACCAAATGACCTACAATTCCGGCTCGAATTTTGCCAATGGTATTTAGGAAAATGTGCTGAAAACCCAAACTTTGGACAGAATATCATAGGGACTGATGAAGCATGCGTTAGCAGCTCTGGTATTTTTAATAGATACAATTCCTACAATTGGACTTTGGAAAATCCACATATTATAGTGGAGACACAAAATCAAGGCCGATACAGTTTCAATGTTTGGGTCGGTATTTTTAGAGGAAGGTTTATCGGTCCCTATATCTATGAGGGTAACCTTACGGCAGCGCGATATTTGGAAATATTGCGGGAATTTGTTGAACCAATAATGGATGATTTGCCATTATAACAAATTGGAGACGTATACTTCCAACAAGACGGTCAGGCACCATGTGTCATAACGCACACATTCGTAACGGCGTTTTTAAATGAAATATTTACGCGACAATAATTGGCTGCAACCCGGGGGTCCTGTTCATTGGGGGCAAGATCCCCGACCTTACGCCTCCAGATTTTTTACCTCTGGGGGGAGAATAAAGGACTTCACATATAAACTCCATCCTGATTCCCAGGTAGCGTTGGAAGCAGCAGTGCGACATGCCTTTCGTTCAATACCTGCGATAGAATTGATTAATGCTGTCAATAATGTTAGGAAGCGAAGTCAATTATGTTTTGATTTGAATGGTGCTCAATTCGAACACATGTTGTAAATAGTTTAAAAATATTGTTGTTCTTGTTATTCTATTTTTTGATAAAATTTATGCGTTATTACAAAATAGGCACTAATTATTCTTTTTAACAGCTGTTATGTAGAACTATTTTTTTCGTATTTAGGCATGGCTACCCAGATTTTAAAAATTGATCTAAAATAATTCGAAAACAGCCACAAAATGAAAATTTTCAAAGAGAAGTAGCAACTATTATATATATTTGAAAAGAGAATTTCATTTCAAACACGAATATGCAACAAAATATAGGGTGGTCCATAAAATTACAAGTTTATGTTATAGCTTCAAAACCATATTTTTTAATAAAAAACTAGGAACACCATTGGATTCCTTTCAAAAAAGTGCCTCAAGAATGTTTTCACAGAAACAAGAAATATTCAAAAATAAACAAGTTACGGGGTTGGGTCAGAAATGCAAAAAATTGAAAAACACCTTGTATCTTTCGAACAAGTCAAGATATCAATGTGCGGTTTTCGGCATTCATTTTTTCACAAAAATCGATCTCGTAGCATGTAGGCTAGTTTTTCTCTAACTCCTCTAGAAATGGGTGTTTCCTATCAAAAGTGTCCAATTTGGACCACTCTGTACAGTGTCTGTAATAGTAGGCATACAAAGGAAGGAGCTGAAAGATTATAATTGCTGGGAATTTCGAATTTTAATCTATACAAATGAAGGGCTTGGTAAGAACATTAACTTTTTCAGCTTTCTGCTTTAAGAACCACTTTGTAGCATTGTTTTCTAATAAATAAAAATCATCGCTGTCACTACTCGAATCATCCATTTTAACCACAAATCTGCATACTTCGCGGGTTGATTTCCATATGACCAGCTACAATCTACCGGCGTTGACGTGCGAGTATCTAGCGGTTTTTAACTTTACCATCTAGGCTACCAGCGACCATCCAGACGCGTTGTGCGGATACCCTAAAGTAGTTTTCCGTTTCTAAATTGTCTATACCTACTAGTGGATGATATGAAATTTTAAGAATATGTTCACAAACATCTCCGAAATCTCTTAACAATGATAAAAAATTACTTATACCATATATATATATATATATATATATATATATATATATATATATATATATATATATATATATATATATATATATATATATATATATATATATATATATATATATATACATATATATATATATATATATATATATATATATATATATATATATATATATATATATATATATTCCCAATTGAGGAGACTTATCCTAGTATCATCGTATTGGTATTTCAAATATTGCTGTCATCTATCAGAGTATTCCAACAATTATACCAGAGTTAGACGATAAATTCACGAAATAATTGCTCTTCTTGCTAATGATGAACGATACCGATTTAAAGTGAAAAACTACCTCAACAAAGTTATCCACAATTCTCGACGTCATTGGCAGTAAGGAGATGTTATAACATGGTGATATCAGCATAACTACTTCGTATTAGTTGAATCGGTCCTTTACAAAAGGGTCTGACAAATAATAGTTCTTACCAGAAAAGCGTTTATCACAGCAACAGTGGTCATTAATAAGGCCAGTTCCGGCACAATAATGGAGTTCTTCATGGGTACAGCTCTGGCATTCTTTGGTGACATGAACTGAAAAAAACCGAATAATCATATTAAACGCAAAAGCAAATATAAAAATAAATACAACTATATTTTCAATATGAAGTTTTATCCCATTATATGGGTTTTCAGTTTCAGCTCAATCTTTTAGAATTGTTGAATATATTTTCCTTTGCTACTCTTATGTTAGATTATGATATTTTTTGACGTTTGGTCAAAATTTTAATCAATTTTGTCCGAATTTCAATAATACACATTTGAGTAGGATTCAAACGTTTTAGATAGACAATTCAGATTAGTCTTGATACATCAAGGTCCATCCAAAACTGTGCAACCAATAATGTGGATGCAAAAAAACGCACGATGAGCGCCACCTTGATGTGTTATGAAATCGCTCGAATTTTTGGATGCGCATTCCAATGAACACATTCATGTCTTAACGTGTGCAGGCGTACCGTGGGTGTGCATTAGCGGCGGTTAAGTTTTTTCAAACAATTAGTTACTGCAGTAGATATTTAAAATAATGAGTTAAATTCAGATTACTCAATATATTTCACATTGTTTGGGTTTCAAAATCAATATTAACATTTAATAGATTTGTATATTATTTACTAAAAATATTTGCAGATATTTTCATTAGTATGTCTGACTGCAGAAAATTGTCCCGGGAATTTCTACGGGAATTTGTTGAGTTGTACAGGGGCCCACCCTGCTTGTGGCAGACAATATCAAAACACTATTTAGACCGAAATAAAAAAGAAGCATACAAAATAATTTTTGCTTTAAGCTGCAAATCATCCAACCAAATGCTACAAAAAGTACACTTTTCTCAGAAATCTATAGTCTTCGTGGTGTTCTGAGAGAAAATAAAAAAGTTTTGAGCTCAAGGAGAAGTGATACGGTGAGGGTTTAGGAGATATTATAGTAGAAAATTTTAAATCTTGGTAATCACATATATATATATATATATATATATATATATATATATATATATATATATATATATATATATATATATATATATATATATATATATATATATATTATATATATTAATATTTAGATATATATACATATATATATATATATATATATACAATAAAATCTTATTTTTACTTTTGTGTGTTGATCATCTACGCCAACAAATGGTCGAAACGTCAATAAACAATAATTTGCATGATAAGTAAAGTGTAAACATGTGGATAATGCGACGTATTCTTTTAATATAAGAACGAGTGAATTTCTTACTCGCATCACTCCAACCACTTTAATGCTCTTTCAGCAATTCCCGAATGCTCTGTCAGCACTATATTTACTTCAAAATTCATTTCTGCTTTTGATAATTGCTTCTCCTTATAATATTTGAATTTATTGAGAAGAAGAATGATATTTTCATGCTTACTGATACGTTCTTCCATTGTACTATACTTAGAAACTCTTAGCAACTACCTAAAATACATATGAGTAATTGAAAAACTGAAAGTGTTTTAAAGTTTGTGGTTTTACTTATAGCGTCCACCCCCATCAACATAACTTTTTGACCAACGAGGTATAAGAATATTTCGAAATTTCCAGTGGCATTCATATTGTGGATAGGAAGAAAGCGAAGAACTTTGATTTTGAGGAAGTCTTCAGATTAGTTTTTAATTCTATCATGAAAGTAGAGCTCAAAATACAATAAATTTATGCACACAATAAGATCCTCTCTATCTAAGCTATTGCATGTGCAAGTTAGGTAGCTTACAGGTCATACACTACCTAGAGTTAACCCAATACATGGTATTAGAGGCGCTCTCGTAAAATCAGTGCAGTAACGAGTCATAAGGTGGTAAACGTTTGTACAAAATTTGGAGTGAATCCAATCAATTTAACAGCCTATAGCTCCGAACATATAGCCAAACAAATAGACAAACTTTTCTGAATATTAGCAGCTCGTCTCAAAAAGGCTTTAAATAAATAATTGGTGCATTATGCACATCTTGAGATGACTTTAAATGAGGAGAAGGCGGTTAGAGAAAAAAGGAATTGCAGAGAGAGGTGAAGAGGAATGCATAATATGTGTAAAAATGAATAGATATGGAAAATATTATCTTACTATCCAAAAACCTGCATTTTTTCATATTTTGAGAATTTTTGTTTTTTTTGAAAGCATTTATTTTAGTTATTATTGGGTCTGAAATAATTTTGACCAGTGAATTTTAAAGGAAGTTTAGTGTTCTTTCACGTGGTGTTTCCGGATTGTCACTCAACTATATGGTTTAACAGATATGTCCTCTATCACCAAACAAACCCTTAAATTTTCGTTAACTTCAGAATTAAGTCCAGCTCACCCCAATTTTTTTTACAAGGTTCCTGGACTATTTGGCTTGACTAGCTTAAATTTCGAAAAGAATAGGTATCTGCCACAATTTTCAAAAGAACTAAAATAAGGAAAACATTGCGCACTCTAGGTTATACGATATGTTTTTGAAGTTATATCAAAATTTTGCGTAGATTCCAAAAATTCAAACATTGGGGTATTCAATATGAAAGAACGAGGTCTTTCGAAAATCCACGTTTACAAATTTTCAGAGAATAAATCACATGAGTTTCCCATGTATACTTATCGATGCAGCTCGTCGTGAAAACCCTGTATATTTAGCTCAGTATTCCGTAATGTTGCATTCTACATGCGAGCAATCAGTTCTTCGATTTTGTTAATTTGATTATTGCTCTGTAATTGACAAAGTATATCTTGATACATAATTTTAAATTACTTTCTATAGATTCATATTGATGACGCTTATTCATTATTCAATACCGAAATGCGTCATGCTTATTTCGATTAGGTTTGTTAAAGTTTACTATTTATTCATTTTATTACGATGTTTATTAATTCTGTATCTGCTTCCTCAGTTCTAATCTTGATGATTAAAAACTAAAAGAGTGAAGTCAAACCGAAAAAGAGTATTCACACATTTTCCTAAAAAAAATCATGATATAACGAACCCTCAAGGGGAACTAGGATGTGTTCGCTATGAGCGAGTGGCCGTTATAAACGAGGTGTGATTTTTATTTCAAAATAAACATTATGTTTTACTAAAAGCGTCTACTAAAACATTTTATTTATAAAAAAAAACACAAATAAAAGTATTTATATCATAGGTATATATCTATGTATGTGTACATACATTTTATTACAAATTGTATGTATGCACCTAATAGTTTCGTAAATATATAAAACATACAAACGCATTTTGAACTGAAAAAGCTAGAAAAGTTTTTTAAGAACATCATTTTAGTAGTATGTGGAAAAAAATCAGTAATATTAGATTGTTTTTTACGTGATACTAAAATAGATTTTTGAATTTCAGTTTGAAATAATCCTCTTCCGTAAATACAATTTTTATCCGTATTATTACAGAGGACAAACTTATTCACAATGTCGAGAAAATTTTAAGCATTCAAAGCTAAAGATTTCGATGAAAACTAATTTTGATTTTCTTCTTCCATTTCATTCAGAAATAGGAATTTTTTGACTTCTTTTTAAAGAAAATCATTTCAGAAGAGACTGATCGACATCTAGCTTAGACGATCCTCGTATTTTTTTCATTGAAGGTGCGTGAACTTTGACAAATTTTTCTCTGTTGGCCCACATCGTTGAAACAGTCGACTTTGACAATTAATATTCCCTACAGATTGCAGCATTTGCTACTCCATTTCGGAGTTTATTGATTATATCGATTTTTTGACCTAAATTTATAGCTTCACTTACACCGAATTTTGTTCCGTCATCGTAAATAATCAAAGCCCGGCATGCCCTTACTCAATACTCACTGTTATTGGCATAATAACGTAGCGGTAGTTTGGACACTCGGACACGAACACAACAATTCCGAGACAACGCGCGGAAAACGTTTGCAAGGGCAAAGTGACAAAAAACCTTCGATAGTTCGTTATAGCCGATAATATTTGGTGGAGAAAATGGATCGCTATATCCGAGCGTTCGCTATATGCGAGTTCGTTATAACCAAGCAGAGTTATATGTAATAACATAGGGTTTTTGGCCGGGATTTTAAATTTGTTCGTTATAACCGAGTGTTCGTTATATGCCGAGTTTGACTGTATCAATTTTCATCTATCTGCAATGAATAAATAGTTCTGTTGTTTCATTTCCAAGGAAACAAATCTCGAATGTTCTCAACAATTCAATGTATAATAAGTTATCTCATGGAAAGGTTTTACTGTAGCAATAAAGTCATATAATAATCAATCAGGCAGTTGTAAGGATATCGGAAAACGCATAATATAGTAAATAATACCTCATTAGTCATGGTGTGGACATTGAAGTAAAAATGTTTTCATAGACTACTTTATCGTATGTATGTTTAATTCGCAACATGTAGCTATTGCGTCTTTTAAAATAAATAAGGAAAAATGTGTGTTACACAGTTACATCATTGTTGATAAGAACTATCTGTAGGTTGTGCTGTAGTTTCTCATGTTTATTCATTGATTTATTTCAGTTTACTCTACAGATCTATCGTCAGATTATCTATAGGAATAAACCCTTCAATGAGGCAGATATGTATTGATAAAATATTGATTTATGATTTCCAATAGAAACAACTTCCGCTTTTATTGCATCTGAAAATATACAGAGATATGGGTTTTTCATATTCAACTTCATATTAGAATTCGAGAAACTAGTCCAACCATAAAAACATTCGACCAATTAACAAATAGCTAACGACACATGTCGTCACCTAATTCATGGTTTTCTTGATTAGCACTAGCATTTTTTCAATTAGAGCTGTTGATTGGAGTTAGTCATCAACTGGAACGTTTTCGTCTGAAATTAATTTGGTTACGAATCAATATACAACTTCGCCAGTCATAAAAATACTCAAGTGAATTAATTCAGGTTGTAAGAGCAGAAAATTGGATAATGGAGTTAGCTTAGTATTGCAGAGTAGGTTCGCAATTATTAATTGCTGAAAGAAAAACTTGATGAAATATGATCAATAACTATTGATATTCAATATTGGGAATTTCGAAAATATTAGCTTTATTTGTAAAAAAAACTCTATCGCAGCGAGATGCATTAGAAGAGCAGGTTTTCATACCGTTTCTAGTTTAAAAAATATATTCATTAAATTATGATTTTTTTTCCAAATTCAAAAAAAATGCGCCCTCTTATGTGTAAACAATATTTATTTCCTTCCCCCGGGGATCAACCCCCAACAAATTCGTACCAAAACCAATCACATCCAAGGTATCATACGAAAGTACCTATCTACAAAGTTTCAATCCTAGTAACAAAATTGCGCCTTCTATCGTGCACACGAGGTTCATTTCCCTGGGAGGTCAACCCCCCAAGCAATTCCTACCAAAACCAATCCCATCCAATATATCATACGAAACGACCTACTCACAAACTTTCAATCCTATTGCTCCAAAATTACGCCGTTGATCATGTAAACAAGATTTATTTCTTCTCCCAGGGGGTCAACCCCCCCAACCAATTCGAACCAAAACCAGTTTCGTTCAAGATATCATACAAAACTACCTAGATTCAAACTTTCAACCCTATTGCTTCAAAATTGCGCTCTTTATCGTGTAAACAACGCCAAAATACATAAGCTCATACATGCATATGAACATATATATATATATATATATATATATATATATATATATATATAAATATATATATATATATAAATATATATATATATATATATATATATATATATATATATATATATATAAATATATATAAATATATATATATATATATATATCTATATATATATATATATATATATATATATATATATATATACAGTCCCTGGCCATATTAATGTGACCAGCAGCAAAATTTCATTGTTTCCTATATTTTCGCCATTTTCAAGAAGAAAATTCTTATAAATAGATGCTGTAAAGTAGTGGCAAGGATATTATGATCATCAGTTAAGGAATTTTGATTGATTGCGCATCACTCGTGCAGTGGGCGGCCATATTGCTCCTTTGAGTGACATCCTGTAAAATTTTCCCCTAGCGTTTTTTGTGATTAATCGGTGTTTTTTAACTGAAACTGTAAGTTTTTTTCGGTAAGTTGATTTATAATTTCTTGTTATTATCTTTTTCATTAGTAGTTTGGACTAATTTGCTTTAAAATAGTTTAATTTTTCAAAACATCTTCTGAAAGTTAACCTAACCTTAATTTTTCTTTATTGTTACTGATGGGAAGTCTAAAGGACCTGTCTCCTAAAAAAAAGGAGAAATTAAAGCACTCATCAGTTTAGGAACCCTCTTACAACGTCAAATTAATGAAAAAATTGGAGTTTCTAAGACGTCAGTTGCAAACATTGCCAGGAAGCTGCAAAATGACAATACTCTAACACCAAAACGAGCGGGAAATTGTGGTCGAAAGCGCATCGTTACCCCCACGTGGCATGCGTAAATTGACTCAAATTGTAATTGGTGATAGAACAGCAACACATGCAATCATCAAATCAAAGTTGGGTGAAGCTGGAGTTGACGTATCGACGAGAACAGTAAGGCGGCGCTTGAAGGAGCTCAATTTCAACAGTCGGCGTCCTGCTAAAAAGCCACTTTTGACAGAGAATATGAAAAAGAAACGTCTGCAGTGGGCAAAAAAATATAGAAACTTTACTGTGGAGGATTGGAGAAAGGTAGGCTACTTGCTATATTTGGTTTTAAGTTAACTTGAATGTTTTAAAGAAATTTCAAAATGTTCCTTCTTTTCGTTCAGGTTTGCTTCAGTGACGAGGGTTCCCTTGAGATCTTATCGAACAAAACTCAGTATGTGAAACGAAGACCAGATGAGAAATTTTTAACAGACTGTATAATTCAAACAGTTAAACATCCAACAAAAGTCATGATATGGTCGGTTATCTCTGGCAAAGGTTTAGAGAGGCTCCAAATCGTGAAGAAAATAATGCGCCAAGACCAGTATATAACCATTCTGAGCCAAAGGCTTTTACCTCAGCTGAGAGAATGATTCCCTAATGGCAATTGCATCTTCATGCAGGACGGAGCACCTTGTCACACTGCCAAATCCGTGAAGGAGTACCTTTCTAATAACGGAATACCCCTCCTGGATTGGCCTGGCAACTCACCGGACCTGAACCCAATTGAAAACACTTGGGAAGAACTCCTGAAAAAAGAAATTTCAAAAGAAAGAGTAACAAACAGGACAACTCTAATCGAAAAAATTATTTTCAATTGGAACCACAACGACAAATTGAAAGAAAATGCCGCCAAATGCATCGATAGTATGCCACAACGTGTGAAAGCGGTAATCGACGCGAAGGGAGGATCATCGAAATATTGAAAATATCATGTATTTCTATTCAAAATATACTATTTCTAATAAAAACTTTACACAAGATATCTAATTAATATATAAAGAACGATTTAGAATCATATTGATTTACTAAGTAAACGAAATGTCTACTAAAACATAGAAAATGTGTACTGGTCACATTAATATGGCCAGGGACTGTATATATATATATATATATATATATATATATATATATATATATATATATATATATATATATATATATATATATATATATATATATAGAGATATATATATATATATATATATATATATATATATATATATATATATATATATATATATATGAAATTGAGTTTTTGGTGACAAGCATCATAAAAAGTCATGAAACGAAAAACTATCTTGGTCCTAGGTCCAACTTTGCTAATCGCACCCATTTTAATAAGCAGGTTTTCAAAGTGAAAACCTGCTTAAAAAACAGTTCTGATAGAATACTAATACTACTGGCGGAATACTTAGTGGCGTATCTAGGCAGATTTTTGGAAGGGGCAAACTATCGACTATGCATGGCCAAGCATGGCCGATTATTATTGCCGGTCGCTGGGGTCGAAATATTGGCAAGGAGCAATGCAAAGTATTTCAATATTAATAAAACTGATTATTATTCTCTTCAGTGGACAACTAACCAAAATTGTTATACATACTGAATATTAATGTTCTACTGCCAAGTTATTTGTTCCTTGTATTTTTTTCGACGTCTCAGACTCCTCTCCGGGATTCACGCCTGAATAGGTATAAATTTTTGAATTAATTTTCAATAATTTGAAAAATATCACCTTGTGTTTGATTTGATATTGTGTCAAAATATGTTTATCGTTACATTAATATTTTCATGTTTGATAAAACGGTGTCTACAACAATGAATATATAGGAAGTGAGAATACACATAAATATTTATTTATTTTTCAGTACATATCAATTAATGAAAGCTATAAAACAATTTTTTTCAAATTTCAATTTTTACATTCATTGGAGCTAGAACTAGGCTACAAGATATGCATTAATTCAGACAAAGAATAAAAAGGAAATTTTACATGGTTCTTGAAATTCTATTGAATACAGGTGTTTGGTTTATTCCTTAACTTCAGCTGATACTGAATTATGTTGAAAAATATTAGGCTATTCACATATTTCATTTATCAATTGTTCAAGGCGATATTTGGTGAAAAGTAAAATTCATAATGAAATACTATTGATAATAATATTCAGTTATAATTTCACAAAAGTATCGAAAATAATCGATTATACTTTGACGTTTTTTTTCGAAATATGCACAAGAGCGCAGCTCGAGTGATGTTTTAAGAAAATGCGTCGAGTGACGAGGTCAGTATAATCAATTATTTTCGATTGCTCGAGTGGTATTACGATTACTTTTTTCGTATGATTTTCAACCAATCAGAACGATCAATTCAGTTAAGTTACCTTGTATAATTTCGATTATATAACTCATGTATGAATAAACCAATAGAATCCATGAATTTTGCCTGACTACTGCGTATTGATAATCTCGTGTCAAAATGTGAATGTTTTCACATTTACGGTATTTTGACGTTTGTCAGAAAAAATTAATATGTTTTATTCGTTATATAATTGTAACGAATACCACTCGAGCAATAAAAAATAATCTCGATGCATAGTTTTTGATCTTTGGCCATTTGAATATTTTACTATGCAATTTTCCAGCAGACCTGAATGCGACAGGTATGGTCTGATTTCAACTTACAAAAAAGATTTTGAAAGTAGAATTCCCATAGTTCAAAACGTTCATCTTGGTTTTTCATGAAAACGCTGAGAAATATGTTAAAAATAAAGCTGAACATGACGAAAAACGGCCGAGAAATAACCGTCATGTTCAAAATGCCGACGCTTTCAAATGTCGTGCTTATCCTTGCCTGCTGCTCTACCCCCACTCTTCAACTATACTCACGCGCTCGGCCCTTTTTCGTCATGTTCAGATTTATTTTTAACATATTTCTCAGCGTTTTATGTAAAACCAAGATGAACGTTTTGGACTATGAGAATTCTACTTTCAAAATCTTTTTTGTAAATTGAAATCGGACTATACCTGTCGCATTCAGGTCTACTGGAAAATTGCATAGTAAAATATTCAAATGGCCACAGATCAAAAACCATGCATCAGACAGTTCCTGCTCTTCGCACAAATAAAGTTTATATTGATGAATAATACTAACCGGAGGATTTACCCTACAACTCAAAAAACAACCGAGTTATGAGCTTTTGAAAAAACTGCATTTTGGCCTGTTTTTTCCAATTTTCCCTTAGACTGAGGGTCTGATCGATTCGTCCGACCTCTCATTTTTTTGTCTTTTCATTTTCTACAATAAATCTGTGTCAATAGATTTATTGACGATTACTCTGATATTTTCAATTTTATAAGCAAAAAACTGAAAATTTTTTTTTGCATAAAATTGTTAATAACAATGATATAAATAATAAAGTCGAGTGAAAAACATATCACTATATCATGTGGAACTATTTCACACACAATGGCGGAGCTGGTTTTCTTCTAACACTTTTTGCACAAAATGCTCACTCTAAATCTCTGTAGCTTGGCCTAATGCTCTTGTGATATTATAACTGATTATATAATTCATGTTTGAATAAGCCAATAGAATCCGTGAATTTTGCATAACTACCGCGTATTGATAAGTGAATATACCTTTGACGACGTGATATAATCGTTTTGGTGTTTCGCCTCGTGTCAAAATGTGAATATTTTCATATTGACGGTGTTTTGACGTTTGTCAAAAGAAATTAATTTTTTTTATTCGCTATATAATCGTAACGAATACCACTCGAGCAATCGAAAATAATCGATTATACTGACCTCGTCACTCGACGTATTTTCTTAAAACACCACTCGAGCTGCGTTCTCGTGGATGTTTCGCAATGTAATTAACTCACCTTGCCTTAATCTGACGCGCCCGAGTTTTTCGAACGATCGATTTTTTTTTTACTAATCTGATAGGCTGCCCTAGACAAACGCCCCCATATTAAGAGTTCATATATGGTGGGCATACTTAACAGGATGCAAGGTTTCCCCAAATATGTTATTCTGCCGCGCTTGAGTAAATCCCAAAATCCCCGCTTGGGCTCCCCTACTACTAGTTATCATTTCATGATAAGAGTACAGTTGAAAGGAGCTGAATTCTAGAAGAAAATGAAGGGCGAAAATAGATTTCGCTATAGGCATGGATGGTAAATTCTGCACGTAGGGCACTGATACTTTTGAGTAGACAGGAGAGATTATTTTGGGGGTATTTTTCCGTTTATTTTTGAATAACACGGTAAAGGTAGGTATCACATTACTATTTCTGCTCGTAAGATGCTTTGATATGTTACAGTTAACGTGAAAATCAATAGGCCATCAATACTTCGAGAATATTCACTATTTTTATTTTCAATAAAATAAATAACTTTTAAAGTTTTATTTCGGTTCGCTATTGAAGCCAGTTTTCTCAAACCATAATTTAGTCTGTTCGAAACGCATCGTGACACGAAAGCGAAAAATATAACCTATGCTCAAGTTTCGAGTAATACTTTTAATATATTTTCAAATAAAATTTAAAACGAAATATTTCTACTTTTTTGTAAATGGATAAATATAAGAAATCGATATTTTGAATAACTTTTTTGTATCATATCTTCTGTTATTCATGGTTCATATATATTTTTGTTCATAGCGATTTGCTTAGTATTTCCTTTCTCGCTGATGCAATGAACGTTAAAGAGGGGCATATTAACAACGATGAACCATGATACTAAACTATGTTTGTTGTTAAAATTCTTGATTGTCAAATCTTTAGAACTGATACTATTATCTATTTCCATTTCCGAAGTGATTGCTATGTTATGTAAGGATTTAATGAATATTTTGAATCGTCGAACTGTCTGATTATATGGTCAACATATCTATACCAATAAAGAAAGCGCTGACTTTGAAGGACGGTAAAGCAAATCATGTTCCGAATTATCCATGAATATTTCTGCACACAATAGTCAGGGTGCATTCGCCTTTAAGCGCTCATAAGCTTCGTTTTCTGTGGTCGACTCGCGCTCACAAACGCTTAACACTAAGCGTAAGCTAACCTTACTTTTGTTGTCGATAATTAATATATTTGTAGGGAAATGTCAAAGCACGGCATTTGCGTGAACTATCGTGCTTTTGCCTACCTAAGCGTAAAAAGAAGAATTGACATTCGCCATGTTGAAATAACTAATGCTCAAAGCCAAAGCGTGAGCGTCTCTAAGCGCTAGAAGGCCAACACGAACGCCAATAATCCGTGCATCTAAGCACCCAACGCGAATGCACCCTTCAGTAATAACCCATAACTAACCCATTTGTGCTGCTAAAATCTGACCATAAAAAATAAAGATATCCATTCGAATATAAAAATTTGGAATTAAAAGCCTACGGAGTGTTAGGGTTTGTTTGGTAAAATAATATGCATATAGATCTTGGGGTTAACAGATTAACGATTATTCGTTGCAGTGTGAAACTCACTTTCGATAGGGTTAATAGCTCATGTAGAACTAATTTCAATATAGATCTGTAGAATATAAATTCCATTTTCTTCTGAGAACGATGAGTCGATACTTACCTAAATCGGATTTCACCAACCTAAGAAATCCTCAATTAAGAAATACCTTGTTAAAAACTTGATTTGGAAAGTTTTGTACATATAATTGATACCACTGTTTAATACTAGACTGTAAATTTGACAAAGGATAGGGAAAAAAAATAGAAATATAATAATTTTCAATTTTCACTTGTATATTATACGTTTATTTCACCTTGGATACGGTTGCTATAAACACACTCATTATACCCTAGGCCATTACGCCCGCATTTGCGGGCATAATGAATTTAAAACGCCCGCTTATTGTACTAGGAGAAATGAAGCAAATTTCATTGATTAAATACTTCATAATCCTTGTCGTATAAGACTCTGGATTTCTCCGGCAATTAATTATTCGCAGTTTTGGCTGCATTTTCTATGATATTCTTGGGTAAATTCATTTTCATTTTCATTATTTCTATAAGACTACACAAAGAAAGCAGCATGACATTCACTGAATATGATGAAAAAAATATTCACAAACGTCAAAATATCAACAAATGACATGCCTACTATGAGAAGAAAAATGGATTCATCCCTCGGGCCAGAGGCCCTCGGGCCGAATGTTTCCCTCCTGGCGTAACTATATATATAACGCACTTGGTACATAAATAACTATATTATATTTCTATGGAAATATCCCCAAATTTGATGTGCAATTGACAACTAAACAATTTGAGGTTAAGCATTTCCTAAATACTTTAGGCAGACCTAACAAGCTATCCTAACGTTAAGTATTTCCTATCGTCCTTAGGCATTACTTAACGCGTGGTGAAAGGCAAATTGCACTTAGGAATTCCTAAATCCGATTTATGTATTGCCTAACTTTAGGAATTAATTGGTTATATCGGGCATGAGAGTCTCAAAAAACTGAAATCGCTAGCTTCAGCAACAGCGAATTGGCAACAATAGCTATTGCGTTGGACGATGAAGAAAATGGAAAAAAATACCAAAACGATGAAAAATGTGGGTACACAACGGCAACGCTTGGAAAGCAAGATATGTTGAAGGCGAATTATGCACATTACTTGTGAACAGTACAAAAATTTTCAATACTATCGATTTTTCCAGGGTGAGCAGAAAAATATGCCCCCCACTAGCTATGCTCTAGTCTCCATTTCTACTATATGCCGAGAATTTCAGATTGCCACATAAGAAAGCACGGTACAATTCATCACCGATACACGGCCGTGTCTCGGTGCGGACATGTGTGGCTCAACCTTAAAGAATACTGTGGCTACAGTTTAACGCGAAATCTGATAAAGGTTCTGTCTTGGTAGGATTTGTCAGGTCTGACCGTTAAAAAGGAATTTTTCAATACCTAACTGTTGAGATATAGAAATAACTAAAGGTATGATATAAAATACGATTCTCCAAGTTTGTCCACGATTTCAATTTCTGTAAATAATAAACTATTTTATTCTTAATAATGATTAAATTTTTTTCTTTATTTTAAGAATTATGTCCCCATAATAAATTTTATTTTATTTTCTTATCTGATGACCATTGATATCATCTAGGAAAATAAAGAGAAAAACAACATGATTAAGCATATTCCAAAAAAATGTTTCACGGTGTATGATTGCAAATCAATTTTTTCTAAAAATTTATGAAATATAGAAATGTCTATCAAAATTTCTGTGGAAATATACCTGAACTGGTTTTCCTTCTGTCAAAGTACACTTTTCATCATTAAAAATACAGTTAACCTCTCTTGAACCCTGTCAGAAACAAAAAGGAAATAGAATATTAATTTGAGTTGCCATTTAGCAGGCAAGGTTGAAATTGAGCTACCTCGATTTCAAGATATCTAATACCTTATTACAATAGGTATAAATAACACATAGTGACGCAGTACACGAAACAGATATCGATTGTGTGTTTATCAGTCATCGACTTGATACACAGTGTGGTCCAACTGATAACATCTAGGAAAAAATACTCAACCCAAAGAAATTTATATTGAAAAATCATATTAGTTGGACAACTATCAATACATGCAAAAAAAGAATCAATTATTTTCATAAATAAAATGTTAATTTAGAGTAATTCAATTATTATACTTTGGTAACTGAAATACTGAAGATATAACAAACTTGTTATTCTCCGAAAAGTTGTATTGCTTGATATATAGGTATCTGAATATTCTCCAGGATCTCCAGAATCGTTCAGAGTACCTACTGAATATATATATATATATATATATATATATATATATATATATATATATATATATATATATATATATATATATATATATATAAATATATATATATATATATATTATATATATATATATATATATATATATATATATATATATATATATATATATATATATATATATATATATATATATATATATATATATATATATATATATATATTTACATATACATATACATATATATATATATATATATATATATAATATATATATATATATATATATATATATATTATATATATATAATATATATATATATATATATATATATATATATATATATATATAAGCAGGTCATTCATTCAGGCGTTTTATAGCGAGGAATCACGGTATTTGAATGCATAGTTCGGTAGTAGCGGTTAAGTGGAGAATTTACACGTTACTATATATATATATATATATATATATATATACAGTGGCGCACCCAGGGGGGGAGCCATGGGGCTGCAGCCCCCCCCCGAGATTTAAAAGATTAATTCAAAAGAATTGAGATTACTAAGATAATAATTGTAAAATGAGCTCATCTACAACTATGAAATGAGCCCACTGGTCACTATCAGTCAACCATAAGATCTATTGTGATTTACCGGATACGGGATGTGCGTTTTCTATTTAAATTTAAGGAGGTAAATTTTGATTCAGCCCCCCCCGAAACTCAATCCTGGGTGCGCCCTTGTATATATATATATATATATATATATATATATAGGGGCCACTTGATTTAGAAAACCGACTTTATTGAAAAGTTAACGCTTTCCCAATTGCAGTCGCAAAAAATTTAATGAAGCAAACGTAGTTTTTCTTTGTTTGTTTTTTCGAAAGTTCATTAATTCCTCCTGAAATCAACTGACTGCTGATATTGATCTGAATAGCACATAATAAGTAACTGAAGACGGCCACATCCACAAAAAATTCAATCAAACATAGTGGTCTGCTTTTTGTCTTTTCAATTTTTTCAAATTTCAAATACGTCAAATTAATTTCAAACTTTCGAAAGTTTTGAGAATTCAGTGTCGAAATGTTAACAGTCCGTTTTCCAACTCAAATGGCATTTTTTTTTGCTAAAAAAATGACAAATAAATAAAAATAAAACATAGGTAAGAATAATTTCAATAGATATTATATATATATATATATATATATATATATATATATATATATATATATATATATATATAATTATTCATTCGAATTGTTGTTGCCTGTGAACTATTTCTAATCTCTTGATAATTATTAGCAGGCTTGCTGAATCTTAAAAAACTCGATTTTATTAAAAAGTTGACAAAAAAGTTTTGATAAAGCCACGAATGTCGTGGCGAAACGTCAAATTTTTTAATAAAATAGTGTTTTTTAAAATTTAATAAGACTTTTAATGCTAAAAATTATCAATAGATTATATTTAGATATATATATATATATATATATATATATATATATATATATATATATATATACTGCCCTACTAAGCGCAAAGGGGGTAACTACAGTTCATGTGGTTTTGAGATAGTTGACTTTTTATATTCAACTTGATGCTGCTATGTCTTTTTGCGAATCATTAAAAAAACATTTATGATATTTTATGTATTTTTCAGGCTTTCTTCGATTTTGATTCTTTCGAATTGAGGAATCAATTTTTTCTTGAAAAAACTGCAGTTACCCCTCTTTTTACGTATTTTATTATATGTGATTGCTAAGCTCAGAAAATGGTAACTAACAAAGTGATTTGGATTTCGGTAATAAAAACACGGTAGATTTGGATTCACTCATTTATTGGTTAAAAGAAATGTTTTATTCGAAAATTTTAATTTCCACCATAATTTGATAACAAACAAAAATTAAGCTTCACTTTCTTCTTCGTCGTTCTCAGACAGGGGTAAGTTGCTCCAGAAATTTAGACGATTTTTTGGCATTATTGAACTATCAGACTCAATGAGCTTGGAAATTATATTATTTCGTCTAGTTTCTGCTATGCCTTTTGGGTTTGGTTTACCTATAGGTTTCGGTATTCCAGATTTTGTAACTTTGGCATTTAAGAAGTTCAATTCAATCTGGGGGCCATTGAAGTCTTTTCTGTAGAGTAAAGTCATTGCACCTTTAACTGCCTCGACTTGAACCATATCATGGATATATGGCCTCTCAGAATTGCTTTTGTTAATTTTATGGAGAGACGAGTGGTCTTTCCAAAGAAAAAAATTTGGAAGCTGCATTTCAATTATATTAACTTTTCCGGAATTCGCATTCTGAACAGCACATTTGAAATCGGTAAAGTCATACACTCTTTTCATTTTTTTCAACGACTTTTCCACCTGGTGAAATGAATCTGCACTCATGAATGAGTGCCCAGGCTCGAAATAATTAACTTCTATTGTATCTGCTGTAATTTCTTTGCTATTAGCTGCATAGACCAAAAACGTGAAGAATGCCCAGTTCTTATTTTGAGATGTGCAGTTGTCTACCCACAGGATAATTTTTTTAGCATCTCGCATAGATAGGAAAAACTGATAGAATGTGCTAATGATATCTTCTTTTTTTCTTCCTTGGATAGCGTCATGCCAAATAGCAGCCACAGGTGTTATATTTTTATTTCTGGTGCCTACTGGGGCGAATGTTTCATTATATACAATGAGACGTTGGATGAATATAACAGATTTGAAATTATCACATCTAGGTAACATTATTACCTTCTCTAGGTCTACAGAGTAGATAACTTCATCATCTTTAGGATTTTTATTAGAATGATTTTTGTATTGAGCTCTAGCAACATTAGCCTTTTTAATATGGATGCTGAATTTCTTGCAGTCTGTACAGTCATCTTGCATATTTTCCTGTGAATGAGGGTGAATCTTGAAATGCTCGCAAATTTCACATTCTTCGTGTCCCAGTTTCACGAAGGAAATGTTTAACTGCTGCACAATTGATCGATATGGATACGAACAGGAAAATTCTGCATGTTTTTTTCGGAAGTCGGCAAACATATCTTTGATCGTTAAATCACTAGGTAGATAACGCCTGTTCGGAGCATGCTCTCGACGATAATGTGAAATGGAGGGTTTGAATGACTCCACATGTCTTTCGATGACAGTATGATCCAATTTATTGTGAGGTATTCGCCTTCGTCGACCATCAACTTTTGGAGTGAGTAATGCTTTGTCGGATGATCCACACAAATTCTGGAGAATTTTATCATTATTGTGGTGAAAACCAAGTGTGGCAAGAAAAAATGTTTTACATACAATTTTTGATTCCCCATATTCATTCTTCAAAAAGTATGTTAATGTACAGCTTCTACGACTCTCTAGTCCAGCTGTTTTGCGTTTAACTGTCGATTTGCTTGTATAAGACATCATAAAATTTGTTTGCTGAGCCCTACTCAGTCTACAAAATTGTTCATTTATATCTATCCTTCTAGCTTCATTAATATTTTGCTTGCACTTTTTTCGACAATTTTCACCACATCCAGTCTTAAGAGGATGTGCTTTCTTTATTTTATTAAGTTTTATTGCTTTTCTCTCTATGACGTTGTACTTGAATTTTCTACGTTTTCTGTTCTCTCCCTTCTTAGTTAAATTAGTTTCTGTTTCATATTCGTCTACATCTGAATCTTGTTCATTGGTTGAGATTGTTTCATTCCTTTCAATGTTTGGTGAGTGCTTCTTCAAGTCTAATGCCGATTTGTCACCAACTTGATGAAACATTACCCCTGCTGTGTTAGCATCCCCTATGTTTATGACCGAATTCTGCTCTATTTGTTCCCCCACGTTTTCTTGGATATTCATATTAACGTCGAAATCTGCCCTGTTTTTGCCCTGATGAAACATTTCTTCCATTTCCAATGTCCCTGTAAACACTGCCTGGTCAATATATTCAGAAAGTAATTCCTCGTTCACCACGTTTATTGCTGATCTTTGCTCTTTAGGTTCATCTAACGACACATTTGTTACATTTTCAGTTGTTTTCTCTTCTATTATTTCTATAATGATATCTTGACCTAGCACCTGATTATCATCCAAATGTACTTCCATCGCTACTTCGTCTTCTCTCTGGTTCATGGAATATTCTGTTTCATTCAACACATCAGTTTGGATAAAACTGTTCTGTGAATTATCTGTTTCCATAATGCCAACATCATAAGGCTGAACTCCTATCCCTTCATAGTCTATACTCGAAAAACTCAGGTACTCTTCACATCCAGTCAAATTTTCTTCATGAGTGGTTTCAGCCAATATGATTTCAGAATTTTTTATTGTGTTTTGCCAATCCGTATTAGGCCTTGTCAATTTTCGTTCATTTATTTGCTCGTCTTCACACAACCTCTGATTAGTTGACAATTTTAAAGCAAGTTCCAGAATGTGTTTGCCTCTGCTCATCCTGTAAAGAATAAAACTGATTGTAGCCTTCATCATTGTACTTTCAACGAATCACCCTGTTGAAACATATATTATGTAAATCATATTTTGCTTTTTGCATGAACATAGAAAAAATGTTGAAGGCAACTCGTGCAAAAATTGATTATTGCACTCGACGTATAGTCACAATTTCACGTCGGGTACACTTTATAAACACTTACTTTTTGCTCTTGCTGCAAAAATAACTATTAATCCAAATATTTCATGATATCCGGAACTAGTTCCGATGTAATTGAAAAAATCTCTTGATTATTTACGTCTTTTGCGATGTAATCTACATACAAAACCGAATGAATTCAATGATAAAAATTGGAAAATACTAGAATTTGAGGTTATATCATGATAAATCGCTGATGGATAATTAATGTGGAAACTTACCTGTCAAATCCACTAATACCAAGAATTGTGCAAGATTATCAACACTGAAGCTTATGAATAATGTAAAATAAACATCAAATAAAGCTGAAAATACTCACAAACACCGGAACTTACTACAAAAACCGGCACTTTACTTGCAACCTGACTACTACTAATACTAACCGCTTTTCGTACTAAACTGGCGTGGCGGTAAACCAAGAATGTTAAACCAATTTTGCCGTAATTGCACATAGAAGCTGTAGATACCACTGATTTTGCCTAGTATATCAAGTTACCACTAAATCGCTTATTATCGTAACGCATTTATGCAGATACGGGATTCTTTTTTAATAGCATTTCACACATTTCGAGTACAGATACGGTATGTATACCCTAATATAAGCTGTGAAGTGCACTCTAGAATGACTAGGCGATATTATCTCATTTTTCATAATTTTGCGGGTTACCCCCTTTGCGCTTAGTAGGGCAGTATATATATATATATATATATATATATATATATATATATATATAAATATATATATATATATATATATATAAGGAACTTCTTTTTAATGTGTTTCATTTATGAATTCAAACATAAAATCTGAAAGAGGATATATATATATATATATATATATATATATATATATATATGTGATAATTTTTGAAATCTTTTTTGGGGATGTGGCTTAGATAAAGTAGATGTCACTTTTTTTTTTTTTTCTTTATAATCATTTAATTTCTTCCAACGTTTCGGCTTCGTGGAGCCTTTTTCAAGGACTACAATGGAGAGAAAGAAAAAAGTATTGTCACCAATGTCACAGTTAAAAGTTACATTCAGTCGATAATTTAAAAAACACTGATAGAAACATAAAAAACAAACCTCATAAATATCACAGAAAAATATTTACCTAGCTTAATTTTTCTCGGAGACACCGGACACTCACTTCATTAAAACACGTATACACAGATTTGAATGAATTGAAATCAAATCTGAATTCATTCAAATCTGTGTATACGTGTTTTAATGAAGTGAGTGTCCGGTGTCTCCGAGAAAAATTAAGCTAGGTAAATATTTTTCTGTGATATTTATGAGGTTTGTTTTTTATGTTTCTATCAGTGTTTTTTAAATTATCGACTGAATGTAACTTTTAACTGTGACATTGGTGACAATACTTTTTTCTTTCTCTCCATTGTAGTCCTTGAAAAAGGCTCCACGAAGCCGAAACGTTGGAAGAAATTAAATGATTATATAGAAAAAAAAAAAAAGTGACATCTACTTTATCTAAGCCACATCCCCAAAAAAGATTTCAAAAATTATCACACATATATTCTGGCTTAAGAATAAATATTTTAATATATATATATATATATATATATATACCTGTACTTATCAATTAGAAATAAAAAACTATAACCCAGTAAGCAATACAAAAATTTTCATGACAACTGAAGACAGAATTTAGTATGTTATGTTAAAATTTACTGAAGAAATATTTTCAGACAAATGAAGACTTTTCTTACAACCGCACATAAACGAAAATAAGCTGATTAAACAAAATATTGAAGAATAATGAAAATTAAACATATTTTCTTGTCACAGTTTTTTGATCATTACACACAAAAATTAGGAAATTTGAATAGTCTTTTAACACTATTGAAAGAGGTGAGTATTTTTCAAATTTTCAAGAATAAAACAAACAGACATTAATATGTTATTTATCAATAAACGTCATTTTCGAGTTCCAGGCCGAACACTTTTGGAGAGCCCGGTCCCTAGGATAACCTATATTCCCTCTCTCTACACGACCTTGATTATTCATTTATTTTTACTTGAGGAAGAGTTTTTCAGACGACAAGTTAATTTTATTCTCATTTCTCTCCTGAATGTTGGCTTCCAATAATAACATAAGTGCTTTCATATTTTTTTTAATGAGGTGAGTATCTCAATCAATTAGAAATGTTCCAGATAGATTTAATTGACTCTAAGTATTTCTCTAAAGTCCACTTGACCTTAAGATCTACCGAGAACGTCTTTATTCGCAGCACAAATCGATTGGGCTAAAATTAAACTTACCAGAAGCAAGATCGATACTCAAGGCCGCATTCTTTGCTTGGGTTGCAGAAATTTCATGTTCTATTGTATATTCTTCATATCGAACCCTCTTCTCGATATTTATAACAGGAGAAAAATGTCCAAAATGAGCCATTACGATCAGCAGGTATGACGACAAAATCAGCATGATTCATCTTCAGAAGGATGTCGGGGATGAGCAATTAGGAACATTTCATTATTCTTCCACCATAACACTTTCGTCTGAAAAATTTTATTGAAAATAATCATAAGGACTATTTGAATTTAGAATATTTCTTTTTATGAGAAGTTTATGTACCAAATACAAATTCTCCGATTTCGGAATTTCACACCCGCCCCCGAAATATTTTTGTTGAGGAAGAAAATATATTTTTGTACCATACCAAACGTGTCCTCAAAAAAGGTAAAATTATTACAGAAATATGTTTGATACTAAATTAGTCAGAAAAAGTATAAATGTATTTAATTACTTATAAAGAAACTGGATGGCTCTACTTTCTAGAAGAGTATACTCGTTAGTCTATGTTGTAGTCTAGTTAGTCTATGTTGACTGCGGAAGCGTGAGCCTGAAAGACAGGGATGGAAGTTAGGAGGGGATAAAATGATTCCCGCCCTAATATGAATACCACAATTAAGTTCTAAGCTTCACCTCATCTTATTTTTGTTTATGTTGTGTACAACAATTGATTTCTAACTGTTACTTATACTCAAGTAATCATTCGTTTTGAATATTGAGGTTTAAAAGTCAAACTTCACACAATACATAATGTTGTAAGTTCATTTAATAATAATATATTTTTTAAAGTTTTACCATTGTCTTATTTTTACTACCTCCTTCTGTCTTGTAGAGAATCTTTTTGAATGAAATATTAAGATTCACAACTTAGTTTCAATTATTGAACGGCCATAGGAATATCCTTCTTTTCCCGTTGACGAATTATTTTCGTTCAGTAAATGTGTATTAATTTCCATATACTCTCTAGCAAGAAATATCTATGTGGAGTATTATTTCAGAAATGAGAGTAAAGTATTTGATCTTAAAAACAAAAATGGTTGTACAAGAAGCCCCTTTCCTTCTCTTCTCCTCCAGCACTTATAAAACCAATCGCCAAAAATTTCAAATTTACTATATCTTTCTATACACAATCAAGTATTCTTCATCGTTCGTAGGGTTAGGTGATGTATAATGATCACTCTTAGAGACTACTATTGTAAAAATGCGTGTTTGAAGCATTCCGTACAATTAGGATATTTTATAGTTAGCAGCAGTATCGCCCTACAAGTTTGTAAGCATGGAATCGAATTAACTCTGAGGAAATATTTTTCTATTCAAATTCTTATAAAGATCTAGAAAAGGATCATTTTGTACAGTCTGGTGTCCAAAATTATTCTTGGGGTATGGGAGAATAGATCGATAGGTCATTCTATTGCGCTCATAAAATGCAGGCAAACATCAAATAATAAAACATTATTCACAGTTTTAATAAGAGTGCCGTATGTGGAATTAAAAGCAATTAGAAATAAAGAACAAAAAATCTTCTTAAAGTTCAAATCTTATTAATTTTAGAATATAATCATCACATTTACAACGTTCAAAATCTAACCTACTGATGTTTTAACAACAACTTACTGACTGACATGGACTTAAATTACTAATAAAACTAAGGCAGTATTAGAAACAAAATTAAACAATTTTGTCTTATAACCATTATTGGTTTTAAAAACTGAATTTTTTTCCGAACAGGAAAGAAATGATTATCGGCACAAATATCAGATAGACGTGAACTGATCACTGTCGACGGTATTAACTCCAGCACACGTCCCATGTCGCGTTTCAAATAAAATCAGCATCTGATACAGCCTGCTCTTTTATTATCTTTCGGATTGCAAAACTAGCATTCTGTGTCATCTTCACCCGAAGAAAATTGAGGCATATCATGTTTACTGTTTTTGAGTTTTGATCCTTCCACTGTTTCTCTTCTTTTCTTTTTCACATTTTCTTTTCCTTGTCTATGTCCTTTCGAACTATCTTTTACTTCTGTTTTTCAGAATTGACCATTGTCAACTTTATCATTGATGCGTTCAATTTTTTGAAACTCATTTTCAACTTTTTGTCTTTTCTTTTTCTAAGACCTTCCTGTATGGCTTGCTTGTAAGTATTGTTGTTGAACATTATGCTTTTTTAGTTTTTGTACGTTTCTGATCGTAATACTGAAGTGTCGTAGAGAAGCGTTCACCGGAAAGTTAAATCGTATCACTAGTACAGGAAATGAAGCTCAAAAAATGACTAAACCTCGCAATTTTTTCGTCCTACATCGATTTGAATGAAAATTTGGAATTGGGCTCATTTAACCCTCTAGTTCATTTTTTACATCGTTCCGTTGTACGCTTTTTGTTTTTTAAGGGTGAAAACTACCCTTAATTGAAAAAAATTATAAAATAACATTGTAAACCTTAAGATGGGTGAAATTTAGTTTGGATTAGTTGAATAATGATTGTTTCATGCTTTGGAATACAATTTCTAATGTTTCAACCCTTAAAAACCCACCCTCGTTAGAGTTTGATATAAAAAAAATTATTTATCCTAAAAGAAGGATTTCGTCATTCATAGATTTGCATAAATACTTGGGATTAGGATCATCTTACCCTGTACTTCATATTTTATATCATGCTCATGGGCGTTGATTATTTTTGGAAGTGAAAACTACGACTTATTGTTAAAAATTATAAAATAACATTGCAAAACCTTAATATGGGTAAAATTTTGTTTGAATTCGTGAAGTAATGATTGTTTTATGCTTTAGGTTCATTAATCATTTTTTAAGATAAATAATTTTTTTTATATCAAGCTCTAACAAGGGTGGATTTTTTTAGGGTTGAAACTTTAGAAATTGTATTCCAAAGCATGAAACAATCATTATTCAACTTATCCAAACCAAATTTTAACCATCTTAAGGTTTGAAATGTTATTTTATAATTTTTGACAATTAGGGGTAGTTTTCACCCTTCAAAATAAACAGTATCCATGAAATATAAAATTTGAAGTAGAAGATGAGACGAGCCTAATTTCCAATTTTGGTGCAAATCGATGCAAGATGAAATCGTTGCTTGAGACACTTATTTTTACATTAAGCTCCAGCAAGGGTGAATTTTTAAGGGTTGAAACATTAGAAATTATATTCTAGAGCATGAAACAATCATTATTCAACTAATCCAAACCAAATTTTACCCATCTTATGGTTTACAATGTTATTTTATAACTTTTTACAATTAGGGGTAGTTTTCACCCTTAAAGAACAGAAAGCGTACAACAGTATGATGTAGAAAATGAACTAGAGGGTGAAAGAAGCCTAATTCCAAATTTTCATTCAAATCGCTGCTGGACGAAAGAATTGCAAGGTTTTGTCATTTTATGAACTTCATTTCCTGTCGCTCCGAACCGAGCTATTCGAATGTTTCGAAAAAAAATTTATTGGTTTTTTAAACATAGCTCCTTCATTTTTAGTGGCAGAAAGTTTTTTCACATACGATTTTGTAGGGCTTTTCAAGAGCTATAAGACTGTGTGAATTAAATTCCTCAAGATCCCTTAGTTTTTGAATGGGGTGAGTTTAAAGGGCTCGAATAAGGTGGTGTTCGCTTGTAAATAGAGGGTTTAAACGGCTATATCTCACCAAATATTCACTGTACAGAAAATCTATGTACAAGAATATTCAAGTCATTAAAAAAGCTACAGTTTAGTGCTCGATCAGTTTTTTCGTATCTCCAGTAATTTCGGAGATATTTTGAAGGAAAGGGTGAAAAGACGAAATCGCAAAAAATCGTTTTTTCTTTAAAGTCCAATTTTTCTGAAATTAGGCGTTTTAAATTGGTAAAACTTCTTGAGTGTATTGAAAATACATATATAAAGAGAACCACGAAAGACTGAGGATCAATATCAATTAGGGGAGTAGTGAGGGGGTTGTTTTCACTGATTTTTTTCATAGAAACAAGTAGGTATCGACATTATTTTGATCATAAGTCGTTTAATGTTCATGCTAGAAACTTTTGTTTTCTTTAGTTTGAAAGGTATATTTAAATAATTCAAAAAAGTTTCAATGAGTTTTCTTCGAAAAATGCAAATTTTTCCTGTTATTTAACTTTGAATCTTTCAAATTATGCATTTGGCTGAAAAAAGTTAACCATTAACATACCGTACCTCGGTTCGAATTGGTCGTAGAAAAATAGTTTGAAAAAAATTTGGTTTGCTTTTTCCATAGCTACAATTTTGTTCTTTACCAGTTTCTTGATAAAATGCATAGTTTATGAGTTATTAGCAAAAAACTTTTTGAAAACATCGATTTTTCCGTCGAAAAACTGTTACTTTCAACCGCGAATAAATCAAAAAATATTGGTTTCACGAAGAAAACGTAAGGAACATTTTTATCTTAGAATTACTCTTTCCATCGATTACTATAGTTAAAATGTAGAAAAAAATTTCTACCCTCGAGATGGGGTGGCAAGCACCCCCAAGGTTTTAGCGTACACCGGCATGATGTAGAAAATGATTCTTGGGCTATGCCCTACGTTCTGTGAAAATCTCACGTAATTCCATGCAGGACGAAAAAATTGCGAGCCAAAATGCTTCATTTCCTGTACTACACGTAGGTAATACACTTATTAGTAGGTAGATATATTTCTGGGGATCCGTGGTAATGGCAGCAGTAAAAATGCCTGGATTTAAGGACTATACTCCTAATTTTTCAAATCCTTTGATAATATTAGAGTCGCACTGATTTCCAAGTAAGTTTCTCCGAAGATTTTGATAATGAAACTAAGTCATTATTTTGTTGCTAACATGAACTTGGCAACAAAACAAAGATTAAAAGACACATCGGTATTTATACTAAACTTTTTAACCACATTATAAAACATATTACGAGTTTCATTGCTGCATGACACCAGAATCTGATCAAAACACACCTATTACGTAGTATCTACTAAGACTACACAATATTGAATCAGTGCTTAAGAACCTTAGATTAAGCACAGTGATTTTAATGTTCTACAGTAAAATTTATCAAAATGTTTACAACGCCGTGGCACTTTGTAAAGGACCGCGTGAACGACTGTGGCAACAAAAATTTCACACTAATATCCTAGATACCGCTGTTAAGGAGGTAAAACAGTTGGGGAACGTTTCACTCTCCAGGAGAGTAACACACCACTCTCCCCTACAACTCTTCAACACGTTAAATGGATTTTGCATTTCGAAAGACCCGCTTAAATGAAAGAAATACATGTTACGACATTTTTTCCAGATAAAGGTATATTATGTGTTCTGCACGAAATAAATTGATTTATGTTAGGCGTTCTACAAAAATCTCTAAAAATAATAACTAATTATATTAACGATAACTTATTTTTATGAAACACTCTAGGTAAGCTGAAATTGTTTCATTTTAATTTTTAATAATGTATAAAAATTTATTACTCCTGCTTACATTTTTTTCATGTGGATAATACAACAATAGTATATTACATACCGAGGTGGGAAGTGTTACATTACTGTCGAGAGAGTAACTAATATCTCGAGACAGTGATGTAACTTTCCACCGAGGTTTGTATGCTATTTTATTTACAACTATAATCTTCTAAACAAAAATTCGGAAAAAAGCAAATTTTTCATTATTTTTTCTCAAACGTCAACAATAAAATTACAAAGACAACCATAGAATGATGATGACAACTAACAACAAATAACTTATTTTCCCAATAGTGAGTAGGCGGGTGTTTAATAAACACTTCAAATTTGTCAGCTCTTGTCAGTGTCCGGACCGTGTAATTTGATTTTTTTATAAAATGTCGGATATAGAGCTGGAGTGCTTACCGCCAGACATAAAGGAAGCAGCGGAGAAAGCTGAAGAAAATCTTATGCCCCAAAAAAGTAGACCGAGGTATGATAAAGCATATAATACGTACAGAGATTGGTGCGCCAAAAAAGGGGTCACAAAAGCTGCATCGGAAAACATCGTTCTTGCCTACTTCAGTGAAATGGCTAAGACTAAGAAATCGTCAACCTTATGGTCTACGTATTCCATGATAAAAACAACCTTAATTATCAGAGACAAGGTTGACATATCAATGTATGGAAAATTAATGGCTTTTTTAAAAAGGCAAAATGCCAATTGTAAACCGAAGAAATCAAATACCTTTACCCAAGAAAATGTTGATATTTTCTTAGATGAAGCACCAGAAGAACACTAATAAAATAGTTATTTTTATTAATATTTTTCAACATTTTAGGTTGGTTTGGTAATTGGCCTTTCGGGAGCCTGCAGAAGTGATGAACTTTTTAAGATGAAAGTCCAAGATATTGATATTTTGGAAAAAAAGATCAGCATCATCATTCCTCACACAAAAACATATCAAGCACGATCGTTTCTGATATTAAACACTAAATGGGTTGAAATTGTAAAGAAATATATGGAACTCCGTTCACGAATTCAAAATGAGAGGTTTTTCATGCAAATGAGATTTGGAAAAATTACCAATCAAGTCTTTGGACACAATTCCATATCGCAATTTCCGAAAAGAATAGCATCGTTTTTGAAACTAAATAACGTCGGCGAGTATACCGGGCATTGTTTTCGGCGTACAGCAGCAACTTTGTTCACAAACAATGGAGGAGATGTTCTACAATTAAAGAGATTGGGAGGATGGAAATCGAGTACCGTGGCGGAAGGCTATGTAGATACTTCGTTCTCCAATCAAACGAAGACTGCTAATCTGCTCTCTGGCGAAACTACTTCCTCCAATCCTTCATCAGTCACCATGAAGAGTTCATCATCTATACCACAAGAACTGAACTTTTCAAGCAATGAAATTACGCATGAGTTAATGGTTTCTGTAGCATCTCACAATAGTTCGACCATAACGATCAATTTCAATAATGTCAATAATCGCTAAATATATGTACATACAGAAATTATTAATCCTTTGTTTGAAAAGTTCAGTTCTTGTTAATTTTGTGTTTACTAATCCTAAAGAACTTAAGAAGTGCTAATGTTGTCAAGTGTGCTTATAAGTCTCAACAAAATCAAATAGGTAAATGAACTTTTTATTTAAAAAACTTAAAAAAGAGATCTTCTCTCAAAATAAACAGAGAAAAATCCTCTCACGGGTGGAAAATTTCCCACCCGTGGGTGGGAAGTGAAAGTAGGTAATATGTCAGTTTCAGACTTTTTAAACGTCAGTAATGATGACATTACATATATAGTTGTAAATAAAATAATATACGCCATAATATTTCTAAATCATGAACGTATATTTTGTATGTTGCATTACTTGAGTAATCT
This sequence comes from Cynegetis impunctata, assembly GCA_030704885.1. Lineage (NCBI taxonomy): Eukaryota > Metazoa > Arthropoda > Insecta > Coleoptera > Coccinellidae > Cynegetis > Cynegetis impunctata. Next base: position 264,186 of record JARQZK010003623.1, read on the forward strand.
AATTAATAAACAAAAAAACATTAGATACACAAGTTATAAAAATTTATGTCATACGAATTATAAGGTTGATTTTTTGCAACGCCTTGTATCAGCTTCACCTGTATGGAATCTTTCAACGTCATTTTTACCGACTTTAAGACGTTAGTTTGAAAGCTTGCACACGTAGTAAGGACCGATGACCATATGAAAATACCATCATTTTGGCCTGGGGCATCAGGATAAAAAATAATGAGATGATTTTAGATCTATTATTGTCACATATAACATACTACAAATCGAGTCTCCTAATAACTATTACTTTTGATTCTGTTTTCAGACTAAAAAATAAGAAACCACATTATAGTTTTAAAAAAACTTCGAAAACCCGCTTCGATAGCAAATCGAACTAAAAAGTAGAAAATAATTTATTTTATTGTGAAAAAGTATGGGGTGCTTGTTATCTAACATTACAGATATTTCATTGGTTGCTATTTATGATATTGGAGTCATTAAATTACAGTAAAAAGCAACCCACGCTTTTTTACAATGAAATTAATAATTTTCCACTTTTTAGTTCGATTTGCTATGGAAGCCTGTTTTTCTAAACTGAAATTTGTTTTTATTTATTGCATACTTTCCTTGTAGAAGGAATAATTGAAAAATATCATGAAATTTGGATGCATGTAAATTATTATTATAATACCTATGAATTAAATTAATTTATTCTTAGAAATTATTTCTAATTTTCTTTAAACAATATGATCACAGTGAATTCTATGGCTTCTATTTTCCCAGATTGTTCGCGTAGTATTACCTGATCGCTTGGTTTGATAGTACTCGACCATGAGGAACTAGATAAAAACCTTTCACTGTGAACTTTCTGCAAAATCTTCAGCCATTATTAACATTATTATTTATATGTTAATATTCTACATGAAGAATTATTTCCCTAGGTGCTTTTTAATATTATGCAGTAATTGAAAATTTCAACAAAATTTAGTGAAAAACCGAAACGGGTTTCAGTTATGAAAAGAATGTCTGACTTATATATGTTCTTGTTGCGAAAAAATCTTAATATTTTATTTTTCAATTTATTCGTGAATCTATTATAAAATTATAAATACTGATAAAAATTTCTATATTACAAAAACGTACGCTTATTTTCCCTGAAACATGTGGAATCAAATCAGTGTTTCGTATAATATAGCAATTTTAATAATAATATTCAATGAACTCCAATGCCAATGAAATCTTCAGAACGTATAATCTTTTCAATCTGATCTACATTGGCTTATAAATACTTGGGACTCTTTGAAAAGTGGCATAAACGAAGAACTCTGATACGACCTTTTGTTATATGAATGCCATACGGGGTAATTCAGTAACGTGGACTCAAAATCTTACGATTGCAAAATATTTTCTTTCACTTCTTCAAATTTCAGTATCATACCCTACAATTTCGGAGTTCACTTACACTCGAACTTTACGAACACCAAATGACAGTCAATGATTCAATATTATACTAATCTAGTAGTAGGTACTTATACATACATATCTTCCCATATATATATATATATATATATATATATATATATATATATATATATATATATATATATATATATAGCAAAATATATTAAGCAGAAGCGCGGTCTAACCTGCTAATGGAAGAAGCTGTACACGTTTGTCGAACTCTTTGGACTTCGGCATAGACCAGAATGAAATCTTGGTCAATAGAAAAAAAAAACAACAAAATCGACAGCAAAACACAAACACATATTTGCGTATATATATATATATATATATATATATATATATATATATATATATATATATATATATATATATATACATATATATATATATATATATATATATATATATATATATATAAATATATAGATATATATATATATATATATATATATATTGTCAGCTGGCGAACTCTGGCGGCCAGATGGATGAAGTTTTTATTTCCAACGTCAACATATGCAATTGCATGACAAGTTTTTGATTTCTTACAAATGAGGTCGCAAAAGGTGTATAATGGAAAGTATTAATTATCCAAAACGTAGAATCAGCAAGTCTAGAGTGTGTTGTTGCGTGAAAAATTGTAATTCTAAAGCATATACAAATGCAAGTATTAGCTTTCATCGGTTTCCGAAGCCAAACAAATATTTTGTATTGAAAGAAAATCGTTTTGGAAAAAAGGAAAATATTGATTTATTGAAGGTATGGAAAATCAATCTGAAAATAATCACACAACTCCTAGAATGACTCTGTGTTCTCTGCAATTCACAAAAAAAAATTACACTCTTTTAGGTATTTAAGTCCTATTATTAAAACTTAGATAATTTCCCTTTATTAATGAAAATTCCAGATGCTGCAGCCAAAACATTCAAAATTGTTGGATCTGTGTTGTCTAGAAATTTATTGGTATTATTAGAAGAAATTTTTACAGTGATATTTGGTACGATAAATATGTCTTCTCCGATCTTAGAAGATGACAAATTCATGGAAGATTAAGTGAAATTATGGAATAGCAAATTTATGTATATGATGCTTATTAGATTGAAGTTAGTTATAAGAAGAATATTTATCATGAAAACCACATTCGATTATATGAAACATTATGATTTCTCTACTAAATAAATGTTTTTCGTGAAATTTCGAATATATTTTTCCCAAAGTTCTTCAGAAATAATTAATTTTCAAAGTGTGATATATAATCATCAATAAAAAGTTTTGAAATGTTTATTGATAATTGCCCATCATATCTGGCCGATTATAAACTTCCTGCATAAAAAGCACGAATTAATAATTTCGTATCACTTAAACAAATACAGTTGATTTAGACTAGGTATTTTACACTTCAAATTAAATCAAATCAAAATAGATAAGCAAAAAATTCACGATACCAGGCCTCGAATTCTCTTTATTTTTCCCACATTGTTTCATGAATTTGGATCTTTCCAGCCTATATTTTCGCTAGAGTGAATTTTCACCTACATAAAACTTCATACTTTCACTCGAAACTAACATTGTTATAGGAAAAACTCAAAAAACTTTCAAATCTCTCAGAAAATTCGTGTTGAAAGTTGGTTTTGAGACGCCATGTTTTGACGTTATCACCTAAGCTAAGCCTCCATGTCAGATCCCAATATATATCTAATATATAAAATTCTCGTATCACGGTGTTAGAAATTAAACTCCTCCGAAATGGCTCGACCGATTCTCATGAAATTTTGTGAACATATCGGGTAGGTCTGAGAATGAGCCAACATCTATTTTTCATCCCCCTAAATGTTAAGGGTGGTGCACCCTTAGTTTTTTTCAGACAAGTATTTTTTAGACAAAATTTTCTGTTCAATTTTTTTATGATACAGCTTCAAAAATACATACAACCCTAAATTTTCACCCCTCTACGATCAACCCCTATTTTTTATTTGTTAAATTTCTCCGAAATGGCTCGAAAGATTCTCATGAAATTTGGTGTGCATATCGGTTAGGTCTGAGAATCAGACAAAATCTATTTTTCACCCCCCTGAATTTTTGTTTTATTTTTCAGACAAAATTTTCTGTTCAATTTTTTTTATGATACAGCATTCAAAAATTAATACAACCCCAAATGTTTACCCCTCTACGATTATCCCCTATTTTCTATTTGTTAATTATAAACTTCAATTATTTTGGCAAGATTTTTATTTTTATTTTGTCATGACTTAAAATAAAAAAATTCATATTACTCTCAATTTTTTACCCTTCTACGATCAACCCCTATCTTTCCATCGCGATTTGCATTATTTTTTATTTTATCCACAAATCCGCAATGGGGTTGCAAGATGGCAATCGAAAATAACAATAATCTGTCTTAGAATAGGTCGTAATATATTTTTCATACCCCTAAATGACTAGGGTGGTCCGTCCCAAACATTTTATAAATTTTTTTATTTTTATTTTTTTTATGATGTTGCATTAAAAAATACATACAATTTCAAATTTTCACCCTTCCATCAACACCCCATATTTTTTAAGAGCCATTTTAATAATTTAAACAACGTTTGCCGAGTCATATAGATTGATAGATAGATATAATGATAGATAGATAGTTAGATAGATAGAAAGATAGATATCAATCTAGATAGATAGAAAATTAGATAACTATCTAGGTAGATAGAAAGATAGATAACTAATTTTGGATTGACTGGGTCGATACATGGTGTAAATTAATAAACAAATTAAAACAATGGTTAGTAATAACTATTCAAACATTCATAAAATAAAGCATGACGCACGTTTCGGTGAAACTTCACCTTCTTCAGGTGCTAAAGGCAAACAGTTTGCCTTTAGCATCTGAAGAAGGTGAAGTTTCACCGAAACGTGGGTTAATTCATTTAATAAATGTGTAAATTGTTTTTATTAACCATGGTTTCAATATAGGTAGATAACTATCTATCTAACTAGATAGATAGATAGTTAGATAGATAGAGATGGAAAGATAGATAGATAAAAATAATTTACATGGCAGAACAACGGTTGCCGGGCCAGCTAGTATATATTTATATATATATATATATATATATATATATATATATATATATAGATATATATATATATATAGATATATATATATATATATATATATATATATATATATATATATATATATATATATATATATATATGAGATCAATTCTGAAATTTTATTCAACATTTGAATATAATTATTTTCATATCAATAATTCACCTAATTGAAAAATTACTTCAATTGTTTCTACACAAAAAGTTTCCAAGGTTGACAATGAATAGAAGTTAACGAAATGGAAAAAATTGCTAGACCATTTGACTGTGAAATTATGTAAAAAAATAGTTGTAATCAATACCGTTAAATATGTTTTCACAACCTTATTCCTTCTTATATCTTGTTTCACTCCAGTGAAAATAAAAAGCGATATATGTGTAGCGATCAACCTTGTTCACCACTAATTGTCCCAACCGTTAATGGTTATTATTATTGTCGATTGGTTTATGATGATTATCGAATAGAATATATACTACATCGACAACGCGTTCAGAATATGAGCGAATTATTTATTGTCTTGAACTCTTTTGCATTCGAAAATATGTTCAGTAAACGAATACTTTCTGTGAATTCTAACATAGAGAATTAAACTGAAATTAACTTCCACAAAAAATAACAAAATAAACAAATAAATAAAATAAATATCTCTTGAAAAAAATAACAGCATAACAAATTCCAAGACTTGGTAAAAATCACAATTCATTGAAAACATGAACAAAAAATAATCAAAACAACTTTCAAACTAAAATTTATACCAATAAATAATTACGAGTATTTACAAAGCAAAGACGCCTTGATTTCGTTTCTGCAAAAGATTGAATAATATCATATGATATTGATTCAATAATATCAGATTCAATCGACAAAATAGCTAAAGCATTTAGTCTATCTTCTGACATTTTTGTCTTTAAGTAATTTTTAATTCTTTTGAGACACGAAACGAACGTTCGACAGTACAATTAGTCGCTGCCATACTTTTAAATATTCTTAATGAAATGTCTACATTAGGATATAATTCCGCTAGATCATTTTTGCGTAACCAAACGCACATATTATTCAATGATATATTTTTATTTTGCTTCAGAAGCAACTGTTCCTGTAGATGCAGACATTCTTCAATTATCGAATTTTCAATGTCCTCCGGATAGGTGCTACAAAGGTAGAGATGTTTATAGAAATTTGCCGCCCTAGGCTATATCCTATCAAGCCTATAGGTAAATCTGACCCTATATGTATATATATATATATATATATATATATATATATATATATATATATATATATATATATATATATATATATATATATATATATATATATAAGAGAGGGGAAGTCTTTGCTGACCAGTTAGGATAAAGCTATGAGAAAACTCGTTGAGAGTAAGAGAACTCGGTCCTTAGCGTGGTTCACCTCTTCTATGTTCTCACTTTAGCCTCACTTTTTGGTTATATTTTTTTAATTTCATTTCACTTTCCATGCCGACGATGTGAATACCGGTATGATGTAGTGTTTAATAATAATTTTACAATAATTTGAATTTTAATGTGACTGTTTTGTTTCTGCCTTTAATTGTTCAAATTTGGTGATGATGGCATATATAAGTTACTCTCACTGACTTTGTTCTGAACATGTGCACTTTTGTTGTTAACGTCAAGATTTATTTTATTTTAAGATCTATGCATACAATCTCATGGACACTGTAAGTTAATTGGTGTTTTTTCCACTATTTGTCCTAGTTTCACTTTGTAATAATATTGTAGCATTCCCTGATGATGACAATAAACATTGTCGAAATATTTTGAAAAAGTGTTATAAGCAGTATATACTTCCTGCTTGCTGCGTACCCAACGAGTTTTCTCATAGCTTTATATATATATATATATATATATATATATATATATATATATATATATATATATATATATATATATATATAAATATATATATATATATATATATATATATATATATATATATATATATTATATATATATATACAAAATTTTGCCATACTTTCGACCAATTACTTGATCAAAACTAGGGCGAATTTGGCAAACTTTGAACGTTAATAACTTTTCTTGTGTTACTAAAATAAAGTTAACTTTCGATTGGTATAATTATTCCCTATACCTGAAGTTAATACTATAATATATATATATATATATATATATATATATATATATATATATATATATATATATATATATATATTATATTTATATATAAATATATATATATATATATATATATATATATATATATATATTTATATATAAATATATATATATATATATATATATATATATATATATATATATATATATATATATATATACATGATGAATGTGATAAATTACGTTCATCGTATATTCACCTAAAATGCGTTCACTAATAGTTAACGATATATTCACAGATATTATTTTGTACTCGAAAAATTATGATCGAAAGTAATTACTGAATAGCTTATTTTCATGAATAACCTTTTTCAATAAAAATAGAGAAAGTGTATGAAATTGAAATCTGAAGGAGAAAAATGATAATTATATTTAAATAATTCCAAATCTGCATAAAAACAAGGTGACCTTCCGAAAGTAGTATGTGGTAATAATTTGCTGCAATTGATGTTACTCATTCACAAAGATTGATGCTCACTTTAAATAGCGTTAATGGCCTGAGCGCCACAATGGCTATTCAAGATAATAATTACACTGTTGCTGGTATTTTGTTGTGATAGTATAGGTGGGGCGGCTATCATTATAGGTGGGTTCGTTACAAAAGTGGACATTGTCCTATCCCTACTGGAGTCTTACTTATATATCGATCTTAACTAAAATTGAATTCACATTGACTGTTTACATATCAAATAAAATAATTTAGAAATGCACACGTAGAGTCGTAGGACATTAACCTCAACAATATTATCGATGCATTATCTACTTATGAAGTCAATAGATTCTCATTTATTAGTCGTATTTTATCCCATAAAATACATACTATTGTGCCGTGTATCGAATGAAGGCGGTCATGAGCGGGAGTATTTTTTTCATACGTTTTAGACCTAGATCACTATTTTCGAAAAAAATTTCATTTTATATATACATATATATATATATATATATATATATATATATATATATATATATATATATATATATATATATATATATATATATATATATATATATATATATATATATATATATATATATATATATATGTATATATATATTTATAAATTTTTCCCGGTAAATATTGACATATCAAGCGGTCCCCATTGAATCTAATGAGCTGAAATTTGGTACCTAGTATTGTTTTGGTTGCAGATAGGGAATGAAAATCTCGCGAGATTGGGCTCAAGCGGGATCCCGGGAGTTTATGAATAACAATACTGCGAGATCTCGCCAATTTCGAGATCTCGCGAGATTAACAGTTTTGTGTGTTTTTTTTTTGTAAATAATCACAATATTTGAATAAATTAGGAAAAAATAATAAAAATTATAAGTAGGTATTATAAGATAAACATTTATTTTCTCGAATTTTTTCAATAGACTTTTATGTATCAAACATTGAGACGTATCTGTCTATAATTTTTAATAAACTTCTAACTAGTAAACTTTGACGTACGTATCTATCAAATAACAAATGAAAGAAAGAACCAGTCTTCTCTTCTAATATCAAACAAAAATCTTATAGTAATAAAACAGTTCTTTTACAACAAATAAAACAACGAGAAGTCAAAAAAAATGAAACTAATTATCTAAGTTGAGTTGACTATTAAACTGAAATATTATTCACTTAAATAAAACTGACAGATCCCAACTCCGTCCGTGTCATTCCGCGCTTCGAATAAGACGTTTATTTTTCACTTGTATATTATATGTTCATTTCACCTTGGATACGGTTGCTATAAACACACTCATTATGCCATAGGCTATTACGCCCGCATTTGCGGGCATAATGGATCAAAAACGCCCGCTTATTGTACTAGGAGAAACGAAGCAAATTTCATTGATTAAATACTTCATAATCCTTGTCGTATACAACTTGGATTTCTCCGGCAATGAATTATTCCCAGCTTTGGCTGCATTTTCTATGACATTCTTGGGTAAATTCATTTTCATTTCCATTATTTCTATAAGACTACACAAAGAAAGCAGCAATGACATTCACTGAATATGATGACAAATATATTCACAAACGTCAAAATATCAACCAATGGCATGCCTACTATGAGAAGGAAAATGGATAGGAGCAATGAAACGATTTTAAAATCGCTTTTTCATCATAATATAATAATTTTTTCGTGAAAAATAAAATCTTGTATGCACCGCGTGCGTTACTAGATCCTTATGCCCATCGGGTCCATCCTTATGCCCATCGGGAATGTTTCTCTCAGGGCATAAGGATATTTCACAAAGTAGTGTAAACAGAATATTATTGAAACATAAGTTCCACCCTTTTCACCTGAACCTACATCTAGAATTGTATGGTAATGATTTTGCAAATGGAGTTGCATTTTGTAGTCAAATGCATGATTAACGAGGATTATGATAATTTGAACAAAATTCTATTTTCTGATGAAGCAACGTTCAAGAGCAACGGGTCAGTCAACAGGCATAATATGCATTATTATGTAGTCGTAAATCCTCACCGGATGAGGACGAAGGATCACCAACATCGATGGTCGCTCAATGTTTGGGAAGAAATTATTGGAAATCACCTTATTGGACCTTACTTCTTCGACAATGTGAGAGGTACTTACATTTTCTGAGTAAACATCTTCCAATAATGCTAGAAGAAGTGGATTTGAATACCCGAAGAATTATGTACTTGCAGCACGATGGTGCTCCAGTGCATAACCATAGGATAGTTCGACAATTTTTGAATCAGCCCTGTTCTATTCGTTGGATAGGCAGAGGAGGTACTATTTTTTGGCCCGCGCGATCCCCGGACCTCACCCCTAAAGATATTTTTCTTTGGGGGTATGTGAAGGAAAGGGTTTTCATAAAACGTCTGACAACTGTAGAAGATACGAAAAATCGGATCACGGAAGCCTTCCGCTCAATTGATGGTGCAATGCTTGCCCATCGGGAATGTTTCCCTCAGGGCATAAGGATCTATATAACGCACTTGGTACATAAATAACTATTTTATGATCGAGTGCAATCTCGTTAAACTCGCGAGATCTCGCCCTTTTTTCGTCCGAGATCAATCTCGCTAAAAAAGGCCGATATCTCGCGAGAACGAGATTGCATTCCCTAGTTGCAGAACGAAAGTATCAGTATAATTTGGGTAAATTTCTGCAACCGCCACCATTTTCACATAGATATTTCAAATTTTCATATAAATATCCTTCCCAATACATATTTGAATCTACAGCGGTTCGTATCACGCCAAATGAGCAGAAATTTGGCATCTGAAGTGGTTTCCGAGGCAGAACAAAATACCAAAATTTGGTTAAGTTTTTCCAACCGCCGTAATTTTTACGTAGATATTTGTGTTTTTTTCGTGGTTTTTGAAAATTTTCCAAACTCTACAGCTTTTGAAAGTCAGTACACGATGCAATTCGAGAATTTTTTCTTTTACAATAGGGGATTGAAGTTGATGTTAAAGTACCTACGTTCCTTCGTTGGTTTCACCTTTTTTCCTCAACCACGATGAACTTTTTTTTATAGAATAAATTATTTTCTACTTTATAATTCGGATTGCTATTGAAGCGTGATTTTTGAAATATAATTCAATTCGTTAGAATCGCATCTCAACGCGACGCATTTCGCTCGAAAAATACGACTTGAGTGATGGAGCTCTGATGCTCAGTTTTTTATTATTTGTAGTCAATCCGTTCAGAATTTATCCTTTCTGTGTTTGAGTCTTGAGATATAAATTTTTGTTCAGTTATCCGAAATAATCGTTTGTCTATCGTTAACTGTTATTCAATATGAAGAGGAAAACAAACCTAATAGAAATCTCTTTGTTGTGGTTTTGGCTTTTCTGTTGGTAAACTCTGTTATTCTACATGTCCCTAATAAGAATTCAGTAATTCCCCTCTGCTTATCAATTTATGGCGATAAAATTTAATGTCGCAAATCGTATAAATGTAGAGATCGAAATTGTGAAGGGGACGTGTCATGCTCCTAGTAGATAACGGAAATAATAAATACTGCAAGGAATTTGAATGAGGAAACTTTGATAGGGAGCAAATAGACCTGGCTATATCAATTCTAACACCGGGAATTTCGCTATAAATCATAGTATATTCGTGAATAATAAAAACTTAGCAACTCAAAACAACATTTGTTTTAATTCAATTAGATCTCTTCAATACTGCACTATCTAGAATACCTACTGTAATGTTTTCAAAGAAACGGAAACTCTAAGATTTAAATTATATTTCTGAGAACAATTCAATTTGATATCGATATGACTTACGTTTCGCAGATGAAAACTTGAGAAACTACGATTTAACAAAACTAATATTTTTCAACTAAAGAACAGCCTCATTACAAAGGTAAATAAATTACCATAATAAAATGAGTATAAATTTATTTGAAATAATAACTAAACATAGATATATATATATATATATATATATATATATATGTATGTATATATATATATATATATATATATATATATATATATATATATATATATATATATATATATATATATATATATATATGTATATATTATTTATCAAAAATTTTTTTTTCAAAAAGTTTTGATAAAGCCATGAATGTCTGGCGAAACGTCAACTTTTTAATAAAATCGAGTTTTTTAAGATTCAACAAGCCTGTTATTGCTAATAATTATCAAGAGATTATATGTATATATGTATATATATATATATATATATATATATATATATATATATATATATATATATATATATATATATATATATATATATATATATATATATATATATAAAGAAGCATTGAATGAAAATAATACCCGTAGGACAATGAAATACACTTATCCAATTCATTCTACTTCTTTATTGGGAAATAACTACTATTATATGTCCCTAAAATTCTTTAATTGGCTGCGAAAGAATTTTCATAAGAGAAAAATTTATTTGGATTGATTTTAAATTGTGAGCCATATGATATAGATGAAATTGTTCTATATTGACGATCTATGAGTAATTTAAGATGAGCGCTTGATCTGCATGTTTTCTTAGTGAAATTTGTTATTTGTAATTCATTTGTTTTTGACATTTTTCTTGATATTCTTGTAGTTATATTCTCAATAATAAACTTCTATTCTAATATTTTCTAGATAGAGAGAGATAGAGAGGGAGAGAGAGACGGAGTTAAAAAATGGCTAAATAGAAATGTTATTAACGTTTTGTTACGAAATAATTTAAAACTTTTTCTAAACACGTTAGTGGCAATCTTTGAATATCCCAGTAAATGTGAATTTCCAAGAGATTAAAACTATCAAAATTATGTGTTAAAAAACTCATATACATATATATATATATATATATATATATATATATATATATTTATATATATATATAAATATATATATATATATATATATATATATATATATATATATAAATATAAATATATATATAAATATATATATATATATATATATATAAATATATATATATATATATATATATATATATATATATATATATATGAATTATCCACGGCATGACATTATATTTCTGAGGTATTCACTTCTTCATAGGTAAAATTCTCATTTCCTAATAAAAAAATATCATCCAATTAGAACACGCAAACCATCTAACGGAAAATATATCCATTTAAATTGTTAAAAATAACTATAACCGATGCTACTCTTATAATTTAAAACATTTTAAAGAAGAAATCTGTATCCCTCATTAATTTTGATTCATCATCTCCCAAATCTCATTAGTGTCCCAAATTTAATTCAATCAAAATATAAAGAATGTCAAAAACATAACACGTGTAGTAAATAATATAATCATAGGTACTCACAATAATGATGAGAATTATAAACTATCACCATGAAATATCAACAAAAACTGCAATTATTATCCAAATACTATGAAAGTTTAGAAGCGCTGTGCCGCTAATTAAAAGTATGCCGGTAAATTTCGTTTGATCGATTCAATTTCAGCAACCAACGAAGTGAACTGAAGGGAAGTCACTAACAAACGATCATTCGTGTGGATGTCATGCGCATTTTACAACAGTAATACGCACCTCGAATAAATTCTTCAAAGTACAGAGTACTGCAAGAAATGAGTAAGAGTATTATTCCAACAAGCTTTCAGCATATAGATTGACACTAATTAAAAAAGATCATTAACACTTCACTGACTTACTTGGTACCTAATTGTTTTGTCGTGTGAGCCAACCTAGTGTATTTAACTGATGAATCCTGGAGAATATTATCCCAACGTTGAATATAAAAATTGACAGCTATTAATATTCCAGGGTTACATACTACATGCTCTAACCATGAAATTATCAAAACATTCACATAAAAAATATTCAGAAAATTCTTGAATAAAGGTGGCTGCTGGAATTGAAATTCAACACGTCATTTGCAAATTATTCATTGTATTTTTCTTACATCATTTCTTTGGACATTTTCAAGGTGTGTTAACATAACATTATAGAATGATGAGTGAATATGAAAATCAACAGCATCTAGTCTGAGACACAAATTTGTGATAAGAATAGATAAAATTTTATGCATTCAAAAAACGAAACGCGTGATCATCAAAGCTCCGTCGCTAAGATCGTACTTACTCTTTGCTCATTTTTGTTCTTTTATTAATACAAATTTTTTCTCCCTTAGTTATCAAGCTAGTTAGTCTAGTACTTAGCGTACGCTGGCTAGTATTTGGGAGGTCTCGGGTTCAAACCCCGGGGCCGACTGGTCTGCCATGAGTTTTTTTTCAGAGGTTTCCTCATGGTGTTGTAAGTCACTGCTTGCAAACTTATGAGGCGAATGCTGGGCCAGTATTAATCCTCTGAACCCTACCCACACTTCCTATGTTCCATAAATATCTATCTCTGATCTGGCTGAAGGAGTTAATCCCAAACTCAAGCTGCCTGCCTCCCTGACACATACTTCAGGGAGGAAACACACGTGTCTTTCTTTTTTTTCCCTTAGTCAATTTGGAGGAACTGAGGAGATTTACAGCATGAAACACCGCAAAAACACTTAAGATTTCAATATAAAAATTTCGGGCATGAATTGAATCAATTGCGACCCTCAATTCATCTACGTACCAAATTGCAACACTCTTGTTCTGAACCATCAAAAGCTGTGAGATATATATATATATATATATATATATATATATATATATATATATATATATATCTATATATATATATATATATATATATATATATATATATATATATATATATATATATATATATATATATATATATATATATATATATATATATATATATATATATATATATATATATATATATATATATATATATATATATATATATATATATATATATATATATATATATATATATATATATATATATATATATATATTTATATATATATATATAATATTATTAATATATATATATCTAATATATATATATTATATATATATATAATATATATAATATATATATATATATATATATATAATATATATATATATATATATATATATATATATATATATATATATATATATATATATATATATATATAGAATTATATTATATATATATATATATATATATATATATAGATATGTATATATATATATATATATATATAATCTCTTGATAACTATTAGCAATAACAGGCTAGTTGAATCTTAAAAAACTCGATTTTATTAAAAAGTTGACGTTTCACTACGACATTTGTAGTTTATCAAATCTTTTGAAAAAATTGAAATCTCCTTGACATTTATTGATTTGAAAAAATTTGAATAGACAAAGACTGCTTTGTCTCGCTAAAATTTTTTTTCGAACATTACGTAGGTAAAGGTTTCTGTGGTTTCCCTTGCCATCTAATGATAAAAATTTTGAATGTTGATATTAGACTGAATAGCACGTAATAAATAACAAAGAACAACCACATTCGGAAAAAAATTTTAGCGAGACAAAGCACTCTTTGTCTATTCAAATAGAAACGTGAACTTTTTAATAAAATCGAGTTTTTTAATATTCAACCAGCCTGTTATTGCTAATAATTATCAAGAGATTAAAAATAGATCACAGGCAACAACAATTCGAATAAATATATATATATATATATATATATATATATATATATATAATATATATATATATATATATATATATATATATATATATATATATATATATATATATATATATATATATATATATATATATATTTATATATATGAGAATTTCTTGCCTGTGTTTTACTAATTATTTTCTTAGCAGTCATTATAATTTTTAAACCGATTTTAACAAGACTCATCACAGGCAAGAACACTTAAAAAAAAAAAAAAAATATATATATATATATATATATATATATATATATATATATATATATATATATATATATATATATATATATATATATATATATATATATATATATATATATATATATATATATGTATATATATATATATATATATATATATATATATAAAATTGCCGAAGGTTAGAGAAAAAATTTATGATGAATATCCTGACATCAACTTAATCTACATACAAATTTTCAACCCTCTTACTAAAGTTAGGGTTGGGGTGCCCGCCATATGAATCATAATTAATTTCCACATTTTTGCCACTACAATTTCCCCATCATGCACCTTCCCGTCACTGCCTTCCTGAAATTTTGTGGATGACCAAACTTTGTTACTGAATTACCCTAATTTTGAGAGCTTTTTTGATGGACTAAAATATTCAGAGCTTTGTTTTTATTATTGCTTTTTATACTGTGTGTAAATTAAGCTACTTTGGTGTTGCATATCTTGTAACCAACATACGTAGAAATTATTTGATGAAGTATAAAATCAATCACCTTCCTTGTCCTAATTTGTAATATATTACATAATTTGGTTAATAATGTTCCACATTTTTTTGTTGAAGAGAAAAAAAGCTTTCAAAAAAGTTATATGATAAGTTTCAATACTGTGGAAATCACTACAGCATAGGAATAGATCAACTTCGATTCCAAGGATGTATTTTATTATCCTAATAGCTGTTCTTATAGTTGACAATGTTCCTTTCAGATCAATGACTGATTCATAAAAGTTCAACAAATGATGTACAGCTTTCTCAACTGGTAAATCAAATGTTTATACCTGACATTCATAGAATCTTCCTGATATAGATGATTGACACATCCACCTGATTTTTAAAAACCAAAATATTTTTACCCATTGTTCGTATCATACGTATATATCTTTTTGTATAAAATCTACAAAATGATCCATCATATTGCTACTGGCATGCTCATAGAATATATCGTTTCAATAATATTGCTTTTATACAGAATCGCCAAACAGCAATAGGCTGTCCAGAGATAGTTTATCCTCTTATGCCACCTGAATAGGGTTTCATCACATTTTTTATATTCATGTATATAAGCTTTTTACTGGAGTAAACGGAAATGGATTTTTGAAGTTATTTAAATAGTGAAACCAACTATTTTGGATAAAAACCACATCTTTATCTTGCACTATATAATATCTATTGATAAGTATTCACTTCTGTAATTACTATTCTTTTTTTACAAACCAAAATATCTTCTTATTGGTTTAGGAATATATCTTAAACGTACGAAAACTAGTGGAGAAGTTGTTTCCATAATGATTATCTTGAATAGATTCATGTAAAACACATCCTGCATTTAATTACTCCTCACTATTATTACTTTTATTACTCTTGAATATAAATTCGTGGGCGAAATAATTTAGAACACCTTTAATCTTATTCAATTTGAGTTTATTATATTATTCGATTTATATAAACGAAACTCTTCCTGTAGTAGAATAGAATGAACGAATCATACCAGGACAGTGATTTCAATTATCCTCAAAAATGGTTTTTCGTATCCTCATGTGACGGAATTCAATAAATACACCATTTATGTATAATATATTCAATTGAGTTCAGTTCTACTAATTACGACAAAATGGTAGTCTATTGGCAATAAAAACATCAGTTTCATTAAATGGCGGATAAAATTTATAATTATTCTATTTCGTTACTTGGGTGTGACCAATAACTAACAACACAACAACAAAATTATTGTTTTTTTATCAATTTTCACTATCCTCAAGTAATAAACTTGAAAAAAAAATATTCGAAAAACGAATTATGAATTCCTCAAACCGAAAAAATTATGAAAAAAAAGTACGGTAATCGAATTTGAAAAAAGAATTAGTTAAATAATCAGAAAATCGAAATTAGAAACCTAAATAATATAAATTGAAAGAATATTAGGAGAAGTAATAAAATTTGACGTTTAAGTAAATTCTGAGACTTTTCGTTGATGTAATAATAGTTGATGATATTTCGAAGATTATGAGTACTTCCTTTATGCTTGATGATTCCTGTTTCATCATTCATTGATAAATGTGTAAACTGTATTAAACCTTACATAGGTTAAACACACCTCAATTTCAGAACAAAAAAATCGCAAACTTAATTTCAATTACCAAGGAACTGAGAATAAATAAGAGTTTTAACTGTAATACGAAATTTGCAGAATATCAGTTTGCTACCTTATATCGATATCATAATTGCCCATATCATTATGACATAGTTGCGTTTCATAACATGATTCACACAAAATTGAATTCAGATACCTACATCTTTATTTCAAAAAAGAACTTGACGTAATCAAAGCTATTGTAACAAATAACAAAAACTAATTAATCATTAACGATGCTATTGAAATTAAAAAGCAGCACCATCAATAAGGTCATGTTTTGCACTCATGTTTATTCTCATTTTAATACAAATTCTTAACTCACTTACTCAATTTGGAGGTAAGCAAAACCTTATACGCCTAAAAAACATAAAATATCTACATTAAAATAACGGCGGTTAAGGATAATAGTTAAGACCACCGAAATACACTTCATCTTAAAATCAACGCAATATGGAATTTGATCTGATTTGGTTCACCCGAGATCGTAATATATATATATATATATATATATATATATATATATATATATATATATATATATATATATATATATATATATATATATATATATATATATATACAGGGTTGCGATAAAGTATGGAACCAAGTAAATATCTTTCGAACGAAAAGGAGAATATTTATGAAATTTTGCAGGTAAGTCCAATGGCGCAAAATGCATCTGATGTATGATTTTTTGTTGATAATATACTTCCGGTTGTACCGGAAATAGACCCTAAGTCGCTTATTTTAAATGGGATACCCTATACATTATTACATTTTTGGATTCTACTTAAGATTCTAGACAGATTCTATGCATCATGTCCTATACCTAAGTCTAAGCGTTTTTGACATATTTAGGTTTTTATGTCAAAAACGACGATTGCAAGCCCTAATATAATTATCAATTGTTCCTATAAGGAAGCCTTTTTTACTTACTTTGGGTTAGATTCCTTGTTGAAAAGGACCCACTCTAATAGATTTTGAATAATATTTGGATAACTAGTTATACAGGGTGTGCAAAAAATAAGATCTGAAATGAGATTGAGAAAACTGACAAAAATCAATTTTTTCAAATGGAAACCCCCCATATTCTTTATTTTGTAGTATTAAGCATTTAAAAAGAAGGTAACTTTGTATGAGCTTATCTTCACCTAAATTTTGAAGTTTTTGAAATATTGCCAATTTGATATTTTTATATGGCAATTTTGCATTAAATCGTTAAACAATTAGATCTAGGATAGCGACGATCGTATTTGAATTTCAAATCATCGTTATACTCGTTTATTACTTACTACATATGCATACACACAACATCAATTTGTTTATCTGAACGTTTTTTTACGGTAATGTAAAAAACTCAAAAGAAGTTGATTTGATTTTTGTCAGTTTTCTCAATCTCATTTTAGATCTTATTTTTTGCACACCCTATATGACTAGTTATCCAAATATTATACAAAATCTATTAAAGTAGGTCCTTTTCAACAAGTAATCTAACCCAAAGTAAGTAAAAAAGGCTCACTCATAGGAACAACTGATAATTATATTAGGGCTTGCAATCGTCGTTTTTGACATAAAAACCTAAATATGTCAAAAACGCTTAGACTTAGGTATATGCCATGATGCATAGAATCTGCCTAGAATGTTAAGTAGAATCCAAAAATGTAATAATATATAGGGTATCCCATTTAAAATGACCGACTTAGGGTCTATTTCCGGTACAACCGGAAGTATATTATCAACAAAAAATCATACATCAGATGCATTTTGCGCCATTAAACTTACCTGCAAAATTTCATAAATATTCTCCTTTTCGTTCGAAAGATATTTACTTGGTTCCATACTTTATCGCAACCCTGTATATATATATATATATATATATATATATATATATATATATATATATATATATACATATATATATATATATATATATATATATATATATATATATATATATATATATATATATATATATATATATATATATATATATATATATATATATATATATATATACAGGGTGTACCAATCTGACGACAAACTTCGGTATATTGATTATTTTAGGAGATATCAACAAATTTTATCAACAAAAATAGTAGATGTCTTTAAGGTCCATATTTTGAAATTATCTCGAACTATACAGAGTGTTGCATATCTCCGTTACAAACTAAGCATATGATTTTTTAAATGAGAACCCCTGTATATTATACCGAATTCACACTTTTTTTAAAGCTTTTGACATTAGGTTTTGCTATGTTATGCAGAGTCTTTCAAAAGGTATGAACACTTTTAAGTGAAAATCGTAGCTTATTATACGTTGAAGAAAAAAATTTTATTTTGCCTAACAGAGTTTCGTGACTCAATATCTCCGTATTCTATTAAGTTTCCATTATTTTCCATTTTCTATACAGGGTGGACGCAAACTGGAACCTTCCATTTTCTCTCTTATTTCAAATGGAACACCCTGTATTTTATAGCACAAATAGAATCTTCTATTATTTAACTTCAATTTTTGTCAAGTATTCCCTATACCCAAAGTTTATGAAGACGGAGTTATATTGTAATATTTATTGTAAACCATAATTATCAACCTTTTATGGGGACGCAATAAACGTTCAATATAACAAAAAATCCTAAATAATAATAAATTTTAATAAACAATTTATTCTAAACAAAATAAGTCACCGAAAGTATAATCCTAGCCATAATATTAAAGTAAATGTTCAAAGTGTTCACCGTTAACATGAATGCAATGCTGTAAACCATAAATTTTTCTCAGTAAGGGTTGACATTGATGTTGAAGGTTTTTGAACATTCGGTTTAGTATTACGGTTAGGATTATACTTTTGGTGACTTGTTTTGTTTAGAATGAATTATTTATTGAAATTTATTATTATTTAGGATTTTTTGTAATATTCAACGTTTATTGCGACCACATAAAAGGTTAATAATTATGGTTTTCAATGAATATTACAAAATAACTCTTGTTTTTATAAAATTTGGGTATAGGGAATGCTTGACAAAAATTGAAATTACATAAAAAAAGATTCTATTTGTGCTATAAAATACAGGGTGATCTATTTGAAATGAGAGAGAAAATGAAAGGTTCGAGTTTCCATCCACCCTGTATAAGAAATGGAGAATAATGAAAATTTAATAGAATACGAAGATATTGCATCAAATTACGAAACTTCGCTTGGCAAAATAAATTTTTTTTCTTCAACGGAACGTTGATTTACCTACGATTTTCACATAAAGGTGTCCATACCTGTTGAAAGACTCTGTATAACATAGCAAAAGCTTCAAAAAAATGTGAGCAATCCGAATTCGGTGTAATATACAGGGGTTCTCATTTAAAAAATTATATGTTTAGTTTGTAACGGATATATGCAACACTCTGTATAGTTCGAGATAATTTCAAAATATGACCTTAAAGACATCTACTATTTTTGTTGAAAATTTTTTTTATATCTCCTAAAATAACCAATATACCGAAGTTTGTCGTAAGATTGGTATACCCTATATATATATATATATATATATATATATATATATATATATATATATATATATATATATATATATATATATATATATATATATATATATATATATATATATACAGGCCGTTTCTTTTATCATGTGGTAACATTGCTATATTCTAAACCGTAACAGATATGGGAACGATTAAATGGGAAAAAAGGTAACTATTATGATGAGCAGTAAATTGGTCAGAAAAAATCTAGGGATACTTTCGCCGTTCCCAAGTTATACAGGGGAAACTGAAAATGGCGTTTTTGGTTTTATACGAATAGAATTCTCATTTTAGAAAATATGAAAAAATGGAGGAGGAAATTTTTATTGTATTCAAAATGTACTATAACTATGTAAGAATAAATTTTAGATTGAACGTTTCGTCTCAACAAGGCCACCATCAACTTTTTTTTTCGAATACGGACCTGTCTTTTTTATTGCAAATATTGATAAAGCGAAGAAATCACAATTCGGTGGTGTATCACACTTGATATTTTTATAGCGTTTCATTCAAAATAACTAGCATCATCAGAAAAAACAATTTTTAATTACGGTCCTGTCCTTAGTTTTTTTGTAAATTGTTTTGATTTCTTCAAAACTTATTCAACTATTGGCATACTTCTGACAATAGGCAATAATTTTTATGAGAAGGTACCCAAACATAACGAAAATTCGTATTTTTCATGTCTGGAAATTTTTGTATTATACAGTAATCCTTGTTTCGAGGCTGATTTCTCCTGAATCAATTTTTATAAGGAATATTTTTGTAATTCTCAATCGTGGAAATAGGTAACGAAAATATTCGTTTTTGGTCAAAATACGATTGTTGTGTAATTCAGTACAATTAAGAAGTAGCATCTTACTTCATTCGTCATTTTAAACACGTAGGCTCTGCTTGTTCTATGGCAGGAAAAATAAATGAGTTGTTGATATATGTTAAGAACTGTCGGACGTTTATGCACTGGGTTACATAATATTCAAGATGTATTCAAATGATGAAAGGACTGATCACTGATATGCTATTTACTTATGCAAAATCAAATAGAAATCATCTTTTGGCAAGAAATATGTATGGTGAGCTATACCCGAATCGTCGTATTCCAAACATTCTAACATTCAAATGTTTAGACGATTAGAAAGAAATTTGATAGACTGTGGTGCATTTGACAGAAACAAAACTAGAAAATGTATTGTAACTGGAAGTATGACGAACCGAATAAATGTTTTAGGTAAGCAAATATTTCCTCATAAACAATAACAAAAAGAAAAAAAACTTTTTTCAATTTAGGATTGGTCAATTATAAAAATATTTCTGATCAAGATTTTTCTTTACGAGAAATTGCCCACGAACCAGGGATTTCTGTGAAATCTACCAGAAATATTTTAAAACAGAACAAATACAAATGTTACAGGATACGCAAAGTTCATCACCTCAATTAAAGGGATTACGAAAGGAGAGTACGATTTGCGAAGTGATTAAGACGTAGAAATAGGGAAGTAGGAAATATTTGTAGAAAAATAATATGGACGGACGAATCAAAATTCACCAATAATGGCTGGTTTAACAGAAACATCCATTATAGGTGGAATAATTCAAATGAACATTTACATAGAGAAACCAACTTCCAGGAAAGATTCGGAATAAAATTTTGTTTGGGAATTTTGGGAACAAAGGTACTAGGTCTTTTCTTTCACAATGAGAATTTGAATAGTGGAATGTATTTAAATTTTTTATCTAATGAGTTTGATGAATACTTAGATGAATTGCCACTGAATATTCGCCGTGAAATACAACATTTTCAACAAGACGGTGCCCCTCCCCATAATGCAGCAATAGTAAGGGATCATTTAGATGCAATATTCCCAACAAAATGGATTGGAAACAATGGACCAATTGCTTGGCCAGCTCGATCTTCAGACCTTAATCCTTAGATTTTTTTTGTCTGGGGATACATAAAGGTTAAAGTTTTTCCGACACCTAGTACAGATATTGATCATCTGAAACAAAAAATAAGAGATGCATGTAATAGCATTACACCCAACATGCTAGAAAATTGCCACAATAATTGTATGGACAGAAAACGTATGTGCATTCAACAAAGAGGTCGTCAATTCGAGCATTTAATGTAGTTTCTCACCTGGAATTCATTTTTTGTATGGTTTTTATTTTCCCCCAAAAATTCATTATAAAATACATTGTTTTTCTGTTTGATTGTTGTCACTGATGATGCTAGTAATTTTAAATGAAACGCTATAACTATATCAACTGTGATATACCACTGAATTGTGAGGATTGGAACGTATAAAATATAATTCAAGAGAAATCAGCCTCGAAACAAGGATTACTGTAATACAAAAATTAAAATGTTCAATGTGATGGGGTATCTTCTTATCGAAATTATTGGCTAATGTCTGAAGTATGCCAATAGTTGAACAAGTTTAGAAGAAATCAAAACTATTTACAGAGGAACTAACAACAGGACCGTAATTGAAAATTGTTGTCACTGATGATGCTTATTCTGAATGAAACGCTATAAAAATACCGATTGTGATATACCACTGAATTTTGATTTTATCGCTTCATCAATATGTGCAATAAAAAAGACAGGTCCGTATTCGAAAAAAAAAGTTGGTGGTGGCCGTGTTGAGACGAAACGTTCAATCTAAGATTTATTATTACACGGTTATAGTACATTTTGAATACAATAAAAATTTCCTCTTGCATTTTTTCATATTTTCTGAAATAACAATTCTATTCGTAAAAAACCAAAAACGCCATTTTCAGTTTCCCCTGTATAATTCGGGAACGGCGAAAGTCCCTGAAGATTTTTTCTGACCAATTTACTGCTCACCATAATTTTTTTTCCCATTTAATCGTTCCCATATCTGTTACGGTTTAGAATATAGCAATGTTACCACATGATAAAAGAAACGGCCTGTATATATATATATATATATATATATATATATATATATATATATATATATATATATATATATATATATATAATATATAATATATATATAATATATAATATATATATATATATATATATATATATATAATATTATATATATATATATATAATATATATATATATATATATATATATATATATATATATATATATATAATATATATATATATATATATATATATATATATATATATATATATATATATATTTATATATATATATATATTATATATATATATATATATATTTATATATATATATATATATATATATATATATATATATATATATATATATATATATATATATTTATATATATTCAGGGGCGGCTAGTCAAAGGAGGCTAAGCCTCCTCAATAATATTCCGTGTATCACTAATATATTATATTGAATAGTCAGCATTCAGCATATTCATATTAATCAAAATCATATTATTTTATGCACCTACCTTCCTTTCAACCTACATTATATAATATAATTTATTAATTACGATAGAAGGTATTTACATTTACTGCATTTCATGATTTGTGGCAACGCTGCGGAGGCATGGAAAGGTATATTCTCAACGTTCATTATTCCTGCCACAGAAAAGCAAACAACGGTGCAAATACTCCGAATGAATACTTCATTGCAATAGAAAAGCAAAACACATGTAAATGGCAACACGGATAGGAACCCAGTCTCATACAATGTCGACCAATCACAACTTTAGAATTTCGCGTGACATCGAGTGAATTCGTTGGAAAGCATTAATTGAATCGTAGTGTGATCGTAGTTACTAATGGCCGTAAACAGCAGCGTGTTTACTTATATTGCTCGCGTATTGTCTTAAAATGAGTTTGGTTACTGAAGTTAATTTCGAAAATTTCAATGGTGACTTAGTGGAATATTTGTTATCCCATAACTTTAGTGCACTAAGTTATGAGGATAAAGTTTTGATAAAAACATTGTGACCTACCCCTGAATTAAACAATTTGGTGCAGCGTAACAGACAAAAAAACCGCGGTTTTAATACAAGGAATTTTGAGAGACATCCTTGCCTAACGGGCACAGGTAAAAAATAAATTATTTTGTTGGCAGTGTTTACTTTTTACTAGTGAAAATGTCTCTGTTTGGGGCCGCTTAGGATTTGAGGATTTAATTCTATACCTAGTTGAAAGTGAGGAATTTTTCACCGATAAAGTAACTTTATATACAGCACGCGGATTAATATCTTACTAACAAGAAAGGAATTTATATATTTTTTAAACATCTTTAAATGAATTTTTGAACAAACAGAAATAGTTTTTCAAATCTTACAGCACAAGTTTCCAGATGTAATTTACTCACGAAATCGGCTCAAGTTTCTTTTGGAAAAAATTTCAGAATTTCGTGCAGAAGTTTATTTTAAAAAACTATTTTCTGTATTTCAAACTACTGATGATACGACTCAATTTAGCCCAAAACGAAAGAAATTCAGTTACGCAGATATGGAGCTTCAGTATAAGCAAATATCTTATGAAATTTTGGATACTATAAGGGGTCAAATAGAAATAAGGTTCTTGGATTTGAAAGAACTGCATTTCTTCGACTTACTCAATAAAAATTTGTTAACCGGATTTTCGTCAATTTTCCAGATAATCTTTTAGAAAATTTATGTCAAAAATACACTTTTTTTGATAAGGTGGCCATAAAAAGTGAACTGTGTGTTGTTTATAATGACAATGAAATTTTGGGGCAAAATGAAAATCATGTGAGGACTATTGAATACCTTTTTGATAATGATTTGAATCAAGATTTACCCCAAGTTTATAAACTCTTATCTCTAATTGTTTCTATTCCGGTGATATCGGCTTCCGTAGAGCGCTCGTTTTCCACTCTTAAGAGAATTAAAACTTATTTACGAAATTCAATGAGCCAGGATCGTTTGAAAAATATTAGTTTGTTGTCTATTGAAAAGGAATTGGTAAAACTTTTGGCGAAAGACAAAAAATTTTATGAGGATATTATAGATCATTTTGCTAACGTTAAAGATCGCAGAATCCCGCTAATCTATATATATAAAAATATATAATAACTTTTTATTTGCTCTCACCAGCTGTTAACAAATTCGGTAAGTAGGTAGGTAGGTACCTATTTTGTGAAAGAAAAAAAAATTTGATGAATAGATGAATTGATTAATTGGCTGAGAAGAGTTTTTGTGGATATTGTAAATAAGAGTTATGTAGGTCTCAAGGTAGACACTCGAAAGTGAAAACAAATTAATAGCTTAGGGTGCTTGTTTTACTTTGATTTTCTTTAAATTATAAGGCGGTTGACCGTGAAATCCTAAAAATTTTCGCCTATGGTGTATTTTTTAACACCTCTTGTAGCCTCCTCAAACCAAAACCTCACGAGCCGCCACTGATATATATATATATATATATATATATATATATATATATATATATATATATATATATATATATATATATATATGATGGAGGTGAGGGCCAAATTTGAGCCAACATACCTTTTGTGAAATTTGGGGTCTATGTGCCAGCGGTAATCCGTATCTATAAGTGCCAATTTCGTTCCTAGAAGTTCCAACACTTCCTCAAAGAACGGCCTAGTTGTATGAGCGGTGCGGTTGAAAGTCTATTGGAGCTAAGTGCCAGTCTGGTCAGTTGTCGTATTGCTATGGACAGTGTTGTAATTTATATATTTATATATTTTTTAGGTTACTGTCGATTACATCAGTTCTCTTTCTCTCACTGTTCCTGCAGAGGGATCCGTCAGTGAAGCAAAAAAAACCTACGGACCATGCTGCCATACATCTCTGAGGAAAATAGGCCATTTTTTATTGACATAATCTCTTGAATACATTTCACATTAGTATTAGTGTATAAACTTATGTTGTCTTATGTAATAGAGAAAGTTTCATGACACTTTGGCTCCTATTACTCTGAACATAGCTTCTTTTAGAAATTTATTATTCCTGGACTTATCTCTAATAGCATTTTACTACCACCGTTACTTAGCTCTTTCTGGCCCTGCATTTTAATTTTTTTTTTTAGACAAACCATGTACCTACTGCACAATAATATTGCTCATTGCACATAACATTGCACGGTTAACTTCTGAAAAATAATTTTTTCCAGCAGTACAAACCACACTGTATCAAAATATATAGTTTTTTGTTAATATCTAGGAATATCGAATTTGGTATTTACTTCTGACAAAAAATCATTCATATATATATATATATATATATATATATATATATATATATATATATATATATATATTATATATATATATATATATATATATATATATATACAGGGTTCCCCAAATTCGATGGCCTATTAGAAGTATCTGGAGAACGAAAAAAGTTAACGACTTGAAATTCGAGCTACACGCATAAGAGGTTATGATCTATACTTGGAAAATATTATCATCATTGCAACGTTGCCAGATCTACGAGTAACTAATGCTCACTATGTTATTTCAAATGGCCCACCATGTATATTTTGATATTTTTGTATTCTGTGGAAAATTTTGAAACTTTTTTATAGTTCATATGACATACCTATCTTGAGCCATTTCCAAAATAAAAATTATTTTTTCAAAAATTTGGCAACAAACATATCCGAATTAAAAATTTATTTTTTCTCAACTAGCACAGCTAGAGACCTGAAATTTTTGTAAGAGAATCTTACAAGGTTAGTTTAACACAATAAATTATGAGAGTCAAGGTATCTCATACACAAAATAATGTTCTTTGGGTAGAAAATTATTTAAAATCTAATTGAGTCACCTTTTCTAGTATTTTTTCAGTTAACAAAATGGATTTTACGCGACAAGAAATGATGGTTTACTGTATTGGAGAAGCGGTTTGAAATGTTCTGCTAGCTAGTAGAATTTATCATCAAAAATATTCTGATTCTGATTCAACTACGTTTTGTGATTCTGTTATTAATAAGCATTGATTTCTTTCTGTATAACATTGAAATGTATAATTTGGAGTAACTGTTGGATCATGCGAATGTACTCCTCCTG
Organism: Cynegetis impunctata; assembly: GCA_030704885.1. Lineage (NCBI taxonomy): Eukaryota > Metazoa > Arthropoda > Insecta > Coleoptera > Coccinellidae > Cynegetis > Cynegetis impunctata. The sequence continues at coordinate 291,921 of JARQZK010003623.1, forward strand.
ACCAAAATGATAATGTCAAACTTGACATTGCAATTTGACATCAGTCTACTACAAACATATGTTGTTTATAAACAACAATAATTATTGAATATTAACGTCTTAGAATTACTATTTTTTCAATATCTTTTCGGATATCAGCATCAGGTGCTACAAACCTAATGAACAGAAAAGGTGACACAATTAAATTTTAAACAATTTTCGTAATTGGTATCCATGGATACGTCAAAAATAACTCGCTAGTCGATGTCTCAAGTGTATTGATATATAAATTATTACAAAATTGTGAAATATCTTTGTTATTATCAACTTTAGGTATAGGGAATGGTTATACAAATCGAAAGGTAATTGAATAGCAAATTTAAAAATGCAAAAATATACATAGCATTCCATTAGAAATAAGAAAGTTATTAACGTTTGAAATTTTCCAATTTCACCCTAGATTTTATAAAATAATAAGTTAGAAATATGGAAAATTTTGACATGGAATAAATAAAACAATGTTTCAAGGTTACAAAAATCTAAACCGCATACCAATAGACCCACTAACAAAGAAGTTATAGCCTATTTTTGTTGAAGACGCAACTGTCAAAATTTTACGAAAAAAATTAATAACTCGAAAACTGTTCATTTTAAGTATGAAGAATGTTATGACAGTTTTATTATAAATTACATAAGAAATGCGAAAATCAAAAAATATACAGGGTATTCCATTTGATATAACAAAGTTGATATCACTTCCGGCAAAACCGGAAGTGCAATTTTCCTCGAAAAAATTTTGAAAAATAGACTTAGTCAGCCCATATTTCCTCTGAAAATTTCATATCGTTATCGTCAATGACAAAAAAGTTATGAGCCGATTACGTAGCTCTGGATCACCCTGTATATATATATATATATATATATATAAATATATATATATATATATATATATATATATATATAAATATATATATATATATATATATATATATATATTATATATATATATATATATATATATATATATATATATATATATATATATATATATATATATATATATATATATATATATATCTATATATATATATATATATATATATATATATATATATATATATATATATATATATATATATATATATATATATATATATATATATATATAAATATATATATACAGGGTGTCGTACCGGGAACTAAATCGATCGATATACAACATAGTACGGATCAGAAAATTTTGAAAATTTAGATGATTACTAATGTCAGAGTGATCAATCCAACTAAAATAATTACAAGCAGTCGAATTACCGGAAGTCGATACCAACTTCCTTATTTCAAATGGAACACCCTATATATTTTAGGGTTATCGAAAAGATCATAAAGTTCTGAGTCGAAAATGTGAAGAATATTCTATGCCTAAACCTAGCCGTTTCAGAGATATATGACATTTTATAGAAAATTTGATGACAGGTGCAACGGTATAACTTTCTTCCAAAAGATACTCATTTGCTTCTTGTCACATAAAAACAACACAAGAAAAACTACGTTCTACAACTGAAATTAATTCAATAATATCATACCAAAAGTTCCGTTTTTCGCGTTACATTTCTTCAACTTCAAACCGCGAAAACTTGTTTAGATCAAATGGAACACCCTGTACTTCTTTACGTCAAGTTGTGTAAAAATGAATTCCCTTTTTTCTGATATTAGCATTGTGGGGGTTAAGGTACAACTTTTTGAAATATTCGTGGTTTTATTAGAAATTCATGAATTGTTGTAATCATTTCATCAAATTAGCCATGATTAGAAATAATCAGTCATTATCATCTGCGCTGGCAAAAAATACCAGCGCGTTAAAATTATAGCAACGAAAACTTTTCAATTTGTTTATTGTGATAAAGTAATAACAAGAACTTGCAGCCTATTTGTTCGATATCCAGAAAAACGGAAAATAACACTAACACTGTAACATGCGTATTAATCGAATTGAAGATATGGCATGAACTCAAATAGAAGAGATAAGATTAATTTAAAATATCATTTCATTTTAATTTAATAAATGCTCAAAATTCCGTCCTCGAACCTCGACACATTTTTCGCACCTTCGGTTTAGTTCCTCATCGGTAGCTCTTCTAATTGAATCCTGTGATATGTTTTGAAAGACATTTCTTCTCTCTGCATACAATCTCCAAAAGTTGTTAATGAGCTGTCATAAACTTTATTTTTAATAGTTTCCCAAATAAAATAATCCAGAACTGATAGATCAGGTGAGCGAGGAGACCTTAAGAAAGGTCCATTATTGGCAATCCATTGATCATGAAAAATGTCTTATTAATAATTATTAATTAAATATGCGTTATTTGGGGGAGCACCGTCGTACTGATAAAAAATGTTTCTATATTCGGCGAGAATCAAATTTTCTAAATAGTTATTATTCAAATTTTGTAAGATATTCAGATATCTTTCACCTAAAAAAACAAAATTACACCTATACATATTAGCAGAAGAAAAAATTTAATTTACCGTTCAATTTTTCCTGATAAAATTGTAATGCCACCACTCCATCATTCCTTATGTTACAGTAAACATTGAACTGCCAACTTTTCTGAAAGTTTCTCTCTCTGAACATATGGGGATTTGAGTCACTCCAATAATGCGAATTGTGTCTATTAAAAAGTCCATTTATGGTAAATTTTGCTTCATCTGTCCATATAATATTTCCTAAATGAGAATCGTCACCCTGGGACCTTATTAGAATGAACTCACAAAAATTCTGTCTTCTTAGGAAATTTGTTTCCTTTAATCCTCGAACCATAATAATAATAATAATAATATATATTTATCCTTTCAGACATTACATAAATGTATAGGACACGTCACATACTAAATATACATATTAACCTAACAAGTAACAAATTAACTTATTAGGAGAAAGACTAACAGAATTCCACTGAAAAATATTCTTTTAAGCTGTAAAAGCAGTGTTTAAAGAGAATCTTCTTAATTTCCTTCTTGAAACATAATAAATCTAAGACCTAATCCCTTGGGGGAAGACGATTGTAAAGTTTGATTCCTACATAGCTAGGCGATAACTCAAACTTAGAGGTAGCATGCGTGGGAATACATAATGTGTCCTTATTCCGCGTATTATACTCGTGAAAACTAGTAAGTTTATTCAGATTCAATAACCTATGCCGAACAAACAAGAGACAATGTAAAATATAGATACACAGCAATGGTAGAACTTTCTGCTGAATAAATGTCGGTCGGCAGGACTCCTGGGGTTTCAAATTATAAATGAGGCGTATAATCCTTTTCTGTGTGAGAAAAACTCTTCCACTTCCAGTCGAGCCACCCCACAAAACAACATTGTAACTCAGATGACTGTGAACGAGTCCATTATACACCGTGAGTAGGCTCTCCATTGGCAACGAGTGTTTAAGACGACTAAGCGCGTAGAATGATTTGTTTAACTTTTTACTGAGTTGATGCACGTGACAGTGCCACCTCAAATACTTGTCGACATGTACACCCAAAAATCTTACACTATCTGCGGATCGTAATTCATGTTTCTGAAAATCGATAACCAACGCTTCGTTCAGGTTCATTTCACGCAGTTGAAACTGCATAAATTCTGTTTTATCTAAGTTTAACATTAGAGAATTTTTGTAACACCAATACGAGAATTCCCGGATGAGTCTCTCGCATTTTAACTTGAGTTCACCAGTGGTCTGAGCCGACACTGCCAAGGAAGTATCAGCATTGATGTACTCGGGTGCATCGTTTACAAATAACAAAAAAATCAGAGATCCCAACACAGAGCCCTGGGGCACTCCCATAGTCTGAGCATAACATTTCGATTTAACTTCATTGTTCTCAACAAAAAAATTGCGGTCAGATAAAAAACTCGTGATCCAGTTCAGAAAAACTCCTCTAAATCCTAAACTATACATTTTGTTGGTTATGAAATTGAGCTGTAAGCAATCAAATGCTCGTGACTCGTCAAAAAATAAACCCGCCACATAGGAGCCATCGTCAAGGCAACCGTACACAAATTCAACAAAATTGCATACGGCAGACTGAGTTGATCTACCACTGCGAAAACCGTGCTGGTAGCTAGAAATGATGGAAAATTTGTTAAGGTAGTTCAACATTCGACCATGAACCACCTTCTCAAATACCTTAGAAAAAATACTCAGTAAAGAAATGGGACGATAGTTAGTTATGTCAGTCATATCGTTTTTTTGAACACATGGATAACTTTAGCTGTTTTCAAAATTGATGGAAATTCTCCCGAGGATACCGACTGGTTAATTAAATTTGCAAGTTGGATCGAGATATGTGGAGCTACTGCTTTTGGAATTTTAGTGGATAGAGCATCGGGGCCAGAGCAATTACCGTTTCGCAAATTTTTGATGACACATATGACTTCATCAGCCAGGACAGGATAAAAAAAGAAGTTGTTACAAGATAACTTATGAGACGTACATGACATGGATCTAATATCTCCATAATGTTCTTGTAATGCCAGTTCACACGCGGATGAAAAATAGTGTCCAAATGCATCAGCAACTCGTGTAGGATCTGAAATGGAATGACCATCAACATCCAGAACAATGTTATTATTAGAACGCTGTCTCATGTGGCCAGTTTCTCTAGCGACCAGGTTCCAAACAGTTTTACTTTTGTTGTTAGACTCATTTAAGGTCTTCTCGAAAAATTTTAATTTACTGGATTTGAGAAGTTGGATATACTTCTTTTTTGAATCTTTATATGCATTGCGCTCTTCAACAGATTTTAAGTTAACACTCAACCAGTGTCGATTTTTCAGCTCGTTTGACGCTTTCAAGATTTCGGAAGTCATCCAACCTTTATTACGTGTAGTGGTAGAACGTACATACTTGATAGGACAACATGTGTCGACTAGAGAAGTTAAGAGTTCGAAGAATTTGGTAAAGCTACTATTAACGTCCGAGTAAAGGTATATGATGTCAAAATTAGTTTTAGTTGCCAGTATGCTGAGCTGCTCCAAATTATCCTTTGATAATGCTCGATAAGAGCGAGAAATAGAATCAACTGACCTGCTGCTATGATGTTCAGTGGTGTAGTTTAGCATCATGCACCTATGATCACCAATGCCGGCGTCGAAAACTGATGATCTGATGAGATTTGGATCAACATTAGTGAGTATGTAGTCAACTTTTGTGGAAGAAGTGACGTTGTTTTTATTAGTAAATATTCGCGTTGCATCTATAGAGGTTAAATTAATATTGAAACTGATAAGAAGGTCATCAAGAATAAGTTTGCGGTAGTCTCTTTCAGCGAAGTAGTTAATATTTAGGTCACCACATACGAATGTACTGTCAAATGCAGATGAGCAATATACTAGAGCATAGGAAAAAATGTTTATAAACTTTTCGAAATCACCAGTAGGAGGTCTGTAGACACTCAGGATACATAACTTAGAATTATTAGTTTTAAGATAGACACCACACACTTCGCAATGCATCTCTGCAGCGATATTGTCGATACACTTGATAGGGTGAAATTCATAGTTGTGATTTACATAAATCGACGTTCCACCATGTTGACGGGTTTCCCGACAGTAGGAAGCAGCAACCCGATATTCCGGAAATGACATTTCTGACACTTGGCTGGATGAGCACCAGTGCTCAACGATGCTTATTATAGCAGGTTTTTCCTTCTTGAGGAATACTTCTATACTATTCATCTTATTCGAAATGCCTTGCGCGTTTATATGAGCAATTTTCAATGAAGTCTTTACCATAATAGGGTTTCTGTTGATAGAATTGGGAAGCGCTTTACCTATGATATGATGATGCTCTGACGGCGCCTCGAAAAAAACCTTTTAACCGCGACTCCCTCAGGCCAGAATGTAGAGCTCATTGCTTGATTAATATGTTCAAGTGGTAAAGTTATCTTGAATGATGAATATATTTCAGGTTTCTTCGAGTTCAATTTCTCGCAAGTAACATTAGGTATACATTGACTAATGTATACCTAATGGAATAAAAACGGATGAAACTTATGTTTTAATAAGATCAACAATAGGCTTTCTCATTTGAATTTTTGCCTTGACAGAGCCAAAATTTTTAAAATTTTCCATTATCTGGATATCGAGTAGCAAATGTGCTGCAAGTTCTTGATATCACTTTATTATATTCTCCATAAATAATAATCAAATTTAAAGAGTCTTCGTGGGTATGATTTAAACGTGCTGGCATTTTTTGCCAGCGCAGATGATAATGACTGATTATTTCTAATCATGGCTATTTTGATGAAATGATTACAACAATTCATGAGTTTCTAATTAAATCACAAATATTTCAAAAAGTTGTAACCTTAACCCCCACAATGCTAATATCAGAAAAAATTCAATTTTACACAACTTCACGTAAAAAAATACAGGGTGTTCTATTTGACCTAAACAAGTTTTCGCGGTTTGAAGTTGACGAAATGTAACGCAAAAAACGGAACACTTGCTATGATATTATTGAATTAATTTCAGTTGTAGAACGTAGTTCTTGTTGTGTTCTTTTCATGTGACAAGAAGCAAATTAGTATCATTTACGGGAAGAAAGTTATACCGGTTCTTGTAAACCGTTGCACCTGTCAAATTTTCTATAAAATATCATATATTTCTGAAACGGCTAGGTTTAGGTATAGGGTATTCTGCATATTTTCGACTCAGAATTTTATGTTCTTTTTGAAAACTCTAAAATATATAAGGTGTTCCATTTGAAATAAGCAAGTTGGTATCGACTTCCGGTATAAACGAAAGTGCCAGCTGCTTGTAATTATTTTAGTTGGATTGGCCACACTGACATTAGTAATCATCTGAATTTTCAAAATTTTCTGATCCGTATTTGTTCTATATCGATCGATTCAGTTCCCGGTGCGACACCCTGTATATATATATATATATATATATATATATATATATATATATATATATATATATATATATATATATATATATATATATATATAATCTCTTGATAATTATTAGCAATAACAGGCTTGTTGAATCTTAAAAAACTCGATTTTATTGAAAAGTTGACGTTTCGCCACGACATTCGTGGCTTTATAAAAGCTTTTGAAAAAATTGAAATTTCTTTGACATTTATTGATTTGAAAAAATTTGAATAGAAAAAGACTACTATGTTCACTGAAATTTTTCGGTTGTGGCCGTATTGATTACGTGCTATTCAGTCCAATATTAACATTCTGTTATTATTAGATGGTAAGGGAAACCACAGAAACCTTTACCCATGTAATGTTCGAAATAGGTTCAAATTATTTTGATTTTGTAGAGTCAAAGAATAGGGTACTATTTATCTTTTTTTCAAAAATTTCTCATTGCAGCTATGGCCGTCTTCAGTTATTAATTACGTGCTATTTAGTCCAATCTCAACAGACAGGTCTGTTGATATTAGATGGGAAGGGAACCACAGAAACCTTCACCCACGTAATGTACAAAATAGGTTTAAAATATTTGATTGTTGTCTTTAAAAAGACATTACTTGTAATTTTGGAGATCACATGTTCTAAACTATACTTTCTTTTTAGAAAAATTGAAAATTCTAGATGTTTAGATTTTGTCTAAGAAGATGAGTTGTTATGGTTAGAGTTTGTTTGTTGAATTATTTTGTTTTGATTTATGTTGTTTCTTAGAAAAATTAAAGAATTAAATCTGCGTATATTGAACTCAAATGTTTGATATCTGTTCTATCATTTACGACTTTATTTAAATTTTTTTGAATATGTAACATTTCTAAAATTTCTCTGCGTTTTTGATCTTTTTCTATTTCTAAAATTTTTGTGCTATTAAAGTTGAAAGTATGATTCTCATTGTTTTTATGTTTTATTAGTGCTGTGGTTTGTGTTCTGGTATATTTGTGTGCTTTTAATATTTCTTCTGAATTTTGAAAAGTTTGTCCTATATATGATTCATTACAATTATTACAGGATATACTATAAACAACATGAGATTTTTGCAGAAGAGGTGTTTTACTTTTTAATTTAGAATATATTTGTTTAATTTGATTTTGTGCGGTGTGGGCTACTTTAATATCGTGTGTATTTAAAATTTGTGAAATTTTATTACTTAAATGAGGAATATATGGAAGAGGAATATATTTTTTGTTAATATTTTCTTTTTTTGATATTTCTAATGTGTTGTAAAGTTTATGAATTCTATTTTTAGTGATTTTCTGTATAAGTTTTATTGAGTAATCGTTTTTTATGAGTAATTTATGGACATCTTGTAATGTTTCATGTATGTGTGTAGGTGAAACATTACAAGATGTCCATAAATTACTCATAAAAAACGATTACCCAATAAAACTTATACAGAAAATCACTAAAAATAGAATTCATAAACTTTAAAACACATTAGAAACATCAAAAAAAGAAAATATCAACAAAAAATATATTCCTCTTCCATATATTCTTCATTTAAGTAATAAAATTTCACACATTTTAAATCCACACGATATTAAAGTAGCCCACACCGCACAAAATCAAATTAAACAAATATATTCTAAATTAAAAAGTAAAACACCTCTTCTGCAAAAATCTCATGTTGTTTATAGTATACCCTGTAATAATTGTAATAAATTATATATAGGACAAAATTTCCAAAATTTAGAAGAAAGATTAAAAGCACTCAAATAAACCAGAACACAAACCACAGCACTAATAAAACATAAAAACAATGAGAATCATACTTTCAACTTTAATAGCACAAAAATTTTAGAAATAGAAAAGATCAAAAACGCAGAGAAATTTTAGAAATGTTACATATTCAAAAAAATTTAAATAAAGTCGTAAATGATAGAACAGTTATCAAACATTTGAGTTCAATATACGCAGATTTAATTCTTTAATTTTTCTAAGAAACAACATAAATCAAAACAAAATAATTCAACAAACAAACTCTAACCATAACAACTTAGACAAAATCTAAACATCTAGAATTTTCAATTTTTCTAAAAAGAAAGTATAGTTTAGAACATGTGATCTCCAAAATTACAAGTAATGTCTTTTTATAAACAACAATCAAATATTTTAAACCTATTTTGTACATTACGTGGGTGAAGGTTTCTGTGGTTCCCTTCCCATCTAATATCAACAGACCTGTCTGTTGATATTGGACTAAATAGCACGTAATTAATAACTGAAGAGGGCCACAGCCGCAATGAGAAATTTTTGAAAAAAAGATAAATAGTACCCTATTCTTTGACTCTTCAAAATCAAATTAATTTGAACCTATTTCCAACATTACGTGGGTAAAGGTTTCTGTGGTTTCTCTTACCATCTAATAATAATAACAGATTTAAATGTTAATATTGGACTGAATAGCACGTAATAAATAACAAAGAACGGCCATAGCCGAAAAATTTCAGTGAAACATAGTAGTCTTTTTCTATTCAAATTTTTCCAAATCAATAAATGTCAAAGAAATTTCAATTTTTTCAAAAGTTTTGATGAAGCCACGAATTTCGTGGGAAACGTCAACTTTTCAATAAAATCGAGTTTCTTAAGATTCAACAAGCCTGTTATTACTAATAATTATCAAGAGATTAGAAATAGTTCACAGGCAACAACAATTCGAATAAATAATTATATATATATATATATCTATATATATATATATATATATTTATATATATATATATATATATATATATATATATATATATATATATATATATATATATATATATATATATATATATATATATATATATATTATATATATATATAATAATAATGTATTTTTATATACAAATTCTCAAGCCCTTAGGTCAATTTGAAGGGACCCCAGAGCTGAATACCTACAAAAACAAATGAAATGTTTCCATCAAAATTGCGATGGTAAGAAAATTTTACGTACAAATTTAGCCATACAAATTTAGTCATTAAAAACCACTCAAGCACCTCACTGTTGACTTTCGACTCAGTGGAATAGTCTATTATTTCCGAGGAAAATACGACTAAAAATCATTATCGTACAAAGCGAATTCAAAAACTACTCCTGCACCTCAATGTTGACTTTCGATGCAGTCAAATATCAATTATTTTCGCGGAAAGTACGAATAAAAAATGTCAAATATCATGATCCTATAAAACGTATTCAAAAACCACTCCCACTCCTAACTGTTGACTTTCGATACAGTGCAATAGTCAATTGTTTTCGGCGAAAGTACGACTAAAATACATGATCGAATAAAACGCATTCCAGAACCACAAAATAGCTATTTATGCCATCAGTTACGAAATGCCTAATTTTGTGTAACGCGTGAGATTTTTGCGGAACGAACGAAGTGAGTTTCTCAAAAACTCACAAGTTACACAAAATTTCATTTCGTAACGTAGGTATTGCATACAGATTTTTTCTAATTTTGAAGAAAGTAATAAAAAAATAAAATTTAATATAATTGATAAAAATTTGGAAAACATGAATTTAGTTTGTTGCTGTTACTTCATGTTAGTTCTCAGTTTGACATTTTGTAAAAAAGTCTAGACGGAAGGTTTTTAGCGAGATTGATATATTTTTAGTTTTATTCTAAAAAAATGAGTGATTCAAGTTCTGAAGAGCTACCAAGCGATATTGAAGAGGTAGCAGGTAATGCTCTATTATCAGTAATTCCCAAAAAGTCAAAGGTAGTTTATGATTTGGCATACGAAAAATTTGTTACGTGGTGTGATGAGAAGAAAATTAAACATGTTAATGAGAAAGTTTTACTTGCATATTTTGAGGGTAAGAAAGATCTAAAAGTTTCCACATTATGGACACTTTACTCAATGTTAAGGTCTGAACTAAATCTGAAAAGGAATATTGTTATTAAAAAATATACAAATTTGGTAGCATATATTAAAAGTCAAGCGGACGGGTACAGCGCTAAAAAGTCAAAAGTTTTTATTAAAGAAGATTTTGCCAAATTTTTAGTGAAAGCTGATGACAAAGAATACTTAATGGCTAAGGTTGCAATGATAATTGGAATGGCAGAAGCATGCAGAAAAGCAGAATTAACATTTATTCCAGTTAAAAATGTTATAGACGAAGGAAGCCATTTTCGTGTTGATATCCCACCTTCAAAAACAAAAGTTATACGGCAGTTTGCAATTACTGCTGGAGACATTGAAAATACGAATCTTGTTGAAATATTAAGAAAATATATTAAGTTGCGTCCCCAGGTTCTTAAACACAACAGACTTTTTGTAAAATATTCGAATGGAAAATGTACCAGAAATCCTGTGGGAATTAACACATTTAGCAGTCTGCCAAAAGTTATTGCACAATTTCTTGGTCTTTCAAATCCTGATCTATATACTGGCCACTGCTTCAGAAGAAGCTCTGCCACTTTCCTAGCAATCAGTTTTAAAAAGTGTCACTTTATATGTCAAAATTAGAAAAAAATATTTTTTCTAATTTTGACATATAAAGTGACACTTTTTAAAACTGATTGACATCATGAAACGTCTTACTTTTTGTAACTAGTTGCATAAAGTCAAATTTTATGCAATTGGTGTCGAAAAATGTATTTCAAAATTGGTGACAAAAAGAATTATTCTATTTATTAAACTGTTATAATACAAGTTAAAAACATAAATTTTAAATTAATTAATTATTATAAATATTGATAACACAATTATTGCAATTATTCAAATTAATTCCCGACGACATATTTTTTTCATTGCTCGAACTTGCTGTTATTTGGGAAGCGGCGCACATTGCATTAGATGTTTCACCAAATATTTCTTGCGCTATAAGTTTTTTATTATTCATGAAATTTTCAACATATTCCTCCGCAACAGAGGTAGATTTCCATGCCTCTTTAATTTTAAAATATCAGCGCCACTGCCTGCTAGGAAAGTGGCAGAGCTTCTTCTGAAGCAGTAGCCAGTATATAGAACAGGATTTGAAAGACCAAGAAATTGTGCAATAACTTTTGGCAGACTGCTAAATGTGTTAATTCCCACAGGATTTCTGGTACATTTTCCATTCGCATATTTTACAAAAAATCTGTTGTGTTTAAGAACCTGGGGACGCAACTTAATATATTTTCTTAATATTTCAACAAGATTCATATTTTCAATGTCTCCAGTGGTAATTGCAAACTGCAGTATAACTTTTGTTTTTGAAGGTGGGATATCAACACGAAAATGGCTTCCTTCGTCTATAACATTTTCTCAACTGGAAGAAATGTTAATTCTGCTTTTCTGCATGCTCCTGCCATTCCAATTATCATTGCAACCTTAGCCATTAAGTATTCTTTGTCATCAGCTTTCACTAAAATTTGGCAAAATCTTCTTTAATAAAAACGTTTGACTTTTTAGCACTGTACCCGTCCGCTTGCCTTTTAATATATGCTACCAAATTTGTATATTTTTTAATATCAATATTCCTTTTCAGATTTAGTTCAGACCTTAACATTGAGTAAAGTGTCCATAATGTGGAAACTTTTAGATCTTTCTTACCCTCAAAATATGCAAGTAAAACTTTCTCATTAACATGTATAATTTTCTTCTCATCACACCACGTAACAAATTTTTCGTATGCCAAATCATAAACTACCTTTGACTTTTTGGGAATTATTGATAATAGAGCATTACCTGCTGCCTCTTCAATATTGCTTGGTAGCTCTTCAGAACATGAATCACTCATTTTTTTAGAATAAAACTAAAAATATATCAATCTCGCTAAAAACCTTCCGTCTAGACATTTTTACAAAATGTCAAACTGACAACTAACATGAAGTAACAGCAACAAACTAAATTTAAGTTTTCCAAATTTTTATTAATTATATTAAAGTTTATTTTTTATTAATTTCTTCAAAATTAGAAAAAATCTTGTATACAATACGTTACGAAATGAAATTTTGTGTAACTTGTGAGTTTTTGCGGAACGAACGAAGTTACACAGAATTAGGCATTTCGTAACTGATGGCATAAATAGCTATTTGACTTTCGATACAGATCAAGTCATTTTTTTCGGGGAAAGTACGACTTAAAAATATCAAAATCATGGTCGTATAATTCGAATTCAAAAACTACTCCCGCACCTCACTGTTGTTTGTCGATACAGTGCAATAGTCAATTATTTTCGGGGAAAGTACGACTAGAAAACATCATCAATCATTATTGTATTTTCTATACATTGCAATATTCTATATTTTTGATGAAAATACTATCAAAAGACAATATCGCCAGTATCAATAATTCAGATGAAGGGAAAAGTTTGATTGGCAGTCTAAGTGAAAAACGATATAATTTCCTTGGAAACCATGGACTAAATATAACTTCAAAAAAACTAATATTCATTTAAATTTACAAAGAGCTGAAGATATAGCTGAAATGCTGGAATTTTATGTTATAGGAATTCACCAAATGTTTTGAGATAGTCGCAATAAAAGTTAGTAATGCTGAATAGAACCACTTGTTTGTACATAAAACTTATAACATTGTGTACACCGTTTTGTATATTACCTATAATTCATTTCTCAATTCGTTCAAAGAAAGGAAAGGAAAGGCCACGTGTTTCATTCCTCCCTGAAGTATGTGTCAGGGAGGCGGGCAGCTTGAGTTATTGGGATGAACTCCTTCAGCCAGACCAGAGGATACACTGAATGTAGGTACCTACAAGTGCATTAATGATGGGCGAGACAGGATATTAGTGGAAGATAGTAAGTATGGGTAAGGTTCAGAGGATAATACTGGCCCAGCATTCGCCTTGTAAGTCTGCAGGCAGTGACTTATTTAACGCCTTGAGGAAACCTCTGCAAAAACTCATGGCAGATCAATCGATTCCAGGACCTCTAGAATACTAGCCAGCTTACCTAAGTACTTGACTAACTAACTCGGTCAATTGAAATGTTAGTTTTTTTCAAAAATCCCAAAAGCTGATTCTTTCAAAAAAGTTTCTTAGCGGTAAATTATAAATCATATAAATACGCAACCTTGCCAAATTCAAACTACCCATTTAACTCTGTCCGATTCGGAGATCCTCATGGTTGCCCTCGAATTCTAAGCTGTCTAAAACGGATGAAACAACTGCTGTCTTTCGATACGCTGCAATGGGTCCGTTTTGGAGATATGAGCGATTTTCGGTTTTCAAAATATCAACTAGTAGCGCAACCAAATACGATAAATTACGGAAGATATTCAATTTATCTTTGAATTCTAGTGTTTTGCAGAAGGTGTTCCATATGACCACCGTCCATTTCATTGCAGGAAGTGCATCGTCGCATAAAGGAATTACGTACTCTTTAGAAAAGACCTGGTTGTGTTCGGATCGTTTGACAGGATAGTGCAATCCAATGTTGCAACTTTTCGATGTTATTTATTGACGTTGCATATACTAAACTTTTCAAATAACCCCAAATACAAAAGTCGAAAGGATTCAAATGTTCCCTAACAGCAAGTGTATAATGTGGGGGCACTCCATCTTGCATAAACCAAATATTCATCCACTAATATAAAGGTACCAAGTCTAGAAAATCGGGCAAGGTATTTTGAAGAAAGTTAAGGAATGCGGCTACTGTTAAATTCCGTGGTAAAACTACTGGTCGTAACAAACGATATCCTAAAATACCTAGCCAGATATTTATACTGAAACGCTGTTTATGCCTGGATTCATGAATGGCGTGTAGATTTTCATCCGCCTAAATATGGCTATTATGAAATTTAAAAATTCCTTCTTTGGTAAAGAATCATGAGGATTAAAAACTTGCACGCGTTGAATATGGAATAGATAGAGCATAATATAAGCAACATAATTTTGTGATTTTACAAAGCATGATATAACTAATACTTTTCTCAAATTATTGTCCCAACTAAATTTTTGAGGGGTTCGGGCCCCCTCAAGCCCCATGGAGTCGGCGCCACTGTATATATATATATATATATATATATATATATATATATATATATATATATAGATACAAATATATTATATATGTATAATAATTATAGAGAATATATATATCAATATATATATATATATATATATATATATATATATATAAATATATTATATATATATATATATATACAAATATGTTATACATATATATATATATATATATATATATAGTAATATAAATAATAAATAATAATATAAAACGAATATAAAAACTACTCCCGCTCCAGATTGTTGACTATCGATACAGTGCAATAGTCTTTAATTTTCGGGGAAAATACTAAAAATAACAACTTGAACTTGAAACCTTATCCGCAGACAATAGGTTGATATAATTGTTTTGACATGAAAAACTTGTCCATCTCTATGATAAAAATTATTACAAGAATGTGAGATATGGATAAAGTAAACTCATTTTTAATGACTTCCGAATGACCCTATAAAAAGCTTCAGAACGTTTTTTCCACACTGATATTTAGCAGCAATGGTGGCTGTGAAGGGTTATATTATTTTGTGTCTGGTTATGTCTTCTCTAGTTAGAGCGTTTCCAAACCCGCAAAGTAACAATACTTCCAATGTTAGATTATCCAGAAGAAGTAAGTATTATCTATTCATACACTCCACAATATTATGGAGATTCGAGAAACTATATAATATTTGAGTATTTATTAAAGTTAAAGACTGAAAGAATATATATAATTATTATTATATATTTTTATTTCTATATTGTTCACACTTTTCAAGTGAAAATGAAACCATGTGGATGAATATTTTTGATGTTGGCATAACATTTTTTTTTATCTACATATTAACGCCGGTTATCTACATATTAACGCCTGTAAACGATGTACATTACCCAACAATTTAATCATATATATAGAACCACTAAATTCCGGACATAGACAACACCCAAGAGCAAGGTGGGACTCGAACCCACAATCTTCGGTTTACAAACGGCACAAGCGGTACACCTTACCGCTGGTCTACCGAGGCCTACGGTATAACATTATTTCAACCAAAGAATCGGTTTTAATAAATCCGCAGTTTTTGTTAATATTCTAAGATATGTTCATTTCAAATATTCAAATATTTATTTATTGCAAATTTCATTTTTCCGATCTGATTCCGATTCTGATTCTCGTCAATTGCCACTTGGGCATTTTCACGGTACCTATATAAAGTATAGAGAAAAAAGAAATATCAAATATAGGTATATAAATATATATATATATATATATATATATATATATATATATATATATATATATATATATATATATATATTATATATATATATATATATATATATATATAGTATATATATATATATATATATATATATATATATATATATATATATATATACGTATATATATATATATATGTTTGTAAGTATTTATAAATTTTTTCCGGTACAAACTAGTGATTATGAGTGACTAACCGGTTTTTTTAAAAATTATTGTACCCCACCAAATTGAGAAAGAGAATTGAAATTTCGTACATATATTAAGTTTAAGTTCCGAAAGTCTGTTTTGGTTGTAAACATAATGAATATCAGGAAAGGATGGAAAGGAAACACACGTGTTTCATTCCTCCCTGAAGTATGTGTCAGGGAGGCGGGCAGCTTGAGTTTGGGATTAACTCCTTCAGCCAGATCAGAGGATACACTTGTATGTACAAGTGCATTAAGGATAGGTGAGACGGGATATTTATAGAACATAGGAAGTGTGGGTAGGGTTCAGAGGATTAATACTGGCCCAGCATTCGCCTAATAAGTTTGCTAGCAGTGACTTACATTACCATGAGGAAACCTCTGAAAAACCTCATGGCAGACCAGTCGGCCCCGGGGTTTGAACCCGAGACCTCCCAAATACTAGCCAGCGTACCTAACATACTCGACTAACTAGCTTGGTATGAATGAATATCGGAGGCGTTTCAGGTATTTGTTTGGTTTCATAGTTTCGCTCACACCCACATTCCCTCCAAATTGACTAGGGAGTTGAAATTTTGTAGAAAACGGCCAAAGGTACCATTTAAAAATTGGTGAAACATGTTTGAGTAATGAAAACACATCTGGCTTAAGCTTCACTATTATTTGAAAATATCTGAATATGTTATATTAATACCAATGAAATTTGGGTCAGAAATTTAATCTGTTTCAACGAATATGATTTTGTGGCAACGTTATCGATGAAAATGAGTCAAGAAATTCAAGATAGCTAAAATAGGGATGATATGAAAATACTGCTCATTGGAAAAAACATGAATGAATTGAATAAGTATTTCGTGAAAAATTTTAAAAAATTGATGAATATTTTTCGAACAAATTGAGTTTCAAAATAATTTAATTTTGATAAGTGAATGTTTATTGCAATGAAAAGTTTTTTCGAATGAAAGGAATTAACACATGTTTTTTTCTTCTGCTTAGTTGACAGAACATAGGTATATCAAATATCAAAAACAATGTTACTCAACAGTTGGGTGTCAATTTCCAAGATTTTCAAACAAAAAAAGTAATTTGAAACAAATTGATTCGATATAAATATAGATAAATGAAAATAAAAAACAATCTATGTTTCTAACAAATTGAGTTCCAACGCAATAAGTGAAATGTGTGTAAGATCAAGTTATTCCGAAATGAAAATAATGAACGCATTGTTTTATTTCACTGCTTAGTTACAATTACATGTAAGTAGGTATATGAAATATTCGGGAAAATAATATATATCAGACATCAAAAATTTTCATAAATCATGATTATTATCGGTATTAAGTCTAAAACGGATATAAAACCACTCCTGCAGCTCACTTTAGAGTTGCAAATATCAGATTTTTCAAATTGTCGATACTAATTTGTTTTGTTTAATTAACTACATAGCATCCCCGAATAATAAACTATTTCTGAAACGGTTTGATTGAAAAAGGAGTTTGAAATTGCTTAACTACAGGTTTTCCGATAGTTTATGAAATGAGCAAAAATCTCCGTTCAATATTAAAGAAATTACAACTCCTTTATGAATTAGCGAAAAATTAAACATAAAAAAAAAGTTGGTTGTATTCTTTAAATCCACAGTCGTGACGTCAATCCCGTTAAGATTGATCAATAAAAGCTATAGTAAATATATATATATATATATATATATATATATATATATATATATATATATATATATATATATATATATATATATATATATATATATATATATAAAATATATATATATATATATATATATATATATATATATCTATATATAAAATATATATATATATATATCCGAAAAATAAGTTTCTTCCAATATTCAACATATTTCCGAAGTCTATAATCTTGCATCATGATATTTCATTGTCCTACGAAACTACGAAATTTATTCTTTAAATTGTCAGGCATTTCATAGTAATATTAAAACCATCTACCGAATCACCAATGAGTACGAAACTATTCATAAATCATGATATAGATAGTATTTTAACTAAAATGAGCGAACTTTCTTGGATTCCATCACTGAAGACGCATCTACCCTGCATTTATATATACAAAACCCTAAGTCAATATAGGGGCGCTGAAGATATGCACAAAGCTTGAATACCCACAAAAACGCATGAAAGTTCAACATAAAATCCTGGCAGTGAGAAACAAAATTTGAAATACCCAAATAGCACCTCCCTAAAGCACCCCTAGACTAGAAGGTCAATATTATTGATCAATATATAGATATATATATATATATATATATATATATATATATATATATATATATATATATATATATATATATATATATGAAACAAGCAGAATTATCGGTCTAGCCCGCATATGTCGAAGCAGCCGTTGACACGTGTTTCGGACTCTTTGGTCCTCATCAGAACGGCGTAGCCAAGTATGCGATGGAAAAACTGGAATTGAAACAGCAACAACAAGCAGAATCCCCTGCTTCGGAAGACAATCACACATTTGTGGTACATTGTTCGAACTCTCCGGTTTGGGAGATTTGGTCAAACTCTGACCACGGAGGCGATTAATGCCATCCGCGAGATCCTGGACCGTGGAAATAAACTACAAAGAGGAAATTTATCGCGGGGAAATAGTATATGAAACAAGCAGAATTATCGGTCTAGCCCGCATATGTCGAAGCAGCCGTTGACACGTGTTTCGGACTCTTTGGTCCTCATAAATTTCCTCTTTGTAGTTTATTACAATATGATTAGAACATCTGATAATAAAAATAAAATGGCTTGGGGCATAGTGAATATGGAAACTGTTAGGAAAACCAAAACTAACAATAAATCAAACAATAAATTAAAATTGAATATTGGTGGAGTTGTTTCTTCTTAGGATATCGAAGTAGCTAATGCTTTCGCTGAATATTTTTCTGGTATTGCTAAATTGAGTCTGGAACGGATTTACGGGAATGTCCTAAGTCAAATTTGTACAACTTCTCCTATTCGTGATAATACTTTCTACTTCCACCCTGTGGATGGAATTGAGGTGATTGGTGCGGTGAATCAATTAAAAAATAAAAAGTCCACCGGTCAGGACTTGGTTTCTGTAAAAATTTTGAGACTTATAGCGAAAGATATTTCTGAACATATCGCACACCTTATTAATGTATCAGTTTCCGGTGGTATATTTCCTAGTTGTTTTAAGCTTGCAACTGTGATCCCAATCCACAAAAAGGATGATGCCAATGATGTGGCGAACTACCGTCCAATTTCTTTACTAAGCGTTTTATCAAAGGTCATAGAAAGAATAATACTGAACCGTATGATGTCATTCTTAGTGAAATTCGATTTAATAGTCGAAAGCCAACATGGCTTTCGAGCCGGACGTTCAACCGGTACAGCTGTCATTGATTTTCTACAGTTCGTTCAATCATCGTTGGATGAGGGTTCTGTTGTTGCTGGTCTCTTTTTTGACCTGTCGCGAGCCTTCGATACCATCGATCCTTGTTTCCTTGAAAGTAAACTTTACAATCTTGGCTTTCGCGGTACGTTCTTGAGGTGGGTTATTAGTTTCATGTCCCATCGTAAACTTACTGTTAGGGTGGGAAATACATGCTCTTCTGAATTGGAAATAGGACTCGGTGTCCCACAAGGTTCTGTACTAGGACCATTACTTTTTATTTTATTCATAAATGATTTACCGGACCATATAAAGATGGATAAACTTGTAATTTTTGTAGATGATACTTCATTTTTCTTGAAGGCAAAGAGTGTAAGCGAGCTCACTGGTCTGGGCGAATTACTATTAAAAAGCTTCAGCTTGTGGTGTCGGGACAACAGACTCATACTAAATGTTGACAAAACTAAACTGATTAAATTTGAGCTGAGAGGATCCTCCTCGATAACTCTCAACTCTGGAATGGATGTTCTCCGCTCCAAAAACTCTACAAAGTTTTTGGGTGTAATTGTTGACAGTAACTTGAGATGGTGCGAACATATTGCATACATCAGCAAAAAACTTTCCTCCTCCTTTTACGCTATAAGCAAACTGAGGAGCTCGCTTCCACTCGATTCACTAGTGAATGTTTATTATGGACTAGTCTATTCTCACTTGTCCTATAATATTGAGGTCTGGGGTAATTCGACTGACTTTGGTAGACTGTTTGTTGCACAAAAGCGTATCTTGCGCATGATCTTTGGGCTTAACCCACGAACATCTTGTAAATCAATATTTCGGGGAAATAAAATATTGACTGCTCCATGTATTTACATTTATAAATGTCTTCTCTACACAAAAGACAATGAAAAACTGTACGTCAAGCTCTCTAGCTTCCATAATTACAGCACAAGGAATGCTAGCTTGTTGTCTATACCAAAGCATAACACCAGCAAGTTTGAAACATCCCCAATATATTCATGTATCAAGTTATTTAATAAACTACCAGACAATATAAAAATTCTGGAGAAAATTTGTTTTCGTTCAGCAGTTAAGGCTTTTTTGTTAACAAAGTGCTACTATAGTGTAGATGAATACTTATGTGATAGTTTTTAGAGGTTCTGTATTTCTTTTCCTTTAATTATAGATAAATGTACTTATACTTATACTTACCTGACTTGTCCTATACGTTGTTAAATGTCAAACAGGATGAATAAAGATTATTATTATTATTATTATTATTTCCACGGTCCAGGATCTCGCGGATGGCATTAATCGCCTCCGTGGTCAGAGTTTGACCAAATCTCCCAAACCGGAGAGTTCGAGCAATGTACCACAAATGTGTGATTGTCTTCCGAAGCAGGGGATTCTGCTTGTTGTTGCTGTTTCAATTCCAGGTTTTCCATCGCATACTTGGCTACGCCGTTCTGATGAGGACCAAAGAGTCCGAAACACGTGTCAACGGCTGCTTCGACATATGCGGGCTAGACCGATAATTCTGCTTGTTTCATATACTATTTCCCCGCGATAAATTTCCTCTTTGTAGTTTATATATATATATATATATATATATATATATATATATATATATATATATATATATATATAGAAAGCAGAATTCTTCGTGTTATCGAAACACGTTCGTGGCAGTAAAATCAAGTACTAGGACATTTATTTGAAACTAATCAAACAAAAATCCTTTAGGATAAAATCGGAGCGCTGTTACTGGCGATGTGTAATTGTTGTATTACATCGATTTGATGTGGCAACTTTACTCTTGCTTAGCGAATATAGTAATGATGTGGTTCATTTGTTTCCGACTGGTGGCGCTGTGTCATATTTATATGCCATATAGTCACTGGAAGGAAAATATAACGCCGTTAGAAATATTTGGTTGGTTATCACTTTCGATGGATGGATGATACTGATGAGCCCCAAATAAACAGACTGTCTATCATTATCATTGATTGTGATAAACAACTTAATGTTTCTAACATACACCGTCCAAGGTATATGGAGGCATTTCGATGTTTCGTGAACTCGTATAACCAGCTCCGCTAGGAGGTTTGTTTGATTAGTTTCAAATAAATGTCCTAGTACTTGATTTTATATATATATATATATATATATATATATATATATATATATATATATATATATATATATATATATATATATATATACCTATATATTTATATATGTTTGTATTTCCTGGTACATATCAATATCTTCGGCTTCCCCCACATCTGACAAAATGACCATTTTGATATCTGTGATTTTGTCAAAATTTTTTCATCCTCAAACTTTGGACAAGGGAGTGGCGGCAGTATATATAATATATATTTGTATATATTATATATATATATATATATATATATATATATATATATATATATATATATATATATATATATATATATATATATATTTATATATAAGGCGCCCTTTATATTATTGCTTCTTTCAATGGACAATTGCTTTCCGAATATTTTTGTGTAATACTTCTCTATCCTCGACGGTTTAGGAGAAACAATTCAATTCCATATTTTTAGTTCAAAATATACCTCTGATTAAATTTGTTTCAATGCGTTATTCAGACTTGAAAAATGATGAAGTTTTAGAGGTAGATTGCTAATATCTCAAGTAATAAGAATAATGTTTATTAGCAGCAAAAACATACAATTTTTACATTGAGTGATTCTATTCAATAATTGCGTCCAAATAAACAAGAAGTTATTCGCCCATTAAAACATTTCTGCTGTGCATGAGCATTACACCTTTATATCATGACGCATACATATATTCATATAGCAGAACAACAACCCAGTTCTTCAAATAAGGGTGAAAGGAGAAGAACGTCCTTTCTCAATAAGTTGTTTAGTGCCATTTCTACCTAGATGGATAATATACTTTTTGAACAGTGATTTTATGATGTTAATGGATTTTATATCAGTTAGGTACATTTTATAAGTGTCTGTCAAGAAATTATATACTTTCAATGCAATGTTAGAGAAACAACGGTAACTGATATTTTTATACAAAACTGGAACAGCAACACTGCCTTTTTCTTTGTATCTTGTGTGCTGTAGTTGTGGCTCACTTTTTCCAAGATATTTTTGTTTTTATAAGTATATATACTTATATATATATATATATATATATATATATATATATATATATATATATATATATATATATATATATATATATATATATACTTATATATTTTATAAGTATATATTATAATATTCCTGTGAGAAGGAATTTTTTGTGCAATCTACAGGGTTGTTCAAAAATCGTGATTCGACCTTGTACGTATATAAATATACCTATATATTAGACATCCTAAAAACCACCCTCGCACCTCCCTCGCACCTCCCTCTTACCTTTCGATACAGTGAAATAGTCTATCATTTTTGGAGAAAATACGACTAAAAAGATATTGTATCAGACAGGATGAATATTTTTGAAATGTCGGTAAGCCTGTTGCACAGAATCCCTGAATTGAATTACAATTACACAAGACAAACAAATTATTAATTTATTCTTGATTGTCTGTAAATTTATAATTAAAATAGAAATTAAACTGTGCTTACTAATGTGACAAGATATGTTAGTTTCATTATGTACCGATACATTTTGGACCTCATAACACCATAGAGCAAGTTTAGATTATAATTCATAATTTTATAAGAACAATAAAAACTCTTTTTATTTTTCTAGTTCATATTCCTGCACTGGGTATAGGACCAGAATGTAGAGGATGCCCAGAACGTTATTGTGACGATGATCCAGCTATGATTCATGGATACTGTTGTGGATGTGCAAGATTTTTTGGTGAGCCCCATCGAAAAGGTAATGGCTGACTTCTTCATTTACCTGCATGTCTTATGTTTTCTTTCAGATAATCTTCCTATCCAATGTAGTACTAGGATTGAATGTCCTCTGAATGGTTATGGATTATGTGAAGACTATGAGTATATGATGCATTGCTGCTGTTGAACCTATGCAATCAAACGACAAAAAGATTTGAAAAATTATATGAACAACGGATAAAATAAATTTCCGGAAATTGATGGAACTATCAAGATTGAAGAATTAAATTTAATCTGTTAATTCAACTAGATTTTATATTATCAATTGAAAATATTAATATTTCGCAGTAAGCTGTTTTCATTTACATCATATTACATATATATATATATATATATATATATATATATATATATATATATATATATATATATATATATATATATATTTAAATATATAAATATATATATATTTCATATATATATATATATATATATATATATATAATATATATATATATATTATATATATATATATATATATATATATATATATATATATATATATATATATATATATATATAATATATATATATATATATATATATATATATAGGTATATATATAACATCTCCATCTGAAATTCCGATAGCCATCTCTGTTATTGCACTGATTGCATCGCTGCATTTTTGGTATACGTATACATGATATTTAACTGCTGCTGAATATTAACGGAGTAGTATTCGGAAATAAACTGATCGATGAAAAAATATATCCGTATTTACAGAACAGCTCCGCATATCTATTCTCATGGTTATTTTTTCTAGCATAATATATATATATATATATATATATATATATAT
Organism: Cynegetis impunctata; assembly: GCA_030704885.1. Classification (NCBI taxonomy): domain Eukaryota; kingdom Metazoa; phylum Arthropoda; class Insecta; order Coleoptera; family Coccinellidae; genus Cynegetis; species Cynegetis impunctata. The sequence continues at coordinate 316,405 of JARQZK010003623.1, forward strand.
ATATATATATATATATATATATCTGAACATATATATATATATATATATATATATATATATATATATATATATATATATTGTATATATATATATATATATATATATATATATATATATATATATATATATATATATATATATCTGAACATATATATAATATTGAAAAAATAAATTGTATACTCATTTGTCATGGGGGTCATAAAGCATTGGTACAACCAGGGCCGGATTAATCATTAGGCAGAGTAGGCAACTGCCTAGGGCCCCGCATCGACTATTAGGGGCACGTGCACTCACCAAGAAAAAAAAATCATCGAATGAAAATTTTATTTGAAAATTTGTATGAAATTCCTCAAGAATATTATTGCTTTCTTTCGACGCATGTCGAAAGAAAGCAATAAAAGAAGATAGAAGAGTTAATATTCAAACTTACTGTACTGTACAAAAAAGATAAATATCTTGGAAGTTCACTTTTTCCAATTTGTACTTCACAAAACTGTTTTCTTTAGTTTTAGTTTTATCAACTTGAAAAGGCCTGGGACCCGGAGAGGGTTAATCCGGCCCAGGGTACAACTTTTGTGCGACAAAAATAACGTATTTTTGTGAAATTGTTGAGACCACGTGGTAAAATGGACTGCCAAAACTGCGTTCAACGCTATTGAACGGCATTACACAGTGAATAAACCTGCTGTTATTTAATAGATGATTTTAAGTCGTTATTATGAAGGAGATATGAAGTCAATCAGGAATTACCTGAAGCATTTTCCAATTAACCTTTTTCCTATCTCCTATATTTACCGAGATTGCATTGTTGATGCCTTCATTTTGGAACATATGGTATATATTACCCCAGTATATATTGGTATCCCCAGCGGCACTTATCGACCTAATCAGCCATCTGAGATTGTTTTTGAAGCAGAACGAAACTATCAAATTTTATGTAAATTTTTCCAATCGCCACCATTTTCACGTAGACATATGTATTTTCATTTATATATTTGTCCCGGTACATATTGGCATCTCGAGCGGCTCATCAACCAAACCAAATGATCTGAAATTTGGTATTGGTTGCTTTCGAGACAGAACTAAATTATCGAAATTTGGGTAAATTTTTCCATAGATATTTCTTGTTTTTTCGTGGTTTTTGACATTTTGCTCCACAGTTTCTGCAGCTTGGGTTAGAGGATTGAAATTTTTTACGTAGATTGAGTTCATGTTGAAATACGTTTCAACTCTTTTCCTTTACCACCCTGCACTTCGTGGAGACTTTTCTTTCGAATAGCATCTCGACCTGCTACGCATTCAGTGCGAGATACACTTCGCGAACTTTTAATTTTTTTTAAATCAAATAAATCATTTTCTAATTTTCATTACGGTTTGCTATTAACCCTTTAACTGCGGCTATCGTCAATAGAAGACGAGATGAATCTTTCGTGAGGAGCGGGTATCGTCAATGAGCGATTTGAAGAATTATGCGCTGGAACCGCTGTCGCTCATCGACTATTCGGTTTATATTCTCAAGATTTGCTGTTCTTATCAATAGACAAGAGACCGGGGCCGCGATTCTTGAAAACCAGGGAGTAGAACAAATGAGAGAAAGTAGGCGTGTCCACGGACTTCGCACGAAAACCATATTCTTGAACCGAATGACAGTAGAACAGCGCTCCCCAGGGAACAATAAATACATCTCTTAGGATTTGTGATAGAATGAGGCAGGGAACGCTCCTTCTTAGGTTATTTTTTCCTTTATGTTTATGTTTTGGGTGTATGGTTAAGATATTTCAGTCTATTTTTCTTACTTGTTCTTCACTTGCAGTACAAACTTAATACAAAATATAAAAATCAACTTATAAAATATGCATATTAAGATATTAATTTTTTTCCATTTGATATTTTACATAACAATCAGAAAATATTTATAAAGAGCATATTCAAAAGGATTATCGGATATTAATACGCAAATAAAAATTATCGCCAAAACCACGCAAAAATATCAATTTGCAAATACCAATTGTACAAAATTACTCCAATTAGTATTACGAAGGTTAAGATTATTGGCAACAAATAACAATTTCTGAATATTTTGTAGTCTGTTTATTATACAAAATAAATCATAAATCCCAATGACAAAAATTAAGAAAACTCTAATATCAATAAACCAAATAGTCAAAGATCCGAAATAGTCGAGACTTTTGTCCATCTGCTTACTGGATGAAATGTATTTTTTATTAAATATAATATGTCAACAAATATATCACACTTGGATTGCTTGAAAAAATTCGGTCCAAGCTAATAAGAAGTTTTTTTTTGCTGACTTGCTTTCAAAAAAATTGTGTGCTAATCTGAGTAAAAGGAATATTCCACAGTTGAGTTGCTCGCCTCTTTCTGTTCCCAATTACCAGGTTGCCAAGTAGAAATCAGGTAATAGTAGACAAAAAAGTGTACTACCCAACTGAGGCATATTCCTTATACTGTAGATTAAAATACAATTAATTCGTTTCAATCAGAAAAATAAAAAAATATATATTATTTTAAGTAGATGGGTATCGCTTCAACTTCGTATCTTAGACTTAAACTAGAAAACTGTAATAACAATAAAACAAACCAGAGAACTTTGTGAAAACAATAAATCAAACTAGAAAACTCTGTAAAAACAATATATCAATGTGTCCATTCTTTTGCTGGACCATTTGGAATACTATTCAACATATTCGTTACTTCAATCCAGTTTTTTTTTTCATGTTTTCTCTTGTGTAATCAGATGTCAACCGATCTATATACATTTCAGGTCTTTGTGATATGTAATCAGTTAATATCTCTTCTTGCTGAATATTGATGGGAAGCGATCTTCTCTTACCACTATCCATTTTCACTTTCCCAAACCCAAACAAATACTACAAGCTACAAAATAAAAGTAAAACTGTAATTTGTCTGTCAAAAAATAGTTGTTTCTGATTGGTTAGAACCTTCGGCAAAATTGCTCGTCGGGGAACTCTTATTCGGATCCCTCCCTGTCGGTCAAGAATACCGACTTATAGTTTTCAAACGAGGGAGTAGAAACGAATCGGGGATCGCTCCCTAGGGAACGTTCTATTCTATCGCCGTCAAGAATCGAGGCCCGGCACTTTCATAGTTTATTTATTTGAGAATACGTCGATGAAAAGAGCACATATTTATGACAATAAATAACTGTTTTCACCTGTTTTTACCTTTGTTTCAGATTTTTAGGGTTTATCACGTATATATCATAAAATTTCACTTTAGTAGAATCATTCGGTAAATGTAGTTGTATAATTTGAAAGGAGGCTGAGTAGACAGTCTAAAGACATCTTTCTCTGAAAGAACCTGTATTTGACGATCGACTTTGCATATTTTATTTTGTAATAAAACCGACTTTACACTTATCAAAAATGGATTTACTATCAACATCTCGTGGTACTCGCAGCTCAAAGCAGTCTAGAACAGAATTGATTGACATTGATATATATATATAGTGACGAAGAAGAAATTCTTTCACTCAGTGACTTTTATAGTGTGAGTGATAGTAGTGAAAGAGAAAGTGGTTCAAATAGTGATAGGGATGAAGAAATTGCTGGAGATTTGCGTTGACAGAATTGCAGTACTTTCAATCCTTCCACATATCATTTCGACGTTGAAAATTCGGGCATATCTGCTCAATTTGAAGTAGACGATGAAGATAACGAGTATCCGTATTTTATGAATTATTTTGATGAAGATTTGATGTCAATAATTGTGACTGAAACTAATAGATATTATGAGAACATTGCCGAAAATGAACCTACCCACCCCAAAGAGAAAACCTTGGGTACCAACTTATATCAATGAAATGTACAGTTTTCTAGCTATAGTTTTATCGATGCCACTTATAAAAAACATAAAATTTCGGATTATTGGTTTACTGATCCAATTATTGCGAGTAGTTTCATCAGCAAGTATATGACAAGAGATAGGTTCACGCAGCTATTGCGCGACATACATTTTGCTGATAACAACAACCCTCCACCCCCTGGTAACAATGATGAATTATGGAAAATAAGAACTATTCTCGAAAAGTGGAATAGAAAATGTGCAACGTTTTTCCATCCATTCCTGGTCATCGATGAATCGTTGATATTGTTCAAAGGCAGGCTGCACTTCAAACAATATATACCATCAAAGATACATCGATTCGGAATAAAGACATTTGTGTTGTGTGATTGTAAAACTGGAATTGTTCTGAATACGTTAGTGTATACTGGATCCGAAGTTGACATTCCTCGAAATAATCTACTAGGTGTCTCAGGTGCGGTAATAAAGAAACTTGTGGCGAACTATAAACAAAAGGGGCATTTGTTGTATACTATTTAATTGGTATACTAGCCCCAAACTGGCCATTTATCTGAACCAACAGTATACAGGTTTATGTTGTACAATGAGGAAAAATTGAAAACACTTTCCAAAATTTGTTCATCGTGTGGCACATGGAAGGTGCGAGCGCAAAAAGTGCGGAGATGTTATGGCTCTTAGATGGAAAGACAAATGTGATGTATTGATGCTATCAAAATTTCATCAAGGAACCTTGGAAAATAGCGGGAAAATTGATCACCGAACTGGTGAAACTATTTTCAAACCGGACTGTGTGATAGATTATACGCAAAACATGCGTATGATAGACAAATGTGACATGCAGTTAGCTACTGTGGAGAGCAACAGGAAATCAATCAAGCGGTATGAAAAACTATTTTTCCACCTGGTTGATGTTGCTATGCTAAATGCATATAACATGTTTTTGGTAAAAACAGGAAGAATTTCAATACGACTGAATTTATTTATAAGGACAAATTTTAGTAAGACATGGAACTCTAACTGCTGTTAGACCAGGCAGGCAAAGCATGGAAGTGATTGATCGCCTAGCTGCAGTAAATTTCATGGAGAGGCATTCCCCCACATATGTTCCATCCACTGGAACTAGGCAAAAGGGGCAAAGGATTTGCCATGTACGTTCGAATACTGGTCGTAGTGATAGAAAACGGAAATATGGTACAAGTTGGTGCGCGGAGTGTAAAGTAGGCCTTTGTATAGGCGAATGCTACAAAATCTATCATACTAAAAAAAACTTCTAATTTGTATAATGTGAATATAGTAGTATGTATAAATGTACCAACATTAGATTTTGACTGAAACTTAGGAAAGAAGTTCCCAAGGGAATGTTTTTTTTTTCGAATATACCTATGAACCCATAGATAAAGAACAAATATATCACCAATTTCACAACTTTGAAAATTTTTTTTTGCGTTCAGACAGACCGACTTGTTAAAATTTAAGCGTAGTTAAGTTAGTATAAAAGCGTGGTTCCTCAGTACGCAATGCACTATGCGGTTTTTTTCAATAAAATAAACTATATCGTAGTTTTTATTACGGTTAAAGCGTGTTTTTTCAAACCATAATTTATTCCGTTCGAATCGTATTTCAACGCGATGCACTTCGCACGAAAAATAAGACCTTAGTGACGGAGCTCTGCTGCGTTTTTTTCAGTTATACCATGTTTGAACCTTCTACTCGTAACAATAACGTAAAATTTGTTTTTCTATAGATTTCACTTTGTATTTCGATATTAATTCAGTACTATACAATTCAACTTATGTAGCGTCTTCATTTATTGTATTGATATGAGATTCTTATTTACAAATTTTTCAAAGATTTATAGATTATTAATATAGCGGGGGTTTGAAATACCTATTAAGATTCATTCACAATATAATGTAATCAGATGTGATAAAAGAGGAAGAATGTAAAGATTATTATATTTACATGCTAAAGGTATTCTGAAACTCTCATCCCTGGTGTTCAAACAATCAGGACGTTTTTCTATTGCTACAGCTTCTCTAAAAATTCGGGATTTGAGCAATCAGACAGGACCAATGGGTTTGGTATTGGAAAAATCGATTATGTGACCTGTTTGAATGTGATATTGGGCTAGGGCATTGGTGATGTCAGAATGTCTTTTACAGAAAGTGTGGTCATTGGCACGCACCTGGATTCTGGGACAATTGGAAGAATGAACTACGTACACCATGGTTTTTATTAGGAATATTTTCCTTGACAGATCTGACCAGATGAGAGAGTTTCTGTTTGTTGGCGAATATTGTTTCTACGTTCGTGCATTTGAGATTCCCTGCGATCTTATCCGTTACGTATTTCATGTAATTCATAATGTAGTGGTTGAGTTCGGGTGCTGTTTGTGGTTTTGGCATTGTTTTCGTTAATTTGATTCATGTATTTGAGTTATTTCTGTTACATGAGTATTGTTTCCTTGACCTTGAAACCTGTCGCCTAGTAGTTCTTGTGCGTTTCACTCTTCAACTTGAGGAAAACTATCGCTCTAACAAGAATATGGTAGCTGACGACATATTTCTTTGTTTCTATGTAGTTTAAAAGTATACAATTTATTTCATTTCTAAATATTTAGTTTGCTATAGACATATTCAGGTAGTGTACATTTTGAACTTACCTTTTATCTTTTCATTTATTTCTGCCACATCTAGCCTTTCCCATATGTCGTTCTTGATTACTCTGTTTTCGTAGCTAGCCATTAAGTCTCCGATAAGATACTTAAAACGGCTATTGTCGCCTTCTGGAGCTTATTGTACTTCGGTATAATATTCCTTTATTCCTACGTACCTACCTAATTTATAGGGCTTAAGCTAGTACTTTTTCGCTTTGAAACTCGTAAAGGATGCGTGGCTACCCAGTTGGATTTACTTTTTATATCATTTATTTTATTCTTCCAAATTGACTATTACATGAAAAGGCATACCAAATCGAAACTATATTACATTATAAAGTTACAAATACAATGTTATAATGAAGCAACAATCGATTTTAAGTAAACATATATCATTGCTTGTCCAAATGCCAGATAACTGTCTTCTTAAGTATCATCAAAATTATCCAAAAACCTGTCAGTCCTGAAACAATGTATAAAGTTAATTGCTAACTTCAGAAAAATGGCAAGTTACTATAGATAAATAAATATATTAATATATATATATATATATATATATATATATATATATATATATATATATATATATATATATATATATATATATATATATATATATATATATATATATATATATATATATATATATATATATATATATATATATATATATATATATATATATATATATATATATATTATATATGCGATACATCATTTGAAAGCTCTTGTTCCACTTAGTATGTTCCTAGATTTTTATGCGATTCTGTAGCTTCGTTTCAGAATGTCGGCGGTAAAATTATGAAAATTATTTTCAATTGACTCTCAGTAAAAGAATAACTCTTCCAGATTTATCAGAAAAAAACAATCAATCATCATACTCAGACAGTACTAAGGCATTATCATTCAATTTCTGTCCTTACATTAAGTTTCTTGGACTGAGTTTGTTTTTTAATTCCATGGTGAAAAACGAAATTCGATATCTCAATGGCATTACAATAGAAGTTTTGGACGGCCGCCATTTTGAAACGGAGCTGCAGAATCGCATAAAAATTTAGGAACATACTAAGTGAAGAAAATCTTTCAAACGATGTATCGCATGCTATATACTGTTATTTGAGAAAAATGTCGATGACGTCATACTTTTGACAGATGTCATTATATTATAATAGATCTAATATTATATATATATATATATATATATATATATATATATATATATATATATATATATTATTATTATTATTATTAACTGTGAGTCAGAACATTGTGTCGTGTCAGTTCATATAAGTGATTAAATAAAACACTTCTAACTTGTCTAGAAACAACTCAAAAATTAGTTAGAGTATTATTCAATACAGCTTATTCCGTTCAATTGATATTTAATCGAAATAACAAAACCAATTATAGACAGGAAATTTATAACTGAAAACTTCTAATTTTAATCCTCGCTGGAAATTTGTAAACTGAATAAGATTCATATCACATTTATAACCATGTATACAGTTTGCAACTCTACTGTTTAGGAAACACAATGTATTGATATTTATACATATATATATTTTCAGGGACTAATTTATTATTCAAACTCTTTCATCGCCGTATCAGTCTTGAAATACTGTAAAACCTTGAAAAGGGATTATTTTCAGTCTGTGAATAATGCATTTTGTCAACAAAGTGAACAAAACATTAGGAGAAAGCCATGTCAAGAGCAGTTTTCAATTAACCTAACCACATAACGGCAAATGTATCAATAAATATAGTACTACCACTGGCGCTTGACAAGAAATGAAAGGTCTTTTTTACCAATTTTTAAATTATTAGTACCATTCGATAACACAAGTGTAATACATTATTATTTATTAGGTGTTGATGGGTGGGGATCAGTGAAGACAGATATATACAAAATTACTGTTTGTATCACAATCTCTACATTTCTCTGTCCTAACAGACAAGGAACCCAAGTTATTTTTATTAGTACTAATTGTTCTTATATTTTTTTTGTTTAACTTATAGCAGATTTTGCTAGTCAGTTTCGCGACAAAAATGATCCAATTGTATTTTTGTCTTTTTGTATTCTTTCAGTTAAGATATATAAATTTAAGAAGAAATTTATGTTGAGTAGGCGATTTATTATTTGTATCTCAGGAAACATACACGACAATTAAACTTAAGACCCTACAGCGTTTGTAATAATCGAAGCCATAGATGCAGTAGCAAAGTACTATAGAGAATTAGAAAAGAAACTTAAAGAAAATCCAACGTCATAAATAGAAATAAGAGGTCTTATTAATACTGAACATAAATATTGAAGTATTTGACAAACATACTAGTAAATAATGGTTTGACAAATATTAAATAAATAGAAAATCACGGAAAATCTCAAGTATCGCGTAAATATCGAGATTGATTATAATCCCAAAAATACGCTATGTACTCGCCAGCGCACAAAGATACGCGTGGTATAAAAGCAAATAGCTTATTACCTCAACAACAAACACTTAATAAAAAAAATTTGAGAAACTGAACATAAATATTGGATACAATCTACAAAAACGCTGAAATGGAGCTACGAACTCCTTGACACCAAAGATTCCGTGGCTAAATTAGTCCTTACCGTTTCCAGCGACCCAAACACGGACAAGAGTATGCAGCGAATGTATAAAGACAGGTTTCCAGAACTATTAGAATTCACAGAAGACTTTGAAATAATTGAACATACAACAAAAATCCTTCCAAAATTACCAGTAGAGCAAGACCAATGAAAATGTATAAAAATCACCCAAAATGAAACAGGTGAGGATCTCTGGCAGAAAATACTAGAATTAAAACACGAAACAATAGAAGACAGATGATTGAACCTATCTTCCATGAAGCAAACACTGGTAAAGCTATACACAACTAATCAAGCTAGTTCTGTAAAGAAATACACCCACAACGAAGGACTCGGGACTATATAACTACAAAAATATCATCAATAGCAACAGTTCAGTTGACAATGCCATTCAAGTATTCAGAAAAACTAGAGATGACAAACTGCTCTACGCTACAGATAAGGACAAAAGTGCACATTGATAAATAAACTAACCGCTCATTCAAATATTTGGAAGCATATAAGTAAATAGAGAATTTACAGGGTCGAAATTATTACATTATAAAAAAACTATCTAAATACATACAGAAAACGTCACACCATCCAGAATGTTAGTTTCGGTGTTAAGGAGCTGACATCTGAGGGTGAAATAGCTAATATATTTGCCTGAAACTTCCAAAAAATCTACCAATTTCACAACGACATAGCATTCTATCAAAAACCCAAAGAAATGGCTGAACCTAGAACAAGAACGTCTTTCAACTGCAGCACAAGGAGGATGAAGTGAGCTGATAGAAGAGGAAGAATACTTTGAAGTTCTAAATAGTGATAAAAACACAACTCTTGGACACGGCAACATACGTAGACAAATTTTGAGGTAAACTGGACTATCATATACATAAGAAAACTATAAGGATCTACAATTGCGGTCTAACTCAAAGAGATTTTCCTGAAGAATGGAGTAATAACAATTCCAAAAGCAAAAATAAACCAGACTAAGATTGAAAACTATAGACCAATCAGTTTTTTACCGGTATGTGGAAAAAACTTTGAGAAACAAAATAGAACGGAAAGACTCCCCGGTCACCTAATCCCAGAATCCATTTTGGTTTCAGAGCAAAAACATCAACTGTGCATATTGTAATACTTACAACTTGTAATACTTACAACTAATATCTAATTCGAGCATAAATAGGGCAAACATTCTACGGACATTCAAAAAGCATTGAATAGCATATGGCATGCGAGATTGATATACAAATTATATTAGATTGGTTACCCAACATATTTGGTCAGACCAATGGGTGCATTTCTTAATGATCGTAGCATTAGGGTGAGAATTAGAAGCACACTTTCGAAAACGTTCAAACCAGTACAAGGACTACCACAAGGCTCTCTGTCACCATTTATGTATAATTTCTACTGCTTCTATGTGCCACACAGCTGATGTCAGCAGGAATGCATATATATATATATATATATATATATATATATATATATATATATGTATATATATATATATATATATATATATATATATATATATATATATATATATATATATGTATATATATATATATATATATATATATATATATATTGCAGTTTGCTGATGGCACGGCTCTCATCACTCATGCAGGTTTCTTGGTTGGAGTGGCGAGCTTCAAAACCTGACAAACCATACAACAACTGGGTTGAAACGGTGGAGAATTAAGCCAAAACCCAAAAAATCTGCCTTTATGAACTTCAACCACAGACTCCAAAATAATTCACCAGTATCAACATCACAATTCGACCAACGGATAAAATAATTAACTAGGTATGCATGTGGATTCAAGGCTGAATCTCATGTAGCATCAGTGAGGGGAACCACAATAGCAAGAGCAAACAACTTTAGCTCCATCACTTACAAAATATAAGATGATATGTAGAAGAATCCTAGAATACGGACGCCACATATAAAACTATATATATATATATATATATATATATATATATATATATATATATATATATATATATATATATATATATATATATATATATATATATATATATAATTTTTGGCCTAAGGATACTATAGTTAACCATTTTTTGAATGTTCAGAGCCATTTAGGGAACAAACAACACTAGTAATGGTGTCAATCATACAATCAAGTGTAATGGTGTCCCATCATTTTTACCTGGAAAACATTTTATTAGAGAATCAACCACCGTTGGCTGTGTCAAGGGTAGACAATTTGAAACTCAAAACTCGGTAAAGTCGGCGAGAAGCTCGGAGAAGAAGGGAAATACTAATTTCCTGAAATTGATGCAAGTTACTGCACAGTCACTAACAAATAAGATGACAAAATTGGAATAATTTCAATGGAGGAGTCCCCAGATATTATCAGTTTCAGAGCACTGGTGTGAACGGGATGGTATCCAGTTTATGGAGTTGAGTGGATATGCAATTGTCTCGTCTTGTTGCCGTTCATCTCAAATTCATGGGTGTCAATCATCTCACATTCATGGGGGTTCAATCATCTACATAAGGGGCAACCTGATATTTCAACCAATAAAAATGTATCACCTCAGTGAGGAAATGATCTGTGAGTGTTGTGGTGTCTATGGTGGCGTCTGGCCGTAAGATATATGTAATAAGTATGTATCGGCCATCAGGAGGCAATGTGGAGTTATTTTTGCACAGATTGGGTCGTGTCCTGGAAATATGGGGTGAGCATTTTAGTGATATTTTCCTCTGTGGGGATATTAACATTGATTATCTGACAAACTCTAAAAAAACAGGGTCTTATTGATGTTATTACAAAATATAGTTTAAGGGTAACATCTACGGAACCCACCAGCGTATTCACAAATAAGTTGGTACAAACGACATCCACCAAAATAGATTATATAAAGACGAATATTAGTGGAAACTGCTGCAACATCTGATATTTGAAGGACATTTCAGCGACCATAGGGTGTTCACTCTAAAAGTAAATTTAGAGTATACTAAAATACCCGAAATGGAACCCAAGGTAACTAGTTATCGTGACCTTTCAAATCAGAACTTATTAAGATTTGAATCTGCATTGTCAGCAGTTAGTTTTGCACAACTGTATAATCAGTTATAATATCACAAGAGTATCGAAAATAATCGATTATACTTCAGTCTCGAGACGTATTTTGCGAAACATCCACGAGAGAGTGGTGTTTTAAGAAAACACGTCGAGTGACGAGGTCAGTATAATCGATTATTTTCGATTGCTCGAAAAAAATTAATTTTTTTTGACAAACGTCAAAACATCGTCAATATGAAAACATTCACATTTTGACACGAGACAAAACACCAAAACGATTTTATCACTTCGTCAAGGGTATATTCACTTATCAATACGCAGTAGTTATACAAAATTCACGGATTCTATTGGCTTATTCATACATGAGTTATATAATCAAGGTAATTGGTAAAACATAATAAGCGATACGCCTCCTACCGGTGTCGAATATTACTAGAGCATGGGCGATAGATTGTTTTGTTTATATCTGTTTACGTGTATTTTATATGAGAAGTTGTTAAGTTTTAATTGTGTTTTGGATCGTTTACAAACGTTCAGAAGAGATGAATCACTATTGTTGTGTATCCTATTGTTCATCTTGGCCAAAAAAAAACCGAATATAGCTTACATACCTTTCCGAAAGCTGGACAATTCAAAGTTGTATTACAAACAAAGTTGGGAAACAAGGAAATGATGGACAGAAGAAAGGTGTGGATTCATAACTTGAAGATTGAAAAAAATGTCTCAACATAAGAGAGTTGTTCTTTACAGTTTACTGAGAATATTTATTTTCCCTGTAGTAAGTTTGTGGATTTTTCCATATAGAATTATACCAACTAATGATGTGCAATTTTCAGCTAACCGAAAACGTAGAGTGTTTGAAGTCCAACGCTATTCCAACGGAATAGTTTTTTATCGGAATCTGAACCTGGGCCATCATCCAGAGATTCTAGATAATTGTATTTTCTTTCTTGTAACAACCAGAGATACTATTAAAATAATAATAACAAATAATGTTTATTTGCACAACCAAAATAACAGTTTATCATAACATCAAGAATATGAAATGAAACTTGACTCTATATCTAGGTAAAAACTAAAATATTCAATTATATAATCAGGAAAACATAGATTCTATCAAAAAAACAGACTCTCAGAAGTCCACCGTACTTTTAGAAGAGCTGTTATACGTATAGGAAAAAAAAAACTCATTACGTTCAAAGCATTCAAGCAGAGTATTCATGTTAATTCTTCTTCTATTTCATGTTGTTTCTTTCAGTTTTGCTGGTAAGTACTTAGTTTTGTCCATTATACTCAAAATTTCTTCAGTTGGTAATGAAAGAAGACATGTCAGAGATGTTTTCTTTAAACTTTTGAAAGTATTTTTTAAATAAATAGGTTTTCTATCATACAGCCTTTTCATGATGTATACATAGTTCCTCTAACCAATGAATTTATTC
>JARQZK010003623.1:335000-355000 GCA_030704885.1 Cynegetis impunctata
TATTGCTGTCAAGTCTAGAAAACATAGCATTGAGGATAATGCTTTTATAAAGGCAGAAGTGGAGAAACTTTTAAAAGCAGGAATAATTGAAGAAAGTCTATCGCCTTCGCGAGCACAGGTACTGATTACAAAGAATGCCAATCATAAAAGGCGGATGGTGATAGATTACTCGCAAACCATCAACAAATATACAGAGCTGGATGCCTACCCGTTACCTAACATCGAAGATATGATAACAAAGGTAGCTAAATACGCCATTTTTAGACTTACAGAGCGCATACCATCAAGTGCCTATTCTGCCTAACGAGAAAACCTTTACAGCTTTCGAGGCATGTGGTAACCTTTGCCAGTTTCGCAGAATTCCGTTCGGTGTAACCAACGGTGTGTCAAGTTTCCAAAGGACTGTCGATTGGCTCATTAGGACTGAAAACCTGAACGGAACTTTTGCCTACCTTGATGATATTACTGTATGTGGAAAGACACAAGAAGAGCACGACAAAAATCTTAAATTATTTCTGAAAGCTGCAGAAAAGTACAACCTTACCCTAAACAAAGAAAAGAGCAAGTTCACACAGTCGACTATAAACATTCTTGGCTATACAATTAAAAATCATGTTATCAAGCCGGATAGTGAGCGACTGAAACCACTTCTAAATATGCCTCCACCCAATGACTTAGCCTCTCTTCGAAGGACTCTTGGTATGTTCGCACACTATTCGAAGTGGATACCAAGATTTTCACAGAGAATTCACCCAATGGCCCATACCAAAAGTTTTCCCTTAGGCTCAGATGCAGTGAAATGTTTCGAGGACTTGAAATCTGTTATAGCGAAGTCATCAGTACACGCCATTGACGATAAGGTACCCTTTACTGTTGAAACTGACGCTTCCGAGCACTCCATCGCCGCTACGCTATCGCAGGTCTCGAGGCCCGTCGCCTTTTACTCAAGGACCCTCAATCAGAGCGAGCGAAATCACTCAGCAGTAGAGAAAGAAGCCTATGCCATCGTTGAAGCTCTGAAGAAATGGCGCCATTTTCTAATAGGTAGACCGTTCAAGCTCATCACCGACCAACGATCGGTTGCCTTCATGTTTGATGCGAAACATTCAAGCAAAATTAAAAATGAGAAGATCCAGAGATGGCGGCTGGAACTTGCGCCATATAGATATGATATTGTGTACCGGCCTGGAAAAGAGAATCATGTTGCTGACACCCTTTCCAGAGTTTGTGCCTCCATCGAATCTCGAAAAAGTAGACTCCAATCGCTACATGAATCCATGTGTCACCCTGGCGTTACTCGCATGTATCACTGGCTAAAGATAAAGAACTTACCCTATACTGTCGACGAAGTAAGGGCAATGACTGCAAACTGCTGGATATGTGCTGAGATCAAGCCGAGGTATTTCAAGAATCCTGACCCACTTCCTAAGCTGATCAAGGCTACCTCACCCATGGAACGCCTCAGTATTGACTTCAAGGGGCCTATTCCATCGAAAACGAACAACCGCTACATCCTCACTGTAATAGACGAATACTCAAGATTTCCTTTCGCGTTCCCCTGTTCGGATATAAGTGCCAAGATGGTAATAAAACACCTGAATAGCGTATTTATGATATTTGGATTCCCGTCGTACATCCACTCAGATCGAGGGACATCATTCTTGTCATCAGAAGTGAGAGAGTTTTTACATTCACGTGGCATCGCTACAAGCAGAACTACGGCCTACAATCCACAAGGCAACGGCCAAGTTGAGAAATTGAATTCCACCCTATGGAAAACTATACAGCTCTCTCTGCGTTCTCACAACATGCCTATAGAAAATTGGGAGCATGTACTTAATGTAGCCCTTCATTCGATTAGATCGCTCTTATGCACAGCTACTAACTGCACGCCGCATGAGCGCATGTTCACACATCCGCGAAGATCGATGAATGGACACAGCATTCCAACATGGCTGACCAATTCGGAGCAAGTCCTCATGCGCCGGTTTAACCGTACTAATAAGTACCAGCCAGCGGTGGAAGAAGTGGAGCTGCTTCAAGCGAATCCTGATTATTCTTATGTGAGACTCCGAGATGGAAAAGAAACCACCGTCTCAAATCGACACCTTGCGCCTGTCGAAGGGCAAGGAGAAATTATTTTGGATCAACCTGATGACCAGGTACAGACTGAGATAAATGTGGACTCCGAAATCCAAGATAATAATAGTGAATCAGTCACGTCTCCTGAACCAGAAGCTTCAACTAGCTATGAGCCACATCCTCCCATTGACGATCCTGAGCCAACTCCTCCACGTGTGGAACTTAGAAGATCTGCCCGGAACAGAAGGCCGCCGCGACATCTGCAAGACTATGAGCTGTAATACATAAATATAGTGTGGGAGAATGAGATGATATTCTCATTGCATCGAATGCAATCTCTGTGGACTACAAACATAGAGGTGTCTGTCTTTGATATATATATGTCAGTTATCCAGTGTCACGTCAGTGTGTATTATCTATTATCATTGTTCCTGTAAAATATTGCTTTGTTTTTATGTTTGATAAAGCCTATAAATACGAGGTTCATGCTATAACTATTTCAACGACACATGTATTACGGATCATAGGCTTTTATAAGCAATTGTTTCTCTTTGCTCTATGATTAAACCTATGATAAAATGAAAAAAGTGACAAAAAAGTTAAATACTAGTTTTTTACCATTTAGTCCATTGAAATGTTACATTTTTTTGGGCAAACCTTTCGTTTTTTAGAGGGCGCAATTTTATTGTTGGGATGTGTGAGGGGGGTCACTAGGAGCTTAACTCCAAGTTTGTGGGGTTGCAACCCTTGTCCCGCGGCCGCCATATTAGAAAAAGGGGTGCAACTTTTTCGCTATATCTCCCGAAATATGCATCCCACAAGAATTTTGTCACGACATAACTTGTAGCTAATCGCTTTGTCTACAATTTTGTTCATTTAACTTTTTTCAATAAAATGACAAATAAAAAAGCTATTAGCAAAAATATGAGAAAATTCCCCCACAAATTTTCATTTTTGTTATATAACTGCTTCATTTTTCATTTCACGACCGAAAGACCTCGAACCAATCTTATAGAGCATTTTCCAACCAACATTTTCACCTCTAATTTTTTTGGATTTGAGGAGTTTATGGGCGTTCCAGAGCGCTCCAAAGTCGACTAGGTTCTTACTACTCGCAACAATCCGGTAACTATGAAACGTCTGCCTTACTTTTTATTTTCATAAATCGTTTTTAATATTTTACTTATCATTTATATAATATTAACTACCTTAAAATTACCTTTTTTTTCTTACTATACAACTTGAAATATTCTTATTTTTTACAATAATTTCTAAAGCGACTGGTACATTTACAAACAAAGTCGTGGGAACGCTTGCGTCGCACAAAAAAGCATCAATCAACCGAGATTAAGTTTGATAAGAGCACCATACCAGCAATATCCGAAGAAAAATTTATTGGTAATAAAAAGAACAAAGCAAACTTCATAGACCTACTGAAAACTGCACTATCAGAGGTGGGTTTTTGTGTTGATCAAGCTGAATCAGATGCAGGTACAGTCATTGTCTATTCTGCGCTTGCTGCGTCCCAATCCTATGATACCGAGACTATCGTAGCAGTTCGTACATCGTTTTTAGTATTTTTCAGGTGAGATAATTTTGGAGATAATTATATATATTAACTATTATTTACAGCTATTCTTTTCTACTTCTTTTGGATGGTTCAGGCTGCTATTCAGGATCTAATTCAGCGTCTAAAGTGAAGGTTTGGGGAATGACAGGAATTCAAATCGGAGTCATTGTTGGTGATTCATCTTCGAATTCATTTTCCTCCACTAATTTCGATAACTCCATGATGTTGCTGCATGTTTCTCCAGAACAATTGAGGCACACTGCAGAGCATTTCAGGCCTGCTCTTCTGCAACTACACATGCTTCCACAATAAATTCCCTTTGCAACTGTAGAAAATTAATTTCATTAGATCAGGAGATGCTGGAGGCTTCAAAGTTTGGATTGAACTTAGTTGGTGGTAAACTCGGAGACTGTGGAAACAGGCTGCATCTTGTGTTGGAGGGAGCGATGACAAAATAAATGTGTTTTCTTGGTTACTTTCTTGGCGAAGCATTTGTATCTCATGCTATCCAGTGAATCATCTTTATTACCGCCGTATAAAGCAACGAAAAAACATTCGCCAACGAGAGTGGATCCACTTTCTTACTGAGGAATAACGCTGTACCGCTAGCTAACTCAGGATGTTTCTCCATAATTTTAATGAATTTTAGTTTACCCATGTTATAAGCTGCTGAGGTTGTGTCACATCCTGAGAAAGCATGGAGAAACAGCAAATGCTCAGCCATAATATCTCCATATATAAAACTTGAAGGGCTGTATAACTGGTCAGATGTCCGTCCTTTTGAAGGTTTTAAAAACAAAATGTTGGAATGTTTTCTTCCTAATACCGTGAGCAAGACAAGAATGTCAATGTCCTCTGCTACGATATTCACGGTATCATAGGATTGGGACGCAGCAAGCACAGAATAGACGATTGCTGTATCTGCATCTGATTCAGCTTGGTCAACACAAAAACCCACCTCTGATAGTGCAGTTTTCAGAAGGGAAGTTTGCTTTGTTCTTTTCATTACCAATAAAGTTTTCTTGGGATATTGCTGGTACGGTGCTCTTATCAAACTTAATCTCGGTTGATTGATGCTTTTTTGTGCGACGCAAGCGTTCCCACGACTTCGTTTGTAAATGTACAGTCGCGTTAGAAATTATTGTAAAAAACAAGAATATTTCAAGTTGTATAGTAAGAAATAAAGGTCATTTTTGAGTAGTTAATAATATATAAATGTTGAGAAAAATATTAAAAACTATTTATGAAAATGAAAAAGTAAGGCAGACGTTTCATAGTTACCGGATTATTGCGAGTAGTAAGAACCTAGTCGACTTTGGAGCGCTCTGGAACGTCCATAAACTCCTCAAATCCAAAAAAATTAGAGGTGAAAATGTTGGTTGGATAATGCTCTATATATTAAATCGCCAGTTATAATAATAATAATAATAATATAATAGATATGTGTTTGTTTTAGACATGTCCGCATTCAGGTTAGTGCAGATGCGGAACGGCCTTTCGTGTCACCAAAATTCAAACGACAATCGCTAGCATACATGTTGGTTAGGGATGACTTTTATTTCTGAAATTCTCAAATTCAGTTAAAAAGTGCTTGCTTTGCTCAATATTTGCAAACAGCAGCTTGCATTGCATACCTAATTTATTTAGATGAAAATGTGACTGAAAATGGGAATTACCAAATTGTCACATTTCTGTTATTTCAGCTCAGAATTTTAATATGAAAGTACTAGAATTTAAAACAATAACAAATTCTGATTTAATTATTGGATTAAAATAATAAATGTAGCTATAAGCAAATAGGGATAAAACATGAGGTGAAGTAATGCAAGTTACTCATCCACAGAATAATTGAAATAAAAACTTAATTGAAGAAAAAAATGCACTTCATATTTCCCAATTTTTCAAGAACAAATATTAATATTCACCTCAACTTCATTTTCAAGGTGTGATTCCAAATGAAAGGAAGGAATTGTGTTATTTTCGGATAAAGTATTTTCTTTACTAGGTGATTGAAGTACATCTGCAATTGAAATCTGATCTTCACTAGGAGACACTAGTAAATCCCCTAATAGCTTCTGTTCTCCATTAGTAGTCTTATCTACATCAACAGGAATTGAATTATTCAAACTGTAAAAAAAAATTATTGAACTTAGAGAATATCACACACAGAACCCAATTTCAAATTAATTATGAGAATTAGAATTATATTAAAAGCGGATCTAGAAAATTATGTTCCGGGCAACAAATGTGACAATAGAGATAAACATGATATCCGTCAAATCTAAAATTTTGGTCAATGCATTTTTTAGCATGTCACAAAAGACCACATGAAGAACTCTAAAATTCTTCCATTTTTTTTTGTGATTCATTTGTTAAAGCAGAGATGTGCTAACGAATATGAACGAGTCAGTGGCTAATATAATTCTGTTCTCTTTACATTGCATTTTTATCCAATATATATGAGGAATATTTAACTGTACTATGAATACTTTGTTGAACGAGTTATATAAAATTAGTCGACTGAAAGGCAAACAAATTACGGCTCCAAAATAAACGTTATAGAAAATTTACATTCACAGTGTTTCATTAAAGATCCAACATACCTTCTTATATTTCTCATATTAGTTATTTAACTAATGATGAATTTTTGTTGTTGTAGACAAGCATCTGTACTACTAATCTCTACTCAAAAATATCCTTATACACCTATCCCTCGATTTGCACGGCCCTTTTATCATCAAAAGGATTCAATTTTAATATTACTTACCTCAACATCATTTCATACGAAGCAATTTGTTTTGCTTTCTTCTTATTCACAGCACTTCCAATGCTTTCCAAACCCTTAAATTTGCAAACTATTTTAAACTGGCTTTGGTCAGAAAACGAAGCCATTTCATAGATAGGATAGCTCACTCCCAGAGTAGATGCAAACTCATGTAATTCTCCAATATAATTTTTTTTCTCACTGAAGACTTCTGATGAAATTAAAGGTACAATTTTTGGTGTTGCTATACATTGTGATACCTCAGGACGAGACACATTATGCCCTAGTTGTAATAAAGCACTTTCAGCAGCTAAATACTTGGCACCCTTTTTATTTCTTGCTTCTCCAACTGCAGTAACCTGAGAAGCTTGTACTGTACATACAAACTTTATTTCAGGTTGACTTCCAGAACATTCAAAAGTGTAAAGAGGTAAATTTTCCTTCTTTGATACCATTAATTCTTGCAACATATTAACTGGATTCATAGTTTTAGCGTTTTTCTCTAAACAAAAAATAAACTTCAAATTGATCAACAAATCTCTTGATCAACAAATTGTTTTACGAGAAAAATTATTATTTGAGATTGAATTACAATGATAATTTCTTGCAGGTTGTTCAAGGTATTCTAGAAAAATGATAACATTGCACATTATTTATAGATAGTATCAAAAAATATTACTTACCGACTGAATATTCTACTCGTCAACTCTTGTACGCGCATGCGCTATGCTATGCACTGCTGTATAGTTATTTTACCTTAAGGAAAAGCAAAGGGGTTTTCCCTGTGATGCTTTACGAATGGACGAGAGATAAGAGAGTGGAGTGGGTACTATCCGGCAACTAAGAACGCGCCGAACGAATGGTCGTTTAATGTTTATACTATTTGTAGCATTTATTTGTCATTTGAATTGCAAATAAAAACATTATGTCAATTTGTTTGATTGATAGAAAAATATTTCAGTAATCGAACATTTTTTTCTTATCTTTATTTATACGAAATCATAAACCAATATTTAGTAGATTTATATAAATTTATATAAACTAAACTCATATAATTATATATAATTTATATAATAAATTTTACTGACGTGCAACTTATAACTTGAAGTTTTATTATTTTCAACCTTTATTCGGAATTTTAAATTTGCTAGTCACTCCGTTTCTGAATGATTGATTTTGGAAGATGATGATATATTTTAAATCAATCGTTATTATCCAACTGCTCTCGTCTACAAAATTCAACAGAATTTAATTCAGACTTTGTTGTAAAAATGAACGCGTTCTCTTATAGATCACCCATTCAATTCCTATTTTCACTTATCAACTTTGTAGGGATCATCAATTCGATATCATTAATATTCAATTACCTTTTCTACTTATTTTACATACGGCCATATAAATGCAAGGTTAGTCAATGTTTGATAGATATAGATACTGAGTTCAAAATTTAGTATTAACAATGCCTGAATGTTTCAATAAATAATGTTACAGAGACAGACGTAATAGGTCTTCTATTAGTTCTATTATCCGATTTCAGTAAACATACAAATCGTTTTCAACGATAAAGGAACAATAGTGATAAAATATTTGGTCTCGAACACAGTAGAAACGCTCAGAGGCTCTACTCTAATCAAAAATCAAATAGTTGACATTTGACATTTGTGTTATGGTTGTCGGTTGTTAACAGGACTCCAGGACTTTATTAAATCTTTTGACTCAAAGTATTCAAGACGTAACTTAGTTAGATAGTATTAAACAAGTGGGGCATGCAACAATCAAATATTTCGATTTTGGTGTAGCCCTTGAGTTAACAACATGTGTATTATTGTTTGAAAGAAGTTTCTGTGAGCTCAGCACTAATTCAACCTTGATTTTAGGGACTTGAGCGAAAACAACATTGTCAATTAATTTCCTTATATTCAAATGCTTCTGAATTTTATCAATTCATTATGTCTATTAATAATAACACTACCACTGGAAAAACGCCCAAATCTAAAAGAATACTTCGTCCTTCAAGCAGTAGCTTATTAGAAGGAGATTTTTTCCTTACACATCGAGATATAGAAAACGAAGGTATAAATCCTGCATACAAATCAAAACTATTCTCACTTTTCAAGCAAATCGAGAAAGAATTCGATATCTTGTACCAAGAGAACCAAAACCGTAAGTTTTTAATAATAATTGCCTCTATACCTTAAAAATAGTAATAATTACTTAATTCACAAAATGAGTGATAATTTTGGGGAAAATATAACAGACTGCTAAAATAAAAGTACTTTTTCTGAACTTTATTTTGCCACTTTATAACTGTAACCTAACAATCATTCTATATGATTAAATATAACGTATCAAATTTATGATAATTTTATTAAATAATCCCATTCATTCAGAACAGAATGATAATTTGTGTCAAACAGAGATTATACAAATATAGTTTGTATCTATTTACTTTGCTAGTTGGCTTAGCCAGAATATTTTATGACTAGTTGAAGAACTCCACTTTACTTGTTGGCAATGCTATGGTGTTTTATTTTCTACTAGATCAAGCAAGAGCATCTCTTTGTAGCTTACAAATAGTTCCTGCTATGTATTATCAGATTTTCGTTTAATTTGCCTAATCTCAATCAGTCTACTTGTGAGGCAACATTTCGATCATTTTCAAATTGTAACTTCACATTCTTGATAGTTTGAGTTACAAAATATCTATTTAACAGTAGCTCACTGGATTCTGTTAAGGTTGTGGTAAAATCTCATAATTAATTATAGTATCTGGTCAAGTGCTTTGATTTAAATA
Source organism: Cynegetis impunctata (assembly GCA_030704885.1). Taxonomy (NCBI): domain Eukaryota; kingdom Metazoa; phylum Arthropoda; class Insecta; order Coleoptera; family Coccinellidae; genus Cynegetis; species Cynegetis impunctata. The sequence continues at coordinate 344,211 of JARQZK010003623.1, forward strand.
CCAAATAGCTTCTATTTCTCATTTTAATTCTTTTTTCTTACTTAGGCGTACTAGATGCCTTATTCAGTTTTTGACTGGAATCTATGAGAGTTAAGTTAATCAGTCCAATGTATTCTTGATATAATAAATTTTATCTACAAAAACCTTATTTTTACTTTTTCTTGTAATTTTGTAATATTTGAAAATTTACCTCTTCTAGGTTTGTCATTTAAGGATTTTTTAAATTTATATTACTCTTTAATTTTCTTTTATTTGAAAACATTAGCATCTCTCCCAAATATTCAGAAATTGGTTTCAAATAAATTATAGAAGACCTTTTTTTTTAACAGTGACTTTTGATTTCAACACCTTCCTCATTGTTTTAAGCCACATTTACTCTTCTGTGACCTATTTGAAAGATTACAAATAATTCGCTTCATCTATAGTTAGTTAATGGAAGAAAGTAAATTTATTTTGTTATCTTTCCCATTTCATTACAGGAGTATTTTACATCCATCGGTTGTAAATATCTCATGGAATCATATCTTGTGAGTTAGTTTCAAAGTAATCTTGGCTTTCTGTTTAGAAACACCCCCTTTCTACTAACCTTGCTTTATAAGGTTTGATTGCTTCAATACAATTATCCTTCGTCCCAAATACCCATTTAGTATCCCATATTCGCGCCTTTACTACATTACTATTATTAATTTCCACTAAAAAATTATTGATTTGAAAGTTGCATCAATCCTAAACTATTTAATCACTGTGTTAAGTACAGTTTCAATGCTTAACACGTTAACTGCCGTGTGTACCATTTCTGGACACTGACACTTAGTACCAGGCCATTTCTACCCTACCTAATCCAAAGTACAGTTATGTTTTCAGCCATGTGTAACAAATACCACACATTTCAATGGAAATTTGTAATGCTCTGGCCATGTAGCAACTTCTTTAGAAATATTCCTTAAAAATGTAAATTTTTTGAATAGGGATTGAAAAATCTTTTTCAGAAAGTTATATGAATAATTATATATTTTTTACATACCTAAGCATACTTAATTTGATGAAAAAAAGAGTAATTGAAAGACAATATGTATGATTTATAGGACACAGTTCAAGGTTCTGACTTTCAGGTTAGTTAGAAAATGTCTTCTTCTGTTGCACATTTTAGTTAGAGTAGTTACGCGCAAATATTTAGTAAGAGGCCTATTAATGAGATGAAAAGCTGCGACTCAATATTTTGATCATAGTTTTGCTTCGGCCTGCATACTTCTTTTTGTTTTAGCAGTTTTTTTGTTCTTAGAATCAACTTGATCACAGTTTCGCTTCGATCGGCATATTTCTTTTTGTTTTAGCTACTGTTCTGTTCATATGCTCAGCTTGGTCATTGTAATAAGGTGTATATGGAACAGTTCCCCTATAATTATTTCACCTGCTCATTGATACACTGTGCATCATTGTCGTAACGGACAATTTTCCGGTCTGGATATCAACTTAGAGATGCTATCATATTTATTTTCTGTTTCTAAGAATAAACAACTTTCCTCTAGTGACTTCGATGAAGCCGAAGAAATATGTTGTGCCAACTACGGCAACTTCTTCAATTAGGCCACGAAGGTTGTTACAGGAGCTACAATAAATTTTGTATTGTTGTTTCAGTACCTAATACGAACATTTCTCAAAGATCAAACACGGTTTTCCTCAAAGGGGCTTTCAGTTTTTGTTAAACTTTGTAAGATGTTTTCGCATCTCAATCATGCATGTAGGTTGAAAAATGAATCAATTAAGAGAACAATGTTGTAGCATTAATATTTTCTTGAAGTACAATAATTCTTGCTCTAGTTTTGGTTATTTGTCACATTAAGAGAGAAACTTTAAAATTATCTGACAGAATTTGCTTTATATGTTATTCGTAGATAATTACTTAGAAACTTCTGAGTTTAATAGAAAATTATAATAAAGTTTTTCCCTTTTCAGTGGATTGTGTATATTATGATACTGTTTACATATTTATCAACAGAACTACGTTTTTCAAGTTGAGTAGAAAAAAAAGAATGGACTAATTCGGCACACTATCAGTACAATTTTCAAATGAAAAGTTTTTTTAATCGAATGGTGATAATTGTATGTATGCTATTGTTTTGTATATGTTTTATACTTGAAGTCTTCTATGAGAGGTTGTAATGGTAATGTGCTTTATATGGTATTAAAGATTCTTTTAATTGTTGGTAAGAGAGTATATACTTTAATTCATGGATTTATTGCAAACTGAGAAAGATGAGAATATATTCTGTACCCCAACTTTCTAACATAAATATGAATTATTAAAATTTTATTAAATTAACAGTATTGCTCATCAATATCTCACCTCCTTTCTTGTTTTTCAGAAATATAATTCTTACTTTCTTTGCATGTCTACATTTTCTCTGAAAAAAATTTTAATACGTATCTGCAGCAGTTGAAATAATCTGTACATTAAACATGAAGTAACCCTTATATTCAAACGAAATACGTAGATGTTAGATTTAGTCCAAATAACAAAAGTATCTAAAGGGCAGAAGTCTCTGAATTATTCAATATTATCTAGTCCTCCCTAAGGATTCTTAGCCGTTCTGCGTTTGCGGATAAACTCGAACCGATTATTTGGTAATTTAACCAAACAATCGTGACTGCGCAAGTCACATAATAAAAAATTTTGGGATACAAGTCAAATTTGATAAACAACTACGGTAATTCAAAATAATCCGGAATCACTTCAGAACCGAGCATGCGTACTATTAGTCCAGTCACCAGCCGTTTTCCCGTGGAATTTCGAGAATCAAGATCGATTTCCTTGCAAATTGGGATTTAGGTAGTATTTATAACCTTCTTCAAAATCTACAATGTGCCGAAGTGTGCTTTTGCCTTAGGGGTGAAAGCAACCCCTTCTAGGGGATGAAGATGATTTGAATCAAAATAATATCGGAAATTGATAAACTGACTAATTCTAAGCAACTTTTGTTTTATAAAGCTTTTTGTTAAGTTGATAATTTTCGAGTTATTAACGATTGAAACTGTGCATTTTTCATTGAAAAAACGCATGTTTTTAAACCGTTTTTCACGAATAACTGAAAAAATTTTCATTTTATTGGAAAAATTATTTGAAACAAAAATGTAGCTAATAAAAAAGAAAAGAGATTCGTTTTCAAATGACCTTTGTAAACCCAACAACATCTGAGTTATTGCTCGTTGATGAATGGTTATTTTTCGAGAAACCCAAAATTGAAAACTTTCAACTTTAAATAACTTAAAAAGAGTGAAATTTTTGGGTAGAACTCAAGAGTCCCTTTTTATAGTACAGAAAACCTTAGAAATTATCTTTCAAACAAAATTCTTCTGTATAAGAAATGACTTTTATTATAACTAAAATAAAGACACTTTTTTTAGATTTAACACTTAGGTACCTCTCGCCATTACCACCCTAAATGAAATTAATCGTAACCCACTTTCACTTATCTTTATTTAAGTGTTATTAAAATGATCCATGTGATTTGACAAGTTTAGAATGCTTAATTCATAAGAAATTGTTGATTGAATTGAAAATTGCATTTTCGTAATTTTGGAAAAAAATGCATTTAAAAAAAAACGAAAAAGTATTCATGACATGAAAAAATGTTTGTTGTTAGTTGTAGGGTTTTCCTTACTAAAAATTTTGATATTTCCTGATCTTTGTATCATGAAAATTGAACGAGATATGTTGGTTCAAAGTTTGCAGTCGCGTACTAATTGTGGCTCATCCTAACCCTCTGAGCTGAACCCTTTTCAAATAAAAGGTTGAAAAAAGTTTTAATTGACGTTGAAATTCCCTACAGAATGCTATTTTTGAAATTATTATAGCTTGAAAAATGAGGGAGTAATCGTCGAAAACCCAACTTTTTCAATTTATAATTTCAGAGCAAAATTCCGCTTCACTGGGTATATTCTTCTAAAAGATTAGAAATTAAATATCCAAACAGTGCAGATTTGATACTTTATACACACAGCTTCACTGGATATGACTCAACTTCTGCCTCCTTCAATAAAGGTAAAAAAAATTTATCGACATTTTTTATAATAGCTCTTCAACGCTTGAAAATATTTTAGAAGTCGGTAGATACTGTACCGTAATGTTGTTTGGATTTACTAAAGACACTACCTTAAATATATTGAAACGTGTAACACACTTGTCTGAATACCTCGAACAAATTAGATATTACTCATTTATTAATTCAACCACTAACAAAAGGCTGTTAGATTGTCATCTCTTGTCTCAACAGTTGGTGTTTTAAATGAGCACATAAAGATAGTCTCTTTGCAATCCCAAATATGGCTGGGTAACAAAAATATTAATCCTCTAAATGAAAACATCTATATTCAGTGCATATAAATTTGTCTCATTTTCTCTCATTATTACTGCAAAAAAACCGTAATTTTTATATTATTGGTCACAAGGGGTGGTTTTTATATGGGCTGTCTTTAAAAAACAAAAACTTTTAATATTCTCGATTTAATATTAATGCACTGTCACCGAAGGTGTCGGGCTCTTTTCTCCAAAATATGAAAATGACCGAATGCAGAATTTCAAAGACAACACGCTGGAATGCGAAATTATTAAGTTATTTTGATGCACGGGTATAATTCGGGGGATTATTTCCCGGATAGGAACATGGTTTTAAAATAGGAATTACTATAGATACGTACGATGCAATTATCGCAGGGCTCTTTCGCTTTCTACAATACAATTATTGGGGGTAATACCACTAGAGCTCAGATTTAGCCGGATATTTTTTCGTCGTTTTCGATTACTTACTTTCATTGGCAATTTAACGAGAGCTGTTCTGACAAAATCACGAGAGCGTAGCTCGAGTGAGAAATGAAAGTAACATTAAATTTTTCGAAATACATGGTTTGCAACATTTTCGCGGTTGTATTCCACATTGTTTTCACCACGTATTCTTTATAATCTTTCCCATTCTGTTTCTTCATATTAAAGCCCCAGTCCATCAATATTCCTGCCACATTTTCCACTGACTGTTCGGTTTCCAAATTGAAGTTTCGTTTTTTACAAAAATCGCTAAATTGATTTCAAATGGAAGAATGACTTTTTTTTGTATTTTCAGGAGTTGATTTTTCGATCTCCCTTATTATTTCTGCCTCGCAAATATTTCCAAATCTCAACATATTTACTGGAATATTAGTAGTACAGGAAATGAAGCTCAAAAATTGACTAAACCTCGCAATTTTTTCGTCCTGCATCGATTTGAATGAAAATTTGGAATTAGGCTTATTTCACCCTCTAGTTCATTTTCTACATCGTGCCGTTGTATGCTTTTTGTTTTTTGAGGGTGAAAACAACCCCTAATTGTAAAATGTTATAAAATAACGTTGTAAACGTTAATGGGTGAAATTTGATTTGGATTAGTTGAATAATGATTGTTTCATGCTTTGGAATAAAATTCCTAATGTTTAAACTCTTAAAAATCCACCCTTGTTAGAGCTTGAATTTAAAACAATTATTCATCCTAAAAAAAGGATTTCGTCTTTCATCGATTTGCATAGAAATTTGGGATTAGGCTCATCTCACCCTGAACTTCATATTCTATATCATGCTCATAGGCATTGATCATTTTTAGAAGTGAAAACTACCCCTTATTGTAAAAAATTATAAAATAACATTGCAAAACCTTAATATGGGTAAAATTTTTATTGAATTCGTAAAGTACCTAAGTGATTGTTTTATGCTTTAGGATCATAATCATTTTAGGGTAAATAGTTTTTTTTATATCAAGCTCTAACAAGTGTGGATTTTTAAGGGTTGAAACATTAGAAATTGTATTCCAAAGCATGAAACAATCATTATTCAACTCATCCAAACCAAATTTTACCCATCTTAAGGTTTACAACGTTATTTTATAATTTTTGACAATAAGGGGTAGTTTTCCCCCTCGAAAAATAAACAGTGCCATGAGATATAAAATTTGAAGTAGATGATGAGAAGAGCCTAATTTCAAATTTTGGTGCAAATCGATGCAAGATGAAATCATTGTTTAAGATAAATACTTTTTTTTTCCATTAAGCTCCAACAAGGGTGAATTTTTTAGGGTTGAAACATTGTATTCCAAAGCATAAAACAATCATTATTCAACAAATCCAAACCAAATTCTACCCATCTTAAGGTTTACAGCGTTATTTTATAACTTTTTACATTAGGGGTAGTTTTCACCCTTAAAAAACAAAAAGCGTACAACGGCATGATGTAGAAAATGAACTAGAGGGTAAAATTAGCCTAATTCCAAATTTTTATTCAAATCGATGCTGGACGAAAGAATTGCAAGGTTTTGTCATTTTATGAGCTTTATTTCCTATCGCTCCCAACCATGCTATTCGAATGTTTCGAAAGAAATGTTATTGGTTTTTTAAACATAGCTCCTTCATTTTTAGTGTTAGAAAGTTTTTTCAAAAACGATTTTGTAGGGTCTTTCAAGAGCTATAAGAGTATGAAGAGTAAATTCCTTAAGTTCCCTTAGTTTTCAAATGGGGTGAGTTTAAAGGGCTCGAATAAGGTGGTGTTCGCTTGTAAATAGAGATTTTAAACGGCTATATCTCGCCCAATATTGACTGTACAGAAAATCTATGCACAAACAAATTTAGGTTATTAAAAAAGCTACAATTTGTTGCTTCACCATTTTTTTCGTATCTCCAGTAATTTCGGAGATATTTTGAAGGAAAGGGTGAAAAATACGAAATCGCAAAAAATCGTTTTTTCTTTAAACTCCAATTTTTCTGAAATTAGGCATTTTAAATTGGTCAAACTTCTTGGGTGTATTAAAAATACATATATAAAGAGAACCACAAAATACTGAGGATCAATTTCAATTAGGGGAGTAGTAAGGGGGTTGTTTTCACTGATTTTTTCATAGAAAAAAGAAGGTACCGACATTATTTTGATCATGTCGTTTAATGTTCAGGCTAGAAACTTTTGTTTTCTTTAGTTTGAAAGGTCTATTTAAATAATTCAAAAAAGTTTCAATGAGTTTTCTTCGAAAAATGCAAATTTTTCCTGTTATTTGACTTTGAATCTTTCAAATTATGCATTTGGCTGAAAAAAGTTAACCATTAACATGCCGTATCTCGGTTCGTATTGGTCGTAGAAAAATAATTTCAAAAAAAATTTTGTTTGTTTTTTTAAAAGCTACAATTTTGCTTTCCACCAGTTTTTTGATAAAATGCATAGTTTTTGAGCTATTAGCAAAAAACTTTTTGAAAACATCGATTTTCCGTCGAAAAACTTACTTTCAACCGCGAATAAATCAAAAAATATTAGTTTTACGAAGGAAACGTAAAAAACATTTTTATCTTTGAATTACTTTACCCATCGATTACTATAGTTAAAATGTAGAAAAAAATTCCCACCCTCGAGATGGGGTGGTAACCACCCCCAAGGTTTTAGCGTACACCGGCATGATGTAGAAATTGATCCTTGGGCTATTCCCTACCTTCTGTGAAAATTTCACGTAATTCCATGCAGGACCAAAAAATTGCGAGCCAAAATGCTTCATTTCCTGTACTATAGGTATTTGTTGTAAAATTTTGTTTTCGACATTTACAATTGTCAAACTGATGCAACGCTTGCTAAACCAATAATTGCTAGCGTTGGTAAGGTAACGTAATTTATCCGATATTTTTATCCACTTGCATTTCTGTTCCTACGATTCTCGTTCTCTCAAATGGGAATTATTATACATGAGTGGAATTGTCGGGGGTAATACCACTAGAGCTCAGATTTAGCCGTTATTTTCGAATACTTACTTTCATTGGCAATTTAACGAGAGCTGTGATTTTGTCTGAACAGATCGAGTTAAATAGCCAATGAAAGTAGGTATGAGAAAACAACCACAAAAAATATCCTGCTAAATCTGAGCTCGCGTGGTATTTGGTACGACAATTCCATGAATTATTGTTAATGCCAAATCAGTGAAAGGATTGAAAGTAACATTAAATTTTTCGAAATACATGGTTTGCAACATTTTCGCGGTTGTGTTCCACATTGTTTTCACCACATATTCTTTATAATCTTTCCCATTCTGTTTCTTCATATTAAAGCCCCAGTCCATCAATATTCCTGCCACATTTTCCACTGACTGTTCGGTTTCCAAATTGAAGTTTCGTTGTTTACAAAATTCGCTAAATTGATTCCAAATGGAAGAATAACTTTTTTTTTGTATTTTCAGGAAGTTGATTTTTCGATCTCCCTCATTATTTCTGCCTCGCAAATATTTCCAAATCTCAACATATTTACTGGAATATTAGGTATTTGTTGTAAAATTCTGTTTTCGACATTTACAATTGTCAAACTGATGCAACGCTTGCTAAACGAATAATTGCTAGCGTTGGTAAGGTAACGTAATTTATCCGATATTTTCATCCACTTGCATTTCTCTTCCTTCCTATTTATTCGATAGCAAACTACGATTTTCGTTCTCTCAAATGGGAATTATTATTATTGAGTGGAATTGTCGCTGTAATTTTCGATCATTGCATTCCATTTACATGAGATTTTTAATATGAGGGAAATATTCGCTGTAATTTTGAGATAATTGCATTCCATTTACATGGGATTTGTGACAGGAGGGGATTATTCTACATAAGAAGATTTATTTCACTCGCGAGCTTCTGTCCATTATAATGAAATAAATTAAGGTTCCTTTATGCAAAGAAATTATTGCCAAAGGGAGATAGAGTCAAACCTAAAGCTGCTTAACCAAGAGTATTCTCAAATAGAACCTTTCCAAAGCATCAATTAAGAACGAATAGACAAATTCGTTAGTCGGAAAGATTGAATTATTATCTTGGAGGTTTTCCTTTGATTTTTTTCCTTAAACTAAACGAAGATGTTCAAAATTCATATAGAATACTTTTCATTTTAAATTGTCAATTTTTGAATGAAAGTTAATAATCATTAATTCTTATGTCGTTCCAAAAGCTGAAAAAATTTAAAAAAGGACTTGCATTATATTATCATGAGTATTTAAAAAGATCCTAAGATTTGTAGAAGTCGTAGTTTGTATTGCAAGAATATTTTCATTGTAATTCATGATCTTGAAGTATGTATAAGTAGGATATGTGCGCCTAAAAGTATTTTATATTGTCTATGATTCGAGAATATAATCGAGTTGAATTTCTACTCGTATTCTCTCATGGAGTTATATTATTAATTTTCCAATAAACATGTCTAGAATATACAGAAATTACAAAAATTTTTGAATTAATGAATCCTGTAAATATTAAATTAATATTTCGATTCTATATGACTGATTTTCAGTTTCTTTGTTTTCAGTTATATATTGATATAGATTTGCTGTAAGCATTTTAAAAATAGAAACCACTATTAATCTGATATAAGTAATACTATGTTATATCTTTGATTTCCGTATTTTATATGTGTTAGTTGAGCATTACCTGAAAGTCTAAATAAATATGATTGGAAAAAATTATAACTTTTGTTTATTCTGTTTTTTATTCAAAACATTCATTTAAAACTGACTCACGTGCATCAATAAATAAACGAATTTAGTGTGTCAATTTATTTTTTCAGTCTCCAAATATCCAAACAGCACTTCCTTTCAAGAATATTCGAAACTACCATCTCAATACGAGATATAAACTTCTCATATTCATAAGGAATGAAGTCCTGCTCAATAGTTATCCTGAATATAATCAAGAACTTGAACTAATTATGGAATGATCAATACAGATACTTTACCTTCTTTTCACTCAATCTAACTTCTTCAGTTCCTTGATATGACATCATGCTGACATGCCATTGACATTTTCAGCGGTTTCTGTTGAGTCTTTATTTTTTTTCTATTATTCTTCATATCTCTTCATATTATCAATTTTTATACGCATTGTGTCTTTCTAGATGTTCAAGAAAATTAGTATTTATCTTCATGGAGATCACAGGTTATTTATTCGCAATATTGTCATTATTCATACTTGTGCCCCGTTATAAAATATCCCTCTTAACAATCTTGTAGAACTTGTATTTAACAATGACACTTTCAAAAAAAAAAACATAAACCTAACAGAATTACATCTTATATTTAAATTACTGTATATTTTTCACATATACTTGAATATGGCTACAGTTGCCATGAGATATATCAAAATGAATTCATAATATTTTTTTTTCGTTTAATTTAATATTAAATTTCATAATCGGATAATACAATATACGCACTATCAAGAGAAAATTTCACTTTGCACTCATCTGATTGCTGTTGAACATACTTTTTTCATCAATTAAATATCTACTTAATATCAGATCAATTTATTTAATTATAAACCAGTTTTGAATTATGTGTTCAATATAAAAGACAATAATTTCCAAAGAAAAAACCACAAGGTCGAGAATATTACTGAAAGAATTAGTTCAGATTCTAATGTTCTGGAAGTTTCTCAATTTTATATAAAATATTTATACTTTTCCAAATTACTTTGTGCCTACTTAATTTTCTCAATTTCGATTATTGTTGGTAATGAGTCTACAATTATATTATAGATTCTACAGACTGTAATAAAAAAAGATGTCTTATTTGAAATTATTATGTAGTGAATAGGAAATAATATAGGTATTTCAGCCAAAGTGATTATTAATTGCTACATAATATCTTGATTCAGACTACAGAAAGGATGTATGATAGTAAATAATATTAAATTGCTAATTATACATTTATGGCATTGAAATTTGCTACCATAAATAATTATTAATGATTTCACTTTGAGTTAGTCAT